>JANJXV010000067.1:3515000-3617500 GCA_024803745.1 Megascapheus bottae | reverse complement strand
TAGGGTTAGGGTTAGGGTTAGGTTTAGGGTTAGGGTTAGGGTTAGGGTTAAGGTTAGGGTGAGGGTTAGGGTTAGTGTTAGGTTTAGGGTTAGGGTAAGGGTACGGTTTAGGGTTAATTTTAGGTTTGTGGTTAGGGTTAGGGTAAGAGTAAGGGTTAGGGTTGTGGTTAGGGTTAGGGTTAGGTGTAAGGGTTAGGATTAGGGTTAGGGTTAGGCAAAGGTTTGGGGTTAGGGTTAGGGTAAGGGTTAGGGTTAGGGTAAATGTTAGGGTTAGGGTTAGGGTTAGGGTAAGGGTAAGCGTTAGAAGTAGGGTTAGAGTTAGGTTTAGGGTTAGTGTTAGGGTTAGGGTTAGGGTTAGGTTTAGGGTTAGGGTTAGAGGTAGAGTTAGGGTTAGGGAAAGGGTAAGGGTTAGGGTTAGGTTTAGGGTTAGCATTAAGGTTAGGGTAAGGGTTAGGGTTATTGTTAGGGTTAGTGTTAGGGTTAGGGTTAGGGTTAGTGTTTGGTTTAGGGTTAGGGTTACGGTAAGGGTTAGGGTTAGGGTTAGGGTTAGGTTTAGGGTAAGGGTAAGGGTTAGGATTAATGTTAGGATTAGAGTTAGGGTTAGGGTTAGGGTAAGGGTTAGAGTTAGGGTTAGGGTTAAGTTTAGGGTTAGTGTTAGGGTTAGTGTTAGGGTAAGGGTAAGGGTAAGGGTTAGGGTTAGGGTTAGGGATAGGGTTAAGGTTAGGGTTAGTGTTAGGGTTAGGCTAAGGGTTAGGGTAAGGGTTAGGGTAAGGGTTAGGGTTTGGGTTAGTGTTAGGGTTAGAGTTAGGGTTATGGTTATGGTAAGGGTAAGGGTTAGAGTTCGGGTTAGGGTAAGGGTTAGGGTTAGGGGTTAGGGTTAGGTTTAGGGTAAGGGTTAGGGATAGGGGTTAGAGTTAGGGTTAGGGTTAGTGTAAGGGTTAGGTTTATGGTTAGGGTTATGGTAAGGGTTAGGTTTAGGGTTAGGGTTAGGGCAAGGGTAAGTGTTAGGGTTAGGGTTCGGTTTAGCGTTAGGGTTAGGGTAAGGGTAAGGGTTAGCGTTAGGGTTAGGTTTAGGTTTAGGGTTGGGGTTAAGGTTAGGGTTATGGTTAGGGTAAGTGTAAGTGTTAGGGTTAGGGTTAGTGTAAGGGTAAGTGTTAGGATTAGGGTTAGGATTTGGGTTAGGTGTAGGGTTAGGATAAGGTTAAGGGTTAAGGTTAGGGTTACGGTTAGGTTTAGGGTTAGGGTGAGGGTAAGGATTAGTTTTAGCGTTAGGTTTAGGTTTAGGGTTAGGGTTAGGGTAAGGGTAAGGGTAAGGGTTAGGGTTAGGGTTAGGGTTAAGTTTAGGTTTAGGGTTAGTGTTAGGGTTAGGATTAGGGTTAAGTTTAGAATTAGGGTTAGACTTAGGGTAAAGGTAAGGGTTAGGGTTAGGGTTAGGGTTAGGGTTAGGGTTAGGTTTAGGGTTAGGGTTAAGGTTAGGGTTAGGGTTAGGGTTGGGGAAAAGGTAAGGGTTAGGGTTAGGGTAAGGGTAAGGGTAAGGTAAGGGATAGGTTTAGGGTTAGGGTTAGGGTTAGGGTTTAGGGTTAGTTTTAGGGTTAGGGTAAGGGTTAGATTTAAGTTAGGGTAAGGGCTAGGGTTAGGGTTAGGGTTAGGTTAAGACTAAGGTTTACATTTAGTGTTAGGGTTAGGGTAAGGGTTAGGGTAAGGGTAAGTGTAAGGTTTAGGGTTAAGGTTAGGTTAAGGGTAAGGGTTAGGGTTAGGGTTAGGGTTAGAGTTAAAGTTTGGGTTAGTGTTAGGGTTAGGGTAAGAGTAAGGGTTAGGGTTAGGTTTAGGGTTAGGGTAAGGGTTAGGTTTAAGGGTTGGGGTTAGGATTGGGGTAAATGTTGGGGTTAGGGTTGGGTTTAGGGTAAAGGTTAGTGTTAGGGTTAGAGTTACGGTTAGGGTAAGGTGTTTGGTTTAGGGTTAAGGTTAGGGTTAGGGTAACGGTAGGGGTTAGGGTTAGGGTTAGGTTTAGGGTTAGGGTTAGGTTAGAGTTAGGGTAAGGGTAAGGTTTTGTTTAAGGTTAGGGTTAGGGTTAGGTTTAGGGTTATGGTAAGGATATAGGGTTAGGGTAACGGTTAGGGTTAGGGTTAGGGTTAGGGTTAGGTTAGGGGTTAAGGTTAGGGTAAGAGTAAGGGTTAGTTTTAGGGTTGGGGTTAGGTTTAGGGTGGG
This sequence comes from Megascapheus bottae, assembly GCA_024803745.1. Lineage (NCBI taxonomy): Eukaryota > Metazoa > Chordata > Mammalia > Rodentia > Geomyidae > Megascapheus > Megascapheus bottae. The sequence goes on along the minus strand of JANJXV010000067.1, from coordinate 3,615,292 downwards.
GGTAAGGGTAAGGGTTACGGTTCGGGTTAGGGTTAGGGTAATGGTTAGGGTTAGGGTAAGGGTTAGGGTATGGGTTAGGTTTAGGGGTTAGGGTTAGGGTTAGGTTTAGTGTAAGGGTTAGGGTTAGGGTTAGGGTAAGGATTAGGTTTAGGGTTAGGGATAGGGTAAGGCTAGGGGTTACAGTTAGGGTTAGTGTTAGGGTAAGGGTTATTGTTAGGGTTAGGTTTAGGGTGAGGGTTAGGGTTAGGGTTAGGGTTAGGGGTTAGGGTTAGTGTTAGGTTTAGGGTAAGGGTTAGGGTTAGGGTTAGGGTAAGGCTAAGGTTTAGAGTTAGGGTTAGGATAAGAGCTAGGGTTAGGGTTAGGGTTAGGTTAAGACTAAGGGTTAGAGTTAGGGTTAGGGTTAGGGTTAGGGGTTAGGGTTAGGGTTAGGGTTAGGGTAAGGGTAAGGGTAAGGGTTAGGGTTAGGGTTAGGGTAAGGGTTAGGGTTAGATTTAGGGTTAGGGATAGGCTTAGGGTAAGGATTAGTGTTAGGGTTAGGGTTGGGGTTAGGTTTAGGGTTAATGTAACAGTAAGGGTTAGGGTTAGGATTAGGGTTAGGGTTAGGGTTAGGGTTAGGATTGGGTTTAGGGTTAGGCTTAGGGTAAGGACTAGTGTTAGGGTTAGGTTTGGGGTTAGGGTTAGGGTTAGGGTTAGGGTAAAGTTTAGGGTTAGGGTAAGGGTTAGGGTTAGGGTTAGGATTAGGGTTAGCATTAAGGTTAGGGTTAGGGTTAGGGTTGGGGTTGGGGTAATGGTTAGGGTTAGGGTTAGGGTTAGGGTTAGGATCAGGGTTATGTTTAGGGTTAGGGTAAGGGTAAGGGTTCGGATTAGGGTTAGGGTTAATTTTAGGGTTAGGGTTAGGGTTAGGGTTAGGATTAGGGTTAGGCTTAGGGTAAGGATTAATGTTAGGGTTAGGGTTGGGGTTAGGTTTAGGGTTAATGTAAGGGTATGCGTTAGGGTTAGGATTAGGGTTAGGGTTAGGGTTAGGATTAGGGTTAGGGTTAGGCTTAAGGTAAGGACTAGTGTTAGGGTTAGGGTTGGGGTTAGGGTTAGGGTTAGGGTAAGGGTAAGGGTTAGGGTTGGGGTTAGGGTTAGGGGTTAGGGTTAGGGTCTGGGTTAGAATTAGGGTTAGGGTAAGGTTGCGGTTTAGGTTTAGGGTTTGGTTTGGGGTTAGAGTTAGGGTAAGTGTAAGGGTTAGGGTTAGGTTTAAGGTAAGGGTTAGGGTTAGGCTAAGGGTTAGATTTAGGGTTAGGGTAAGGGTGACCGTTAGGGTATAGGTTAGGGTTAGGGCTTATGGTTAGGGTTAGGGTTAGGGTAAGGGTTAGAGTTAGGGTTAGGCTAAGTGTAAGGGTTAGGGTTAGGTTTAGGGTAAGGGTTAGGGTTATGGTTATGGTTAGGGTTAGAGGTAGGGTTAGTGTTAGGGTAAGGGTAAGGGTTAGTGTTAGTGTTAGGGTTAGGCGTTAGGTTTTGGGTTAGGCTTAGGGTAAGGGTTAGGGTTAGGGTTAGGGTAAGGGTGTTTGATTTAGGGTTAGGGTTAGGGTTATAGTAAGGGTAAGCGTTATGGATAGGGTTAGGTTTGGGGTAAAGGTTAGGGTTAGGGTTAGGGTAAGGGTAAGGGTTACGGTTAGGGTTAGGGTTAGGGTTAGAGTTAAGTTTAAGGTTAGAGGTAGGGTAAGGGTAAGGTTGAGGGTTAGGGTTAGGGTTAGCGTAAAGGTTATGGTTAAGTTTAGGGTTAGGGTTAAGTTTAGGGTTAGGGTTAGGGTAAGGGTATGGGTTAGGGTTAGGGTTAGGTTCGGGGTTAGGGTTAGGGTTAGGGTTAAGGTTAGGGGTTAGGGTTAGTTTTAGGGTTAGATTTAGGGTTAGGGTAAGGGTACGGTTTAGGGTTAGGTTTAGGTTTGTGGTTAGGGTTAGGGTAAGAGTAAGGGTTAGGGTTGGGCTTAGGGTTAGGGTTAGGGTTAAGGATAGGGTTAGGGTTAGGTTTAGGGTTAGGGTAAGGATTAGGGGTAGGGTAAGGTTTAGGGTTAGGGTTAGGGTTATGTTAGGGGTTAAGTTTAGGTTAAGATTAATGGTTAGGATTAGGTTTAGGGTTGGGGTTAGGGTTACGGTGAGGGTAAGGGTAAGGGTAAGGGTTTGGGTTAGGGTTAGGGTAAGGGTTAGGATTAGGGTTAGGGTTAGGGTGACCGTTAGGGTATGGGTTAGGGTTAGGGGTTATGGTTAGGGTTAGGGTTAGGGTAAGGGTTAGGGTTTGGCTTAGGGTAAGTGTTAGGGTTAGGGTTAGGGTAAGGCTAAGGGTTAGAGTTAGGGTTAGTGTTAGGGTAAGGGTTAGGGTTACGGTTATGGTTAGGGTTAGGGTGAGGGTTAGGGTAATGTAGGGTTAGGGGTTATGCTTAGTGTTAGGGTTAGGGTAAGTGTTCGGTTAGGGTTAGGGTAAGTGTAAGGGTTAAAGTTAGGGTTAGGGTAAGGGCTAGGGTTAGGGTTAGGGTTAGGTTAAGACTAAGGGTTAGAGTTAGGTTAGGGTTATGGTTAGGGTTAGAGGTTAGGGTTAGGGTTAGGGTTAGGGTAAGGGTAAGGTTTAGGGTTAAGGTTAGGGTTAGGGTTCGGGTTTGGCTAAGGGTTAGGGTTAGGGTTAGGGTAAGGGTAAGTGTTAGGGTTAGGGTTATTGTTAGGGTTATTGTTATGCTTAGTGGTTAGGTTAGGGTTAGGGTTAGGCTTAGGGTAAGGGTTAGGGTTAGGTTTAGGATAAATGTTAGCGTTAGGGTTAGGGTTAGGGTTAGAGTAAGGGTAAGTGTTAGCGTTAGGGTTAGGTTTACGGTTAGGGTAAGGGCAAGCGTTAGGGTTAGGGTTAGGGTTGGTTTAGGGTTGGGGTTAAGGTTAGTGTTAGGCTTAATGTAAGGCTAAGGGTTAGGTTTAGCGTTAGGGTTAGGGTTAGGTTTAAGGTTAGAGTTAGGGTAAGGCTAAGGGTCAGGGTTAGCGTTAGGGTTAGCGTAAAGTTTAGGGTTAGGGTTGGGGTTAAAGTTAGGATAAGGGTAAGGGTTAGGGATAGGGTTAGGGTTAGGTTTAGGGTTAAGGTTAGGGTTGGGGTTAGGGTTAGGTTTAGGGTTAGGGTAAGGGTTAGGGTTAGGTTTAGGGTTAGGTTTAGCGGTAGGGTTAGGGTTAGGGTTAGGGTTAGGATTAGGGTTAGGGTTAGGCGTAGGTTTAAGTTTAGGGTTAGGGTTAGGGTTAGGGTTAGGTTAGGGTTAGGGTTAGGGTTAGGGGTTAGGGTTAGGGTTAGGGTTAAGGTTAGGGTTAGGCAAAGTTTTGGGGTTAGGGTTAGGGTAAGGGTTAGGGTTAGGGTTGGGGATAGGGTCGGGTTAGGGTAAGGGTTAGGGTTAGGGTTACAATTAGGCAAAGGTTTGTTGTTAGGGTTAGGGTAAGGTTTAGGGTTAGGGTAAGGGTAAGTGTAAGGTTTAGGCTTAAGTTTAGGATAAGCGTAAGGGTTGGGGTTAGGATTAGGGTTAGGGTTAGGGTAAAGTTTAGGGTTAGGGTAAGGTTTAGGGTTAGGGTTAGGGTTACGGTTAGCATTAAGTTTAGGGTTAGGGTTAGGGTTAGAGTAAGGATAAGGGTTAGGTTTAGGGTTAGGGTAAGGGTAAGGGTTAGGGTAAGGGTTAGGGTTAAGGTTAGGGTTAGGGTTACGGTTAGGGTAAGGGTAAGCGTTAGGGTTAGGGTTAGGATTAGGGTTAGAGTTACGGGCAGGTTTAAGTTTAGGGTCAGGGTTAGGATTAGGTTTAGGTTAGGGTTAGGGTTAGGGTTAGGGTTAGGTGTAAGGGTTAGGGTTAGGTTTAGATTTAGGGTTTGGGTAAGGGTACGTTTTAGGGTTAGGGTTAGGTTTGTGGTTATGGTTAGTGTAAGTGTAAGGGTTAGGGTTGGGGTTAGGGTTAGGGTTAGGGTTACGCAAAGGTTTGGGGTTAGGGTTAGGTTAAGGGTTAGGATTAGGATAAAGGTAAGTGTAAGGTTTAGGGTTAAGTTTAGGATAAGGGTAAGGGTTGGGGTTAGGATTACGGTTAGGGTTAGGGTAAAGTTTAGGGTTAGGGTAAGGGTTAGGGTTAGGGTTAGGGTTAGCATTAAGTTTAGGGTTAGGGTTAGGGTTAGGGTTAGGGTAAGGGTTAGGGTTAGGTTTAGGATAAAAGTTAGCGTTAGGGTTAGGGTTACGGTTAGGGTAAGAGCAAGCCTTAGGGTTAGGGTTAGGGTTGGTTTAGGGTTGGGGTTAAGGTTAGGGTTAGGCTTAATGTAAGGCTAAGGGTTAGATTTAGCGTTAGGGTTAGGGTTAGGTTTAAGGTTAGAGGTAGGGTAAGGCTAAGGGTCAGGGTTAGCGTTAGTTTTAGAGTAAAGTTTGCGGTTAGGGTTGGGGTTAATGTTAGGATAAGGGTAAGGGTTAGGGATAGGGTTAGGGTTAGGTTTAGGGTTAAGGTTAGGGTTAGGGTTAGGGTTAGTTTTAGGGTTAGGGTAAGGGTTAGGGTTAGGGTTAGGGTTAGGGTTAGGGTAGGGTAAGCGTTAGGGTTGGGGTTAGGGTTAGGATTAGCGGTAGGGTAAGGGTTAGGGTTAGGGTTAGGATTAGGGTTAGGGTTAGGGTTAGTTTTAGGGTTAGGGTAAGGGTTAGGGTTAGGGTTAGGGTTTGGGTTAGGTTTAGCGATAGGGTTAGGGTTAGGGTTAGGGTTAGGATTAGGGTTAGGGTTAGGCGTAGGTTTAAGGTTAGGGTTAGGGTTAGGGTTAGGGTTAGGGTTAGGGTTAGGTTAGGGTTAGGGTTAGGGTTAGGGGTTAGGATTAGGGTTAGGGTTAGGGTTAGGGTTAGGCATAGGTTTGGGGTTAGATTTAGGTTAAAGGTTAGGGTTAGGGTTAGGGTTAGGGTTAGGGTTAGGCAAAGGTTTGGGGTTAGGGTTAAAGTAAGGGATAGGGTTAGGGTAAGGGTAAGTGTAAGGTTTAGGGTTAAGTTTAGGATAAGCATAAGGGTTGGGGTTAGGATTAGGGTTAGGGTTAGGGTAAAGTTTTGGGTTAGGGTAAGGGTTAATGTTAGGGTTAGGGTTAGGGTTAGCATTAAGTTTAGGGTTAGGGTTAGGGTAAGGGTTAGGGTTAGGGTTAGGGTTAGGGTAAGTATAAGGGATAGGTTTAGGGTTAGGGTAAGGATAAGGGTTAGGGTTAGGGTTAGGGTTAAGGTTAGGGTTAGGGTTAGTGTTAGGGGTAGGATAAGGGTTAGGGTTAGGGTTAGGGTAAGGATTAGTGTTAGGGTTAGGGTTAGTGTTTGGTTTAGGGTTAGGGTAAGGGTTAGGGTTAGGGTTAGGGTTAGGTTAAGGGTTAGGGTTAGGGTTAGGGTTAGGGTTAGGGGTTAGGGTTAGGGTTAGGATTAGGTTTAGAGTAAGGGTAAGTGTTAGGGTTAGGGTTAGGGATACGGTTAGGGTAAGGGTAAGCGTTAGGGTTAGGGTTAGGATTAGGGTTAGGGTTACGGGTAGGTTTAAGGTTAGGGTTAGGGTTAGGGTTAGGATTAAGTTTAGGTTAGGGTTACGGTTAGGGTTAGGGTTAGGGGTAAGTGTTAGGGTTAGGTTTATATTTAGGGTTAGGGGAAGGGTACGTTTTAGGTTTAGGGTTAGGTTTGTGGTTAGGTTTAGGGTAAGAGTAAGGGTTAGGGTTGGGGTTAGGGTTAGGGTTAGGGTAAGGGTTAGGGTTAGGGTTAGGGTTAGGCAAAGGTTTGGGGTTAGGGTTAGGGTAAGGGTTAGGGTTAGGATAAGGGTAAGTGTAAGGTTTAGGGTTAAGTTTAGGATAAGGGTAAGGGTTGGGGTTAGGATTACGGTTAGGGTTAGGGTAAAGTTTAGGGTTAGGGTAAGGGTTAGGGTTAGGGTTAGCATTAAATTTAGGGTTAGGGTTAGGGTTAGGGTAAGGGTTAGGGATAGGGTTAGGGTTAGGGTAAGGATAAGGGTTAGGTTTAGGGTTAGGGTAAGGGTAAGGGTTAGGGTTAGGGTTAGGGTTAAGGTTAGGGTTAGGGTTAGGGGTAGGATTAGGGTTATGGTTAGGGTTAGGGTAAGGATTAGTGTTAGGATTAGGGTTAGGGTTAGGTTTAGGGTTAGGGTAAGGGTAAGGGTTAGGGTTAGGGTTAGGGTTAGGGTTAGGTTTAGGTTAGGGTTAGGGTTAGGGTTAGGGGTTAGGGTTAGGGTTAGGGTTAAGGTTAGGGTTAGGGTTAGGGTTGTTGTTAGGGTTAGGGTTAGGGTAAGGGTTAGGGTTGGGGTTAGGGTTAGGGAAAGGTTTGGGGTTAGGGTTAGGGTAAGTGTTAGGGTTAGGGTAAGGGTAAGTGTAAGGTTTAGGGTTAAGTTTAGGATAAGCGTAAGGGTTGGGGTTAAGAATAGGGTTAGGGTTAGTGTAAAGTTTAGGGTTAGGGTAAGGGTTAGGGTTAGGGTTAGGGTTAGGGTTAGCATTAAGTTTATGGTTAGGGTTAGGGTAAGGGTTAGGGTTAGGGTTAGGGTTAGGGTAAGGATAAGGGTTAGGTTTAGGGTTAGGGTAAGGGTAAGGGTTAGGGTTAGGGTTAGGGTTAAGGTTAGCGTTAGGGTTAGGGGTAGGGGTAGGATTAGGGTTAGGGTTAGGGTAAGGATTGGTGTTAGGGTTAGGGTTAGTGTTTGGTTTAGTATTAGGGTAAGGGTTAGGGTTAGGGTTAGGGTTAGGTTAAGGGTTAGGGTTAGGGTTAGGGTTAGGGGTTAGGTTTAGGGTTAGGATTAGGTTTAGAGTAAGGGTAAATGTTAGGATTAGGGTTAGGGTTACGGTTAGGGTAAAGGTAAGCGTTAGGGTTAGGGTTAGGATTAGGGTTAGGGTTACGGGCAGGTTTAATGTTAGGGTTAGGGTTAGGGTTAGGATTAGGTTTAGGTTAGGGTTAGGGTTAGGGTTAGGGTTAGGGTTAGGGGTAAGGGTTAGTGTTAGGTTTAGATTTAGGGTTAGGGTAAGGGTACGTTTTAGGGTTAGGGTTAGGTTTGTGGTTAGGGTTAGGGTAAGAGTAAGGGTTAGGGTTGGGGTTAGGGTTAGGGTGAGGGTTAGGGTTAGGATAAAGGTAAGTGTAAGGTTTAGGGATAAGTTTAGGATAAGGGTAAGGGTTGGGGTTAGGATTACGGTTAGGGTTAGGTTAAAGTTTAGGGTTAGGGTAAGGGTTAGGGTTAGGGTTAGGGTTAGCATTAAGTTTAGGGTGAGGGTTAGGGTTAGGGTTAGGGTAAGGGTTAGGTTTAGGTTTAGGATAAAAGTTAGCGTTAGGGTTAGGGTTAGGGTTAGAGTAAGGGTAAGTGTTAGCGTTAGGGTTAGGGTTACGGTTAGGGTAAGAGCAAGTGTTAGGGTTAGGGTTAGGGTTGGTTTAGGGTTGGGGTTAAGGTTAGGGTTAGGCTTAATGTAAGGCTAAGGGTTAGGTTTAGCGTTAGGGTTAGGGTTAGGTTTAAGGTTAGAGTTAGGGTAAGGCTAAGGGTCAGGGTTAGCGTTAGGGTTAGAGTAAAGTTTACGGTTAGGGTTGGGGTTAAAGTTAGGATAAGGGTAAGGGTTAGGGATAGGGTTAGGGTTAGGTTTAGGGTTAAGGTTAGGGTTAGGGTTAGGGTTAGTTTTAGGGTTAGGGTAAGGGTTAGGGTTAGGGTTAGGGTAGGGTAAGCGTTAGGGTTGGAGTTAGGGTTAGGATTAGCGGTAGGGTTAGGGTTAGGGTTAGGGTTAGGATTTGGGTTAGGGTAAGGGTTAGTTTTAAGGTTAGGGTAAGGGTTAGGCTTAGGGTTAGGGTTAGGGTTAGGGTAGGGTAAGCGTTAGGGTTAGGGTTAGGGTTAGGTTTAGCGATAGGGTTAGGGTTAGGGTTAGGGTTAGGATTAGGGTTAGGGTTAGGCGTAGGTTTAAGGTTAGGGTTAGGGTTAGGGTTAAGGTTAGGGGTTAGGATTAGGGTTAGGGTTAGGGTTAGGGTTAGGCAAAGGTTTGGGGTTAGATTTAGGTTAAAGGTTAGGGTTAGGGTTAGGGGTTAGAGTTAGGGTTAGGTTTAGGTTTAGGGTTAAGTTTAGAGTAAGGGTAAGGGTGAGGTTTAGGGTTAGGGTGAGGGTTAGGTTTAGGGTTAAGGTTAGGTTTAGGGAAAGGGTTAGGGTTAGGTTTAGGGTTAGGGTTAGCGTTAGGGCAAGGATTAGGGTTAGGGTTAGGGTAAGGGTTAGGGTTAGGGTTAGGGTTAGGGTTAGCATTAAGTTTGGGTTTAGGGTTAGGGTAAGGGTAAGGGTTAGGTTTAGGGTTAGGGTTAGGGTTAGGGTAAGGATTAGGTTTCGGTTTAGGGTTAGGGTTAGCATTAAGGTTAGGCTGAGGGTTAGGGTAAGGGTAAGGGTTAGATTTAGGGTTAGGGTTAGGGTTAGGGTAAGTGTTATATTTAAGGTTAGGGTTAGGGTTAGGGGTTAGAGGTAGGGTTAGGTTTAGGGTTAGTGTAAGGGTAAGGGTTAGGTTTAGGGTTAGGGTTAGGGTTAGTTTTAGAGTAAGGGTAAAGGTTAGGATAGGGTTAGTGTAGGGTTAGGGATAGGGTTAGGGTTAGGGTAAGGGTTAGGGTTATGGTTAGGGTTAGGGTTATGGTTAGGGTTAGGGTAAGGGTTAGGTTTCGGGTGAGGGTTAGGGTTAGGTTTAGGGTTAGGGTTAGGGTAAGAGTAAGAGTTATGGTTAGGTTTAGGCTCAGGGTTAGAGTTAGGGTAAGGGTTAGAGTTAGGGTTAGGGTTAGGGTTAGGGTAAGAGTAAGAGTTATGGTTAGGTTTAGGCTCAGGGTTAGGGTAAGGGTTAGGGTTAGGGTTAGGGTTAGGGTTAGGGTAAGGCTTCCGGTTATATTTAGGGTTAGGGTTAGAGGTAGGGTTAGGGTTAGGTTAAGGGTAAGGGTTAGGGTAAGGGTTAGGGTTAGTGGTTAGGGTTAGGTTTAGGATTAGGGTAAGGGTTAGGTTAGGGTTAGGGTTAGGGTTAGAGTAAGGGTAAAGTTTAGGATAGGGTTAGTGTAGGGTTAGGGATAGGGTTAGGGTTAGGGTAAGGGTTAGGGTTATGGTTAGGGTTAGGGTTAAGGTTAGGGTTAGGGTAAGGGTTAGGTTTCGGGTGAGGGTTAGGGTTAGGTTTAGGGTTAGGATTAGGGTAAGGGTAAGAGTTATGGTTATGTTTAGGCTCAGGGTTAGGGTTAGGGTAAGGGTTAGGGTTAGGGTTAGGGTTAGGGTTAGGGGACAGGGTTAGGGTTAGGGTTAGGTTTAGGATAAGGGTAAGGTTTAGCGTTAGAGTTAGGTTTGGGGTTAGAGTTAGGGTTAGGGTTAGGGTTAGTGTTGAGGTTAGGGTTAGGGTTAGGGTTAGGGTAAGGGTTAGGGTTAGGGTTAGGGTAAGGCTTACGGTTAGATTTAGGGTTAGGGTTAGAGGTAGGGTTAGCGTTACGTTAAGGGTAAGGGTTAGGGTAAGGGTTATGGTTAGTGGTTAGGGTTAGGGTTAGGATTAGGGTAAGGGTTAGGTTAGGGTTAGGGTTAGGGTTAGGGTTAGGTTTGGGGTTAAGGTTAGTGTTAGGGTAAGTTAAGGGTTAGGGTTAGGGTTTGGTTTAAGGTTAGGGTTAGGGGAAGGGGAAGGGTTAGGATTTGGGTTAGGGTTGGGTTAAGGTTAGGGTTAGGGTTAGGGTTAGGGATAGGGTTAGGGTTAAAGGTAAGGCTTAGGGTTAGAGTTAGTGTTAGGGTTAGGTTTAAGGTTATGTTTAGGGTCAGGGTAAGGGTCAGGGTTAGGGTTAGATTTAGGGTAAATGTTAGGGTTAGGGTTAGGGTTAGGGTTAGGGTTAGGGAGAGGGTAAGGATTAGGGTTAGGGTTAGGGTAAGTGTAAGGGTTAGCGTTAGGGTTAGGTTTAGGGTAAGGGTAAGGTTCAGGGTTAGGGTTAGGGTTAGGTTTGGGGTTAGGGTTAGGGTAAGAGTAAGGGTTAGGATTAGGGTTAGGGGTTAGGGTTAGGGTTAGGGTTAGTTTTAGGGTTAGGGTAAGGGGAAGGTTTAGGGTTAGGGTTCGGGTTAGGAGTAGGTTAAGGGTTAGGGTTAGGGCAAGGGTAAGGGTTAGGGTTAGGGTTAGGGTTAGTGTAAGGGTTAGGGTTAGGTTTAGGGTTAGGGTGAGCGTTAGGGTTAGGGTTAGGGGATAGGTTTAGGGTTAGGGTAAGGCTAAGGGTTAGAGTTAGGGTTAGGGTAAGGGTTAGGGTTATGATTAGGTTAAGACTAAGTGTTAGAGTTAGGGTTAGGGTTAGGGTTAGGGTTAGGGGATAGGGTTATGGTTTGTGTTAGGGTAAGGGTAAGTGTAAGGTTTAGGGTTGAGGTTAGGATAAGGGTAAGGGTTAGGGTTAGGGTTAGGGTTAGAGTTAAGGTTAGGGTTAGTGTTAGGGTTAGGGTTAGGGTTAGGGTTAGGCTAAGGGTAAGGGTTAGGGTTAGGTTTAGGGTAAGGGTTAGGGTTACGGTTAGGGTTAGGGTTAGAGTTAGGGTTAGGGTTAGGGTAAGGGTAAGGGTTAGGGTTAGTGTTAGGGTTAAGCATTAGGTTTAGTGTTAGGGTTAGGGTAAGGGTTAGGGTTAGGGTTAGGTTTAGGGTAAGGGTGTTTGGTTTAGGGTTAGGGTTAGGGTTATGGTAAGGGTAAGCGTTATGTTTAGGTTTAGGTTTGGGGTTAAGTTTAGGGTTAGGGTTAGGGTAAGGGTAAGGGTTACGGTTAGGGTTAGGGTTATGGTTAGGGTTAAGTTTAAGGTTAGAGTTAGGGTAAGGGTTGGGGTTAGGATTAGGGTTAGGGTTAGGGTAAAGTTTAGGGTTAGGGTAAGGGTTAGGTTTAGGGTTAGGGTTAGGGTTAGCGTTAAGTTTAGGGTTAGGGTTAGGGTTAGGGTAAGGGTTAGAGTTATGGTTAGGGTAAGGATAAGGGTTAGGGTTAGGGTTAGGGTAAGGATTAGTGTTAGGGTTAGGGTTAGGGTTAGGGTTAGGTTTATGGTTAGGGTAAGGGTAAGGGTTAGGGTTAGGGTTAGGGTTAGGTTTAGGGTTAGGGTAAGGGTACGGTTTAGGGTTAGTGTTAGGGTTAGGGATAGGTTTGAGTTAGGGTTAAGGTTGGGGTTAGGGATACGGTTGGGTTTAGGGTTAGGTTAAGGGTTAGGGTTAGGGTAAAGATTAGGGTTAGGTTTAGATTTAGGGTTAGGGTAAGGGCACGGTTTAGGCTTAGGGTTTAGTTTGGGATTAGGGTTAGGGTAAGATTAAGGGTTAGGGTTAGGTTTAGTGTAAGGGTTAGGGTTAGGTTTAGGGATAGGTTTGGGGTTAGGGTTAAGATAAGGGTTAGGGTTAGGGTTAGGGTTAGGTTAGGGTAAGGGTAAGGATTAGGGTTAGGGTTAGCATTAAGGTTAGGGTATGGTTAGGGTAAGGGTAAGGGTTAGGGTTAGGGTTAGGGTTAGGGTTAGGGTTATGGTAAGGATATAGGGTTAGGGTAACGGTTAGGGTTAGGGTTAGGGTTAGGGTTAGGTTAGGGGTTAAGGTTAGGGTAAGAGTAAGGGTTAGGGTTAGTTTTAGGGTTGGGGTTAGGTTTAGGGTGGGGGTAAGGGTAAGGGTTACGGTTCGGGTTAGGGTTAGGGTAATGGTTAGGGTTAGGGTAAGGGTTAGGGTATGGGTTAGGTTTAGGGGTTAGGGTTAGGGTTAGGTTTAGTGTAAGGGTTAGGGTTAGGGTTAGGGTAAGGATTAGGTTTAGGGTTAGGGATAGGGTAAGGCTAGGGGTTACAGTTAGGGTTAGTGTTAGGGTAAGGGTTATTGCTAGGGTTAGGTTTAGGGTGAGGGTTAGGGTTAGGGTTAGGGTTAGGGGTTAGGGTTAGTGTTAGGTTTAGGGTAAGGGTTAGGGTTAGGGTTAGGGTAAGGCTAAGGTTTAGAGTTAGGGTTAGGATAAGAGCTAGGGTTAGGGTTAGGGTTAGGTTAAGACTAAGGGTTAGAGTTAGGGTTAGGGTTAGGGTTAGGGGTTAGGGTTAGGGTTAGGGTTAGGGTAAGGGTAAGGGTAAGGGTTAGGGTTAGGGTTAGGGTAAGGGTTAGGGTTAGATTTAGGGTTAGGGATAGGCTTAGGGTAAGGATTAGTGTTAGGGTTAGGGTTGGGGTTAGGTTTAGGGTTAATGTAACAGTAAGGGTTAGGGTTAGGATTAGGGTTAGGGTTAGGGTTAGGGTTAGGATTGGGTTTAGGGTTAGGCTTAGGGTAAGGACTAGTGTTAGGGTTAGGTTTGGGGTTAGGGTTAGGGTTAGGGTTAGGGTAAAGTTTAGGGTTAGGGTAAGGGTTAGGGTTAGGGTTAGGATTAGGGTTAGCATTAAGTTTAGGGTTAGGGTTAGGGTTGGGGTTGGGGTAATGGTTAGGGTTAGGGTTAGGGTTAGGGTTAGGATCAGGGTTATGTTTAGGGTTAGGGTAAGGGTAAGGGTTCGGATTAGGGTTAGGGTTAATTTTAGGGTTAGGGTTAGGGTTAGGGTTAGGATTAGGGTTAGGCTTAGGGTAAGGATTAATGTTAGGGTTAGGGTTGGGGTTAGGTTTAGGGTTAATGTAAGGGTAAGGGTTAGGGTTAGGATTAGGGTTAGGGTTAGGGTTAGGATTAGGGTTAGGGTTAGGCTTAAGGTAAGGACTAGTGTTAGGGTTAGGGTTGGGGTTAGGGTTAGGGTTAGGGTAAGGGTAAGGGTTAGGGTTGGGGTTAGGGTTAGGGGTTAGGGTTAGGGTCTGGGTTAGAATTAGGGTTAGGGTAAGGTTGCGGTTTAGGTTTAGGGTTTGGTTTGGGGTTAGAGTTAGGGTAAGTGTAAGGGTTAGGGTTAGGTTTAAGGTAAGGGTTAGGGTTAGGCTAAGGGTTAGATTTAGGGTTAGGGTAAGGGTGACCGTTAGGGTATAGGTTAGGGTTAGGGGTTATGGTTAGGGTTAGGGTTAGGGTAAGGGTTAGAGTTAGGGTTAGGCTAAGTGTAAGGGTTAGGGTTAGGTTTAGGGTAAGGGTTAGGGTTATGGTTATGGTTAGGGTTAGAGGTAGGGTTAGTGTTAGGGTAAGGGTAAGGGTTAGGGTTAGTGTTAGGGTTAGGCGTTAGGTTTAGGGTTAGGCTTAGGGTAAGGGTTAGGGTTAGGGTTAGGGTAAGGGTGTTTGATTTAGGGTTAGGGTTAGGGTTATAGTAAGGGTAAGCGTTATGGATAGGGTTAGGTTTGGGGTAAAAGTTAGGGTTAGGGTTAGGGTAAGGGTAAGGGTTACGGTTAGGGTTAGGGTTAGGGTTAGAGTTAAGTTTAAGGTTAGAGGTAGGGTAAGGGTAAGGTTGAGGGTTAGGGTTAGGGTTAGCGTAAAGGTTATGGTTAAGTTTAGGGTTAGGGTTAAGTTTAGGGTTAGGGTTAGGGTAAGGGTATGGGTTAGGGTTAGGGTTAGGTTCGGGGTTAGGGTTAGGGTTAGGGTTAAGGTTAGGGGTTAGGGTTAGTTTTAGGGTTAGATTTAGGGTTAGGGTAAGGGTACGGTTTAGGGTTAGGTTTAGGTTTGTGGTTAGGGTTAGGGTAAGAGTAAGGGTTAGGGTTGGGCTTAGGGTTAGGGTTAGGGTTAAGGATAGGGTTAGGGTTAGGTTTAGGGTTAGGGTAAGGATTAGGGGTAGGGTAAGGTTTAGGGTTAGGGTTAGGGTTATGTTAGGGGTTAAGTTTAGGTTAAGATTAATGGTTAGGGTTAGGTTTAGGGTTGGGGTTAGGGTTACGGTGAGGGTAAGGGTAAGGGTAAGGGTTTGGGTTAGGGTTAGGGTAAGGGTTAGGATTAGGGTTAGGGTTAGGGTGACCGTTAGGGTATGGGTTAGGGTTAGGGGTTATGGTTAGGGTTAGGGTAAGGGTTAGGGTTTGGCTTATGGTAAGTGTTAGGGTTAGGGTTAGGGTAAGGCTAAGGGTTAGAGTTAGGGTTAGTGTTAGGGTAAGGGTTAGGGTTACGGTTATGGTTAGGGTTAGGGTGAGGGTTAGGGTAATGTAGGGTTAGGGGTTATGGTTAGTGTTAGGGTTAGGGTAAGTGTTCGGTTAGGGTTAGGGTAAGTGTAAGGGTTAAAGTTAGGGTTAGGGTAAGGGCTAGGGTTAGGGTTAGGGTTAGGTTAAGACTAAGGGTTAGAGTTAGGTTAGGGTTATGGTTAGGGTTAGAGGTTAGGGTTAGGGTTAGGGTTAGGGTAAGGGTAAGGTTTAGGGTTAAGGTTAGGGTTAGGGTTCGGGTTTGGCTAAGGGTTAGGGTTAGGGTTAGGGTAAGGGTAAGTGTTAGGGTTAGGGTTATTGTTAGGGTTATTGTTATGCTTAGTGGTTAGGTTAGGGTTAGGGTTAGGCTTAGGGTAAGGGTTAGGGTTAGGTTTAGGATAAATGTTAGCGTTAGGGTTAGGGTTAGGGTTAGAGTAAGGGTAAGTGTTAGCGTTAGGGTTAGGTTTACGGTTAGGGTAAGGGCAAGCGTTAGGGTTAGGGTTAGGGTTGGTTTAGGGTTGGGGTTAAGGTTAGTGTTAGGCTTAATGTAAGGCTAAGGGTTAGGTTTAGCGTTAGGGTTAGGGTTAGGTTTAAGGTTAGAGTTAGGGTAAGGCTAAGGGTCAGGGTTAGCGTTAGGGTTAGCGTAAAGTTTAGGGTTAGGGTTGGGGTTAAAGTTAGGATAAGGGTAAGGGTTAGGGATAGGGTTAGGGTTAGGTTTAGGGTTAAGGTTAGGGTTGGGGTTAGGGTTAGGTTTAGGGTTAGGGTAAGGGTTAGGGTTAGGTTTAGGTTTAGGTTTAGCGGTAGGGTTAGGGTTAGGGTTAGGGTTAGGATTAGGGTTAGGGTTAGGCGTAGGTTTAAGTTTAGGGTTAGGGTTAGGGTTAGGGTTAGGTTAGGGTTAGGGTTAGGGTTAGGGGTTAGGGTTAGGGTTAGGGTTAAGGTTAGGGTTAGGCAAAGTTTTGGGGTTAGGGTTAGGGTAAGGGTTAGGGTTAGGGTTGGGGATAGGGTAGGGTTAGGGTAAGGGTTAGGGTTAGGGTTACAATTAGGCAAAGGTTTGTTGTTAGGGTTAGGGTAAGGTTTAGGGTTAGGGTAAGGGTAAGTGTAAGGTTTAGGCTTAAGTTTAGGATAAGCGTAAGGGTTGGTGTTAGGATTAGGGTTAGGGTTAGGGTAAAGTTTAGGGTTAGGGTAAGGTTTAGGGTTAGGGTTAGGGTTACGGTTAGCATTAAGTTTAGGGTTAGGGTTAGGGTAAGGGTTAGGGTTAGGGTTAGGGTTAGAGTAAGGATAAGGGTTAGGTTTAGGGTTAGGGTAAGGGTAAGGGTTAGGGTAAGGGTTAGGGTTAAGGTTAGGGTTAGGTTACGGTTAGGGTAAGGGTAAGCGTTAGGGTTAGGGTTAGGATTAGGGTTAGAGTTACGGGCAGGTTTAAGTTTAGGGTTAGGGTTAGGATTAGGTTTAGGTTAGGGTTAGGGTTAGGGTTAGGGTTAGGTGTAAGGGTTAGGGTTAGGTTTAGATTTAGGGTTTGGGTAAGGGTACGTTTTAGGGTTAGGGTTAGGTTTGTGGTTATGGTTAGTGTAAGTGTAAGGGTTAGGGTTGGGGTTAGGGTTAGGGTTAGGGTTACGCAAAGGTTTGGGGTTAGGGTTAGGTTAAGGGTTAGGATTAGGATAAAGGTAAGTGTAAGGTTTAGGGTTAAGTTTAGGATAAGGGTAAGGGTTGGGGTTAGGATTACGGTTAGGGTTAGGGTAAAGTTTAGGGTTAGGGTAAGGGTTAGGGTTAGGGTTAGGGTTAGCATTAAGTTTAGGGTTAGGGTTAGGGTTAGGGTTAGGGTAAGGGTTAGGGTTAGGTTTAGGATAAAAGTTAGCGTTAGGGTTAGGGTTACGGTTAGGGTAAGAGCAAGCCTTAGGGTTAGGGTTAGGGTTGGTTTAGGGTTGGGGTTAAGGTTAGGGTTAGGCTTAATGTAAGGCTAAGGGTTAGATTTAGCGTTAGGGTTAGGGTTAGGTTTAAGGTTAGAGTTAGGGTAAGGCTAAGGGTCAGGGTTAGCGTTAGTTTTAGAGTAAAGTTTGCGGTTAGGGTTGGGGTTAAAGTTAGGATAAGGGTAAGGGTTAGGGATAGGGTTAGGGTTAGGTTTAGGGTTAAGGTTAGGGTTAGGGTTAGGGTTAGTTTTAGGGTTAGGGTAAGGGTTAGGGTTAGGGTTAGGGTTAGGGTTAGGGTAGGGTAAGCGTTAGGGTTGGGGTTAGGGTTAGGATTAGCGGTAGGGTTAGGGTTAGGGTTAGGGTTAGGATTAGGGTTAGGGTTAGGGTTAGTTTTAGGGTTAGGGTAAGGGTTAGGGTTAGGGTTAGGGTTTGGGTTAGGTTTAGCGATAGGGTTAGGGTTAGGGTTAGGGTTAGGATTAGGGTTAGGGTTAGGCGTAGGTTTAAGGTTAGGGTTAGGGTTAGGGTTAGGGTTAGGGTTAGGGTTAGGTTAGGGTTAGGGTTAGGGTTAGGGGTTAGGATTAGGGTTAGGGTTAGGGTTAGGGTTAGGCATAGGTTTGGGGTTAGATTTAGGTTAAAGGTTAGGGTTAGGGTTAGGGTTAGGGTTAGGGTTAGGCAAAGGTTTGGGGTTAGGGTTAAAGTAAGGGATAGGGTTAGGGTAAGGGTAAGTGTAAGGTTTAGGGTTAAGTTTAGGATAAGCATAAGGGTTGGGGTTAGGATTAGGGTTAGGGTTAGGGTAAAGTTTTGGGTTAGGGTAAGGGTTAATGTTAGGGTTAGGGTTAGGGTTAGCATTAAGTTTAGGGTTAGGGTTAGGGTAAGGGTTAGGGTTAGGGTTAGGGTTAGGGTAAGTATAAGGGATAGGTTTAGGGTTAGGGTAAGGATAAGGGTTAGGGTTAGGGTTAGGGTTAAGGTTAGGGTTAGGGTTAGTGTTAGGGGTAGGATAAGGGTTAGGGTTAGGGTTAGGGTAAGGATTAGTGTTAGGGTTAGGGTTAGTGTTTGGTTTAGGGTTAGGGTAAGGGTTAGGGTTAGGGTTAGGGTTAGGTTAAGGGTTAGGGTTAGGGTTAGGGTTAGGGTTAGGGGTTAGGGTTAGGGTTAGGATTAGGTTTAGAGTAAGGGTAAGTGTTAGGGTTAGGGTTAGGGATACGGTTAGGGTAAGGGTAAGCGTTAGGGTTAGGGTTAGGATTAGGGTTAGGGTTACGGGTAGGTTTAAGGTTAGGGTTAGGGTTAGGGTTAGGATTAAGTTTAGGTTAGGGTTACGGTTAGGGTTAGGGTTAGGGGTAAGTGTTAGGGTTAGGTTTATATTTAGGGTTAGGGGAAGGGTACGTTTTAGGTTTAGGGTTAGGTTTGTGGTTAGGTTTAGGGTAAGAGTAAGGGTTAGGGTTGGGGTTAGGGTTAGGGTTAGGGTAAGGGTTAGGGTTAGGGTTAGGGTTAGGCAAAGGTTTGGGGTTAGGGTTAGGGTAAGGGTTAGGGTTAGGATAAGGGTAAGTGTAAGGTTTAGGGTTAAGTTTAGGATAAGGGTAAGGGTTGGGGTTAGGATTACGGTTAGGGTTAGGGTAAAGTTTAGGGTTAGGGTAAGGGTTAGGGTTAGGGTTAGCATTAAATTTAGGGTTAGGGTTAGGGTTAGGGTAAGGGTTAGGGATAGGGTTAGGGTTAGGGTAAGGATAAGGGTTAGGTTTAGGGTTAGGGTAAGGGTAAGGGTTAGGGTTAGGGTTAGGGTTAAGGTTAGGGTTAGGGTTAGGGGTAGGATTAGGGTTATGGTTAGGGTTAGGGTAAGGATTAGTGTTAGGATTAGGGTTAGGGTTAGGTTTAGGGTTAGGGTAAGGGTAAGGGTTAGGGTTAGGGTTAGGGTTAGGTTTAGGTTAGGGTTAGGGTTAGGGTTAGGGGTTAGGGTTAGGGTTAGGGTTAAGGTTAGGGTTAGGGTTAGGGTTGTTGTTAGGGTTAGGGTTAGGGTAAGGGTTAGGGTTGGGGTTAGGGTTAGGGAAAGGTTTGGGGTTAGGGTTAGGGTAAGTGTTAGGGTTAGGGTAAGGGTAAGTGTAAGGTTTAGGGTTAAGTTTAGGATAAGCGTAAGGGTTGGGGTTAAGATTAGGGTTAGGGTTAGTGTAAAGTTTAGGGTTAGGGTAAGGGTTAGGGTTAGGGTTAGGGTTAGGGTTAGCATTAAGTTTATGGTTAGGGTTAGGGTAAGGGTTAGGGTTAGGGTTAGGGTAAGGATAAGGGTTAGGTTTAGGGTTAGGGTAAGGGTAAGGGTTAGGGTTAGGGTTAGGGTTAAGGTTAGCGTTAGGGTTAGGGGTAGGGGTAGGATTAGGGTTAGGGTTAGGGTAAGGATTGGTGTTAGGGTTAGGGTTAGTGTTTGGTTTAGTATTAGGGTAAGGGTTAGGGTTAGGGTTAGGGTTAGGTTAAGGGTTAGGGTTAGGGTTAGGGTTAGGGGTTAGGTTTAGGGTTAGGATTAGGTTTAGAGTAAGGGTAAATGTTAGGATTAGGGTTAGGGTTACGATTAGGGTAAAGGTAAGCGTTAGGGTTAGGGTTAGGATTAGGGTTAGGGTTACGGGCAGGTTTAATGTTAGGGTTAGGGTTAGGGTTAGGATTAGGTTTAGGTTAGGGTTAGGGTTAGGGTTAGGGTTAGGGTTAGGGGTAAGGGTTAGTGTTAGGTTTAGATTTAGGGTTAGGGTAAGGGTACGTTTTAGGGTTAGGGTTAGGTTTGTGGTTAGGGTTATGGTAAGAGTAAGGGTTAGGGTTGGGGTTAGGGTTAGGGTGAGGGTTAGGGTTAGGATAAAGGTAAGTGTAAGGTTTAGGGATAAGTTTAGGATAAGGGTAAGGGTTGGGGTTAGGATTACGGTTAGGGTTAGGTTAAAGTTTAGGGTTAGGGTAAGGGTTAGGGTTAGGGTTAGGGTTAGCATTAAGTTTAGGGTGAGGGTTAGGGTTAGGGTTAGGGTAAGGGTTAGGTTTAGGTTTAGGATAAAAGTTAGCGTTAGGGTTAGGGTTAGGGTTAGAGTAAGGGTAAGTGTTAGCGTTAGGGTTAGGGTTACGGTTAGGGTAAGAGCAAGTGTTAGGGTTAGGGTTAGGGTTGGTTTAGGGTTGGGGTTAAGGTTAGGGTTAGGCTTAATGTAAGGCTAAGGGTTAGGTTTAGCGTTAGGGTTAGGGTTAGGTTTAAGGTTAGAGTTAGGGTAAGGCTAAGGGTCAGGGTTAGCGTTAGGGTTAGAGTAAAGTTTACGGTTAGGGTTGGGGTTAAAGTTAGGATAAGGGTAAGGGTTAGGGATAGGGTTAGGGTTAGGTTTAGGGTTAAGGTTAGGGTTAGGGTTAGGGTTAGTTTTAGGGTTAGGGTAAGGGTTAGGGTTAGGGTTAGGGTAGGGTAAGCGTTAGGGTTGGAGTTAGGGTTAGGATTAGCGGTAGGGTTAGGGTTAGGGTTAGGGTTAGGATTTGGGTTAGGGTAAGGGTTAGTTTTAAGGTTAGGGTAAGGGTTAGGCTTAGGGTTAGGGTTAGGGTTAGGGTAGGGTAAGCGTTAGGGTTAGGGTTAGGGTTAGGTTTAGCGATAGGGTTAGGGTTAGGGTTAGGGTTAGGATTAGGGTTAGGGTTAGGCGTAGGTTTAAGGTTAGGGTTAGGGTTAGGGTTAAGGTTAGGGGTTAGGATTAGGGTTAGGGTTAGGGTTAGGGTTAGGCAAAGGTTTGGGGTTAGATTTAGGTTAAAGGTTAGGGTTAGGGTTAGGGTTAGGGTTAGGCAAAAGTTTGGGGTTAGGGTTAAAGTAAGGGATAGGGTTAGGGTAAGGGTAAGTGGAAGGTTTAGGGTTAAGTTTAGGATAAGCGTAAGGGTTGGGGTTAGGATTAGGGTTAGGGTTAGGGTAAAGTTTAGGGTTAGGGTAAGGGTTAATGTTAGGGTTAGGGTTAGGGTTAGCATTAAGTTTAGGGTTAGGGTTAGGGTAAGGGTTAGGGTTAGGGTTAGGGTTAGGGTAAGTATAAGGGTTAGGTTTAGGGTTAGGGTAAGGATAAGAGTTAGGGTTAGGGTTAGGGTTAAGGTTAGGGTTAGGGTTAGTGTTAGGGGTAGGATAAGGGTTAGGGTTAGGGTTAGGGTAAGGATTAGTGTTAGTGTTAGGGTTAGTGTTTGGTTTAGGGTTAGGGTAAGGGTTAGGGTTAGGGTTAGGGTTAGGTTAAGGGTTAGGGTTAGGGTTAGGGTTAGGGTTAGGGGTTAGGGTTAGGGTTAGGGTTAGGTTTAGAGTAAGGGTAAGTGTTAGGTTTAGGGTTAGGGTTACGGTTAGGGTAAGGGTAAGCGTTAGGGTTAGGTTTAGGATTAGGTTTAGGGTTACGGGTAGGTTTAAGGTTAGGGTTAGGGTTAGATTTAGGGTTAGGTTTAGGTTAGGGTTAGGGTTAGGGTTAGGGTTAGGGTTAGGGTTAGGGGTAAGGGTTAGGGTTAGGTTTAGATTTAGGGTTAGGGGAAGGGTACGTTTTAGGTTTAGGGTTAGGTTTGTGGTTAGGTTTAGGGTAAGAGCAAGGGTTAGGGTTGGGGTTAGGGTTAGGGTTAGGGTAAGGGTTAGGGTTAGGGTTAGGGTTAGGCAAAGGTTTGGGGTTAGGGTTAGGGTAAGGGTTAGGGTTAGGATAAGGGTAAGTGTAAGGTTTAGGGTTAAGTTTAGGATAAGGGTAAGGGTTGGGGTTAGGATTACGGTTAGGGTTAGGGTAAAGTTTAGGGTTAGGGTAAGGGTTAGGGTTAGGGTAAGGATAAGGGTTAGGTTTAGGGTTACGGTAAGGGTAAGGGTTATGGTTAGGGTTAGAGTTAAGGTTAGGGTTAGGGTTAGGGGTAGGATTAGGGTTATGGTTAGGGTTAGGGTAAGGATTAGTGTTAGGATTAGGGTTAGGGTTAGGTTTAGGGTTAGGGTAAGGATAAGGGTTAGGGTTAGGGTTAGGGTTAGGGTTAGGTTAGGGTTAGGGTTAGGGTTAGGTGTTAGGGTTAGGGTTAGGGTTAAGGTTAGGGTTAGGCAAAGGTTTGGGGTTAGGGTTAGGGTAAAGGTTAGGGTTAGGGTTGTTGTTAGGGTTAGGGTTAGGGTAAGGGTTAGGGTTAGGGTTAGGGTTAGGGAAAGGTTTGGGGTTAGTGTTAGGGTAAGTGTTAGGGTTAGGGTAAGGGTAAGTGTAAGGTTTAGGGTTAAGTTTAGGATAAGCGTAAGGGTTGGGGTTAAGATTAGGGTTAGGGTTAGTGTAAAGTTTTGGGTTAGGGTAAGTTTTAGGGTTAGGGTTAGGGTTATGGTTAGCATTAAGTTTATGGTTAGGGTTAGGGTAAGGGTTAGGGTAAGGATAAGGGTTAGGTTTAGGGTTAGGGTAAGGGTAAGGGTTAGGGTTAGGGTTAGGGTTAAGGTTAGGGTTAGGGTTAGGGGTAGGGGTAGGATTAGGGTTAGGGTTAGGGTAAGGATTAGTGTTAGGGTTAGGGTTAGGGTTTGGTTTAGTATTAGGGTAAGGGTTAGGGTTAGGGTTAGTGTTAGGTTAAGGGTTAGGGTTAGGGTTAGGGTTAGGGGTTAGGTTTAGGGTTCGGGTTAGGTTTAGGGTAAGGATAAGGGTTAGGATTAGGGTTAGTGTAAGGGTAAGTGTTAGGGTTAGGGTTAGGGTTAAGTTTACGGTTAGGGTTAGGATTAGGATTAGGGTTAGGGTTAGGGTAAGGATAAGGGTTAGGATTAGGGTTAGGGTAAGGGTAAGGGTTAGGGTTAGGGTTAGGGTTAAGTTTACGGTTAGGGTTAGGATTAGGATTAGGGTTAGGTTTAGGGTTAGGTTAAGTTTAGGGTTAGACTTTGGATAAGGGTAAGGGTAAGGGTTAGGGTTAGGGTTAGAATTAAGTTTAGGGTTAGGGTTAGAGTTAGAGTAAGGGTAAGGGTTAGGGTTAGGATTAGGGTAATGATTAGTGTTAGGTTAGGGTTAGGGTTATGTTTAGGGTTAGGGTAAGGCTAAGGTTTTTTTGTTAGGTTTAGGTTTAGGGTTAGGGTTAGGATAAGGGTTAGGGTTAGGGTTAGTGTTAGGTTTAGGGTTAAGTTTAGGATTAGGGTTAGGGTTAGGGTTAGGGTTAGATTTAGGTTAGGGTAACGGTACGGTTTAGGCTTAGGGTTAGGGTTAGGGTTAGGTTTAGGGTTAGGGTTAGGTTTAGTGTTAGGGATAGGTTTGGGTTAGGGTTAGGGTTAGGGTTAGGGATACGTTTGGGTTTAGGGTTAGGGTAAGGGTTAGGGTTAGGGTAAAGATTAGGGTTAGCTTTAGATTTAGGGTTAGGGTAAGGGCACGGATTAGGGTTAGGGTAAAGTTTGGGATTAGGGTTAGGGTAAGAGTAAGGGTTAGGGTTAGGGTTAGGGTAAGGGTTAGGGTTAGGTTTAGGGATAGGTTTGGGGTTAGGGTTAGGGTAAGGGTTAGGGTTAGGGTAAAGGTTAGGGTTAGGTTAGGTTAAGGGTAACAGTTAGGATTAGTTTCAGGGTTAGGGTTAGAGTTATTGTTAGGGTTAGGGTAATGGTAAGGATTAGGGTTAGGGTTAGGGTTAGTGTTAGGGTTAGGGTTAGTGTTAGTGTTAGGGTTAGTGTTTGGTTTAGGGTTAGGGTTACGGTAAGGGTAAGGGTTAGGGTTAGGATTAGGTGTAGGGTAAGGGCAAGGGTAAGGATTAATGTTAGGATTAGGGTTAGGGTAAGGGTTAGGGTTAGGGTTAGGGTTAGGTTTAGGGTTAGTGTTAGGGTTAGGGTTAGGGTTAGGGTAAGGGTAAGGGTTAGGGTTAGGGTTAGGGTTAAGGTTATGATTAGTGTTAGTGTTAGGCTAAGGGTTAGGGTTAGGGTTAGGGTAAGGGTTAGGGTTTGCGTTAGTGCTAGGGTTAGAGTTAGGGTTAGGGTTAGGGTAAAGGTAAGGGTTAGGGTTATGGGTTAGGTTTAGGTTTAGGGTAAGGGTTAGGGATAGGGGTTAGAGTTAGGTTTAGGATTAGTGTAAGGGTTAGGGTTAGGGTTAGGGTTAGGGTAAGTGTAAGGGTTAGGGTTAGGGTTAGGGTAAGGGTTAGGGTTAGGGTAAGGGTAAGGGTAAGGGATAGGGTTGGGGTTAGGGTTAGGATTAGGGGTTAGGGTTAGGCTAAGGGTTAGATTTAGGGTTAGGATAAGGGCTGGGTCAGGGTTAGGGTTAGGTTAAGACTAAGGGTTAGATTTAGGGTTAGGTTTAGAGTTAGGGTAGGGTAAGGGTAAGTGTAAGGTTTAGGGTTAAGGTTAGGATAAGGGTAATGGTTAGGGTTAGGGTTAGGGTTAGAGTTAAGGTTAGGGTTAGTGTTAGGATTAGGGTTAGGGTTAGGGTAAGGGTAAGGGTTAGGGTTAGGTTTAGGTTAGGGGTTAAGGTTAGGATAAGAGTAAGGGTTAGGTTTAGGTTTAGGGTTGGGGTTAGGGTTAGGGTGGGGGTAAGGGTAAGGGTTACGGTTCGGGTTAGGGTTAGGGTAAGGGTTAGGGATAGGGTTAGGGTTAGGGTGAGCGTTAGGGTATGGGTTAGGTTTTGGGGTTAGGGTTAGGGTGAGGGTTAGGGTAAGGGTTTGGGTTAGGGTTAGGGTAGGGGTAAGGTTAGGGTTAGGTTTAGGGTAAGGCTAGGGGTTACAGTTAGGGTTAGTGTTAGGGTAAGAGTTATTGTTAGGGTTAGGGTTAGGGTGAAGGTTAGGGTTAGGGTTAGGGTTAGGGGTTAGGGTTAGTGTTAGGTTTAGGGTAAGGTTTAGGGTTAGGGTAAGACTAAGGTTTAGAGTTAGGGTTAGGGTAAGACCTAGGGTTAGGGTTTGGGTTAGGTTAAGACTAAGCGTTAGAGTTAGGGTTAGGGTTAGGGTTAGGGGTTAGGGTTAGGGTTAGGGTTAGGGTTAGGTTTAGGGTTAGGGTTAGGTTAGGGTTAGGGTTAGGGTTAGGGTTAGGGTTAGGGTTAGGTTAGGGTTAGGTTTAGGGTTAGAGTAATGATTAGGGTTACGATTAGGGTTAGGGTTAGGTTAGGGTTAGGTTTAGGGTTAGGGTAATGATTAGGGTTAGGATTAGGGTTAGCGTTAGGATAAGGGTTAGGTTAGGGTTAGGGTTAGGGTTTGGGTTAGTGCTAGGGTTAGAGTTAGGGTTAGGGTTAGGGTAAGGGTAAGGGTTAGGGTTAGGGTTAGGGTTAGGGTAGGGGTTAGGGTTAGGGGTTAGGTTTAGGTTTAGGGTAAGTGTTAGGGAAAGGGGTTAGAGTTAGGGTTAGGGTTAGTGTAAGGGTTAGGTTTAGGGTTAGGGTTAGGGTTAGGGTAAGGGTTAGGGTTAGGGTTAGGGTTAGGGCAAGGATAAGTGTTAGTGTTAGGGTTAGTGTTAGCGTTAGTGTCAGGGTAAGGGTAAGGGTTAGCGTTAGGGTTAGGTTTAGGTTTAGGGTTGGGGTTAAGGTTAGTGTTAGGGTTAGGGTAAGGGTAATTGTTAGGGTTAGGGTTAATGTAAGGGTAAGTTTTAGGATTAGGGTTAGGGTTTGGTTTAGGTTTAGGGTTAGGATAAGGTTAAGTGTTAAGGTTAGGGTTAGGGTTAGGGTTAGGGTTAGGGTTAGGGTAATAGTTAGTGTTAGGGTTAGGGTTACGGTTAGGCTAAGTTGTTTGGTTTAGGGTTTGGGTTAATGTTAGGGTAAGGGTAGGGGTTAGGGTTAGGGTTAGGTTTAGGGTTAGGGTTAGGGTTAGGGTTAGGGTAAGGGTAAGGTTTTGGGTTAAGGTTAGGGTTAGAATTATTTTTAGGGTTAGGGTAAGGATTAGGGTTAGGGTTAAGTTTAGGGTTAGGGTTAGGGTTAGGGTTAGGGTTAGGCTTAGGGTAAGGTTTAGTGTTAGGGTTAGGGTTGGGGTTAGGTTTAGGGTAAATGTAAGGGTAAGGGTTAGGGTTAGGATTAGGGTTACGGTTAGGATTAGGGTTAGGATTAGGGTTAGGGTTAGGCTTAGGGTAAGGACTAGTGTTAGGGTTAGGGTTGGGGTTAGGTTTAGGGTTAGGGTAAGGGTAAGGGTTAGGGTTGGGGTTAGGGTTAGGTGTTAGGCTTAGGGTTAGGGTTAGATTTAGGGTTAGGTTAAGGGTACGGTTTAGGTTTAGGGTTTGGTTTGGGGTTAGAGTTAGGGTAAGAGTAAGGGTTAGGGTTAGGGTTAAGTTTAGGGTTAGGGTTAGGCTAAGGGTTAGATTTAGGGTTAGAGTAAGGGCTAGGTTTAGGGTAGCCTTAGGCTAAGGGTAAGGGTTAGGGTTAGGTTTAGGGTAAGGGTTAGGGTTACGGTTAGGGTTAGGGTTAGAGGTAAGGTTAGATTTAGGGTAAGTGTAAGGGTTAGAGTTAGTGTTAGGGTTAGGTGTTAGGTTCAGGGTTAGGGTTAGGGTAAGGGTTAGGGTTAGTGTTAAGGTTAGGGTAAGGGTGTTTGTTTTAGGGTTAGGGTTAGGGTTATGGTAAGGGTAAGCGTTATGGGTAGGGTTAGGTTTGGGGTTAAGGTTAGGGTTAGGGTTAGGGTAAGGGTAAGGGTTACGGTTAGGGTTAGGCTTAGGGTTAAGTTTAAGGTTAGAGTTAGGGTAAGGGTTAGGGTTAGGGTTAGGGTTAACGTAAAGGTTAGGGTTAAGTTTAGGCTTAGAGTTAGGGTAAGGGTAAGTGTAAGGGTTAGGGTTATGGTTAGAATTCGGGTTAGGGATAGGTTTAGGGTTAGGGATAGGGTAAGGGTATGGGTTAGTGTTAGGGTTAGTTTCAGGGATAGGGTTAGGGTAAGGGTTAGGATTAGGGTTAGTGTTAGGTTTAGGTTTAAGATTAGGGTGAGTGTTAGGGTTAGGTTTGGGGTTAGGGTTAGGGTAAGGGTAGGGGTTAGGTTTAGGGTTAGGGTAAGGGTTAGGGTTAGGGTTACGGATAGGGTTAGGTTTGGGGTTAGGGTTAGGGTTATGGTAAGGGTAAGGGTTAGGGTTAGGGTTAGGTTTAGAGTTAGGGTTAGGGTTAGGGTTAAGGTAGGGGTAAGGGTTAGGGTTAAAGTTAGGGTTAGGGTTAGGTTTAGGGTTAGGGTAAGGATTAGGGTTAGGGTAAGGTTTAGGGTTAGGGTTAGGGTTAGGTTAGGGGTTAAGGTTAGGTTAAGATTAATGGTTAAGGTTAGGGTCAGGGTTGGGGTTAGGGTTATGGTGAGGGTAAGGGTAAGGGTTAGGGTTCGGTTTAGGGTTAGGGTAAGGGTTAGGATTAGGGTTAGGGTTAGGGTGACCGTTAGGGTATGGGTTAGGGTTAGGGGTTATGGTAAGGGTTAGGGTTAGGGTAAGGGTTAGAGTATGGCTTAGGGTAAGTTTTAGGGGTAGGGTTAGTGTAAGGCTAAGGGTTAGAGTTAGGGTTAGTGTAAGGGTAAGATTTAGGGTTATGGTTATGGTTAGGGTTAGGGTGAGGGTTAGGGTTAGGGTAGGGTTAGGGGTTATGGTTAGTGTTAGGGTTAGGGTAAGTGTTAGGGTTAGGGTTAGGGGAAGTCTAAGGGTTAGAGTTAGGGTTAGGGTAAGGGCTAGGGTTAGGGTTAGGGTTAGGTTAAGACTAAGGGTTAGAGTTAGGTTAGGGTTATGGTTAGGGTTAGAGGTTAGGGTTAGGGTTAGGGTTAGGGTAAGTGTAAGGGTTAGGTTTACGTTAGGGTTAGGGTAAGGGTAAGGGTTAGGGTTAGGTTTAGGGTTAAGGTTAGGGTTAGGGTTAGGGTTAAGTTTAGGGTAAGGTTTAGGGTTAGGGTTAGGGTTAGGGTACGGTAAGGGTTAGGGTTAGGGTTAGGGTTAGGTTTAGCGGTAGGATTAGGGTTAGGATTAGGGTTAGGGTTAGGCGTAGTTTTAAGGTTAGGGTTAGGGTTAGGGTTAGGGTTAGGTTAAGGTTAGGGTTAGGGTTAGGGGTTAGGTTTAGGGTTAGGGTTATATTTAGGGTTAGGGTAAGGGTACGGTTTAGGGTTAGGGTTAGGTTTGTGGTTAGGGTTAGGGTAAGAGTAAGGGTTAGGGTTGGGGTTAGGGTTAGGGTTAGGGTAAGGGTTAGGGTTAGCGTTAGGGTTAGTCAAAGGTTTGGGGTTAGGGTTAGTGTAAGGGTTAGGGTTAGGGTAAGGGTAAGTGTAAGGTTTAGGGTTAAGTTTAGGATAAGCGTAAGGGTTGGGGTTAGGATTAGGGTTAGGGTTAGGGTAAAGTTTAGGGTTAGGGTAAGGGTTAGGGTTAGGGTTAGGTTTAGCGGTAGGATTAGGGTTTGGGTTAGGGTTAGGATTAGGGTTAGGGTTAGGCGTAGTTTTAAGGTTAGGGTTAGGGTTACGGTTAGGGTTAGGTTAAGGTTAGGGTTAGGGTTAGGGGTTAGGTTTAGTGTTAGGGTTATATTTAGGGTTAGGGTAAGGGTACGGTTTAGGGTTAGGGTTAGGTTAGTGGTTAGGGTTAGGGTAAGAGTAAGGGTTAGGGTTGGGGTTAGGGTTAGGGTTAGGGTAAGGGTTAGGGTTAGCGTTAGGGTTAGTCAAAGGTTTGGGGTTAGGGTTAGTGTAAGGGTTAGGGTTAGGGTAAGTGTAAGTGTAAGGTTTAGGGTTAAGTTTAGGATAAGCGTAAGGGTTGGGGTTAGGATTAGGGTTAGGGTTAGGGTAAAGTTTAGGGTTAGGGTAAGTGTAAGGGTTAGGGTTAGGGTTAGCATTAAGTTTAGGGTTAGGGTTAGAGTAAGGGTTAGGGTTAGGGTTAGGGTTATGGTAAGGATAAGGGTTAGGTTTAGGTTTAGGGTAAGGGTAAGGGTTACGGTAAGGGTTAGGGTTAAGGTTAGGGTTAGGGTTAGGGGTAGGGGTAGGATGAGGGTTAGGGTTAGGGTTAGGGTAAGGATTAGTGTTAGGGTTAGGGTTAGGGTTAGGTTTAGGGTTAGGGTAAGGGTAAGGGTTAGGGTTAGGGTTAGGTTAAGGGTTAGGGTTATTGTTAGGTTTAGGGTTAGGTGTTAGGGTTAGCGTTAGGGTTAGGGTTAGAGTAAGGGTAAGTGTTAGGGTTAGGTTTAGGGTTAGTGTTACGGGTAGATTTAAGGTTAGGGTTAGGGTTAGGGTTAGGTTTAGGTTAGGGTTAGGGTTAGGGTTAGGATTAGGTGTAAGTGTTAGGGTTAGGGTTAGATTTAGGGTTAGGGTAAGGGTACGGTTTAGGGTTAGGTTTAGGTTTGTGGTTAGGGCTGGGGTAAGAGTAAGGGTTAGTGTTGGGGTTAGGGTTAGGGTTAGGGTAAGGGTTAGGGTTAGGGTTAGGGTTAGGCAAAGGTATTGGGTTAGGGTTAGTGTAAGGGTTAGGGTTAGGATAAGGGTAAGGGTAAGATTTAGGGTTAAGTTTAGGATAAGGGTAAGGGTTGGGGTTAGGATTACGGGTAGGGTTAGGGTAAAGTTTAGGGTTAAGGTAAGGGTTAGGGTTAGCATTAATTTAGGGTTAGGGTTAGGGTTAGGGTAAGGGTTAGGGATAGGGTTAGGGTTAGGGTAAGGATAAGGGTTAGGTTTAGGGTTAGGGTAAGTGTAAGGGTTAGGGTTAGGGTTAGGGTTAAGGTTAGGGTTAGGGTTAGGGGTAGGGGTAGGATTAGGGTTAGGGTAAGGGTACGGTTTAGGGTTAATTTTAGGTTTGTGGTTAGGGTTAGGTTAAGAGTAAGGGTTAGGGTTGTGGTTAGGGTTAGGGTTAGGTGTAAGGGTTAGGATTAGGGTTAGGGTTAGGCAAAGGTTTGGGGTTAGGGTTAGGGTAAGGGTTAGGGTTAGGGTAAATGTTAGGGTTAGGGTTAGGGTTAGGGTAAGGGTAACCGTTAGAAGTAGGGTTAGAGTTAGGGTTAGGGTTAGTGTTAGGGTTAGGGTTAGGGTTAGGTTTAGGGTTAGGGTTAGAGGTAGAGTTAGGGTTAGGGAAAGGGTAAGGGTTAGGGTTAGGTTTAGGGTTAGCATTAAGGTTAGGGTAAGGGTTAGGGTTATTGTTAGGGTTAGTGTTTGGTTTAGGGTTAGGGTTACGGTAAGGGTTAGGGTCAGGGTTAGGGTTAGGGTTAGGGTTAGGGTTAGGGATAGGTTTGGGGTTAGGGTTATGGTAAGGGTTAGGGTTATGGTAAGGGTTAGGATTAGGGTTAGGTTAGGGTAAGGGTAACTGTTAGGATTAGGGTCAGGGTTAGGTTTAGGGTTAGTGTTAGGGTTAGGGTAAGGGTAAGGGTTAGGGTTAGGGTCAGGGTTAGTGTTAGGGTTAGGGTTAGTGTTAGGGTTAGTGTTTGGTTTAGGGTTAGGTTTACGGTAAGGGTAAGGGTTAGGGTTAGGGTTAGGTTTAGGGTAAGGTTAAGGCTTAGGATTGATGTTAAGATTAGGGTTAGGGTTGGGGTTAGGGTAAGGGTTAGAGTTAGGGTTAGGGTTAAGTTTAGGGTTAGTGTTAGGGTTAGGGTTAGGGTTAGGGTAAGAGTAAGGGTTATGGTTAGGGTTAGGGTTAGGGTTAAGGTTATGGTTAGTGTTAGGGTTAGGCTAAGGGTTAAGGTTAGGTTTAGGGTAAGGGTTGGGGTCAGGGTTAGGGTTAGGGTTAGGGTAAAGTTTAGGGTTAGGGTAAGGGTTAGGGTTAGAGTTATGTTTAGGCTTAGCATTAAGGTTAGGGTTAGGGTTAGGGTTGGGGTTAGGGTGATGGTTAGGGTTAGGGTTAGGGTTAGGCTTAGGATAAGGGATAGGTTTAGGGTTAGGGTGAGGGTAAGGTTTAGGATTAGGGTTAGGGTTAGGTTTAGGGTTAGAGTTAGGTTTAGGATTAGGTTTAGGGTTAGGCTTAGGGTAAGGATTAGTGTTACGGTTAGGGTTGGGGTTAGGTTTAGGGTTAATGTAAGGGTAAGGGTTAGGGTTAGGATTAGGGTTAGGGTTAGGGTTAGGGTTAGGATTAGGGTTAGGGTTAGGCTTAGGGTACGAACTAGTGTTAGGGCTAGGGTTGGGTTTAGTGTTAGGGTTAGGGTAAGGGTAAGGGTTAGGGTTAGGGTTAGGGTTAGGTCTTAGGGTAAGGGTTAGCATTAGATTTAGGTTTAGGGTAAGGGTACGGTATAGGTTTAGGGTTTGGTTTGGGGTTAGGGTTAGGGTAAGAGTAAGGGTTAGGGTTAGGGTTAGGGTTAGGCTAAGGGTTAGATTTAGGGTTAGGGCAAGGGTAAGTGTTAGGGTTAGGGTTAGGGTTAGCGTTAGGGTTAGGGTAAGGCTAAGGGTTAGCGTTAGGGTTAGGTTTACGTTTAGGGTTGGGGTTAAGGTTAGGGTTAGGGTTAGGGTAAGGGTACGTGTTAGGGTTAGGGTTAGTGTAAGGGTAAGTGTTATGATTAGGGTTAGGTTTGGGTTAGGTTTAGGGTTAGGGTTAGGGTTAGGGTTAGGATTAGGGTTAGGTTTAGATTTAGGGTTAGGCTTAGGGTAAAGGTAAGGGTTAGGGTTAGGGTTAGGGTTAGGTTCAGGATTAAGGTTAGGGTTAGGGTTAGGTTTAGGGTTAGGGTGAGGGTAAGGATTAGTTTTAGAGTTAGGGTTAGGTTTAGGGTTAGGGTTAGGGTAAGGGTAAGGGTAAGGTTTAGGGTTAGGGTTAGGGTTAAGTTTAGGGTTAGGGTTAGGGTTAGGGTTAGGATTAGGGTTAGGTTTAGATTTAGGGTTAGGCTTAGGGTAAAGGTAAGGGTTAGGGTTAGGGTTAGGTTTAGGGTTAGGGTTAAGGTTAGGGTTAGGGTTAGGTTTAGGGTTAGGGTTGGGGAAAGGGTAAGGGTTAGGGTTAGGGTAAGGGTAAGGGATAGGGTTAGGGTTAGGGTTAGGGGTTAGGGTTAGGGTTAGGGTTAGCGTAAGGGTTAGATTTATGGTTAGGGTAAGGGCTAGGGTTAGGGTTAAGGTTAGGTTAAGACTAAGGGTTAGATTTATGGTTAGGGTTATGGTTAGGGTTAGGGTTAGGGTAAGGGTAAGTGTAAGGTTTAGGGTTAAGGATAATATAAGGGTAAGGGTTAGGGTTAGGGTTAGAGTTAGAGTTAAGGTTAGGGTTAGTGTTAGGGTTAGGGTTATTGTTAGGGTAAGTGTAAGGGTTAGGGTTAGGGTTAGTGTTAGGGGTTAGGGTTAAGGTTAGGGTTAGATTAAGGGTTAGGGTAAGGGTACGGTTTAGGCCTAGGGTTAGGGTTAGGGTTAGGGTTAGGGCTAGGTTTGGGTTAGGGTTAGGGTTAGGGTTAGGGATAGGTTTGGGTTACGGTTAGGGTTAGGGATACATTTGGGTTTAGGGTTAGGGTAAGGGTTAGGGTTAGGGTTAGGGTTAGAGTTAGGGTTAAGGTTATGGTTAGTGTTAGGGTTAGGCTAAGGGTTAAGTTTAGGTTTAGGGTAAGGGTTGGGGTCAGGGTTAGTGTTAGGGTTAGGGTAAATTTTAGGGTTAGTTTAAGGGTTAGGGTTAGGGTTAGGTTTAGGGTCAGCATTAAGGTTAGGGTTAGGGTTAAGGTTGGGGTTAGGGTAATGGTTAGGGTTAGGGTTAGGGTTAGGCTTAGGATAATGGTTAGGTTTAGGGTTAGGGTAAGGGTAAGGTTTAGGATTAGGGTTAGGGTTAAGTTTAGGGTTAGGGTTAGGTTTAGGATTAGGTTTAGGGTTAGGCTTAGGGTAAGGATTAGTGTAAAGGTTAGGGTTGGGGTTAGGTTTAGGTTTAATGTAAGGGTAAGGGTTAGGGTTAGGATTAGGGTTAGGGTTAGGGTTAGGGTTAGGATTAGGGTTAGGGTTAGGCTTAGGGTATGGACTAGTGTTAGGGCTAGGGTTGGGTTTAGGGTTAGGGTTAGGGTAAGGGTAAGGGTTAGGGTTAGGTTTAGGGTTAGGGTTAGGGCTTAGGGTAAGGGTTAGCGTTAGATTTAGGTTTAGGGTAAGGGTACGGTATAGGTTTAGGGTTTGGTTTGGGGTTAGGGTTAGGGTAAGAGTAAGGGTTAGGGTTAGGGTTAGGGTTAGGGTTAGAGGTAGGCTAAGGGTTACATTTAGGGTTAGGGTAAGGGCTAGGGTTAGCGTTAGGGTTAGGTTAAGATAAGGGTTAGATTTAGGGTTAGGGTTAGGGTTAGGGTTAGGGTAAGGGTAAGTGTAAGGTTTAGGGTTAAGGTTAGGATAAGGATAAGGGTTAGGGTTAGGGTTAGGGTTAGAGTTAAGGTTAGGGTTAGTGTTAGGGTTAGGGTTAGGGTAAGGGTAACGGTTAGGGTTAGGTTAAGGGTTAGGGTAAGGGTTAGGTTTAGGGGTTGGGGTTAGGGTAAGGGTTAGGGTTAGTGTTAGTGTTAGGGTTAGGTTTAGGGTAAAAGTTAGTGTTAGGGTTAGGGTTACGGTTAGGCTAAGGTGTTTGGTTTACGGTTAGGTTTACGGTTAGGGTAAGGGTAGGGGTTAGGGTTTGGGTAAGGTTTACGGTTAGGGTTAGGGTTAGGGTAAGGGTTAGAGTTAGGGTTAGGGTTAACTTTAGGGTTAGTGTTAGGGTTAGGGTTAGGGTTAGGGTAAGGGCAAGGGTTAGGGTTAGGGTTAGGGTTAAGGTTATAGTTAGTGTTAGGGTTAGGCTAATGGTTTGGGTAACGGTTAGGGTAAGGGTTACGGTTTGGGTTAGTGTTAGGGTTAGGGTAAAGATAAGGGTTAGGGTTAGGGTAAGGATAAGGGTTAGGTTTAGGGTTAGGGTAAGTGTAAGGGTTAGGGTTAGGGTTAGGGTTAAGGTTAGGGTTAGGGTTAGGGGTAGGGGTAGGATTAGGGTTAGGGTAAGGGTACGGTTTAGGGTTAATTTTAGGTTTGTGGTTAGGGTTAGGTTAAGAGTAAGGGTTAGGGTTGTGGTTAGGGTTAGGGTTAGGTGTAAGGGTTAGGATTAGGGTTAGGGTTAGGCAAAGGTTTGGGGTTAGGGTTAGGGTAAGGGTTAGGGTTAGGGTAAATGTTAGGGTTAGGGTTAGGGTTAGGGTAAGGGTAACCGTTAGAAGTAGGGTTAGAGTTAGGGTTAGGGTTAGTGTTAGGGTTAGGGTTAGGGTTAGGTTTAGGGTTAGGGTTAGAGGTAGAGTTAGGGTTAGGGAAAGGGTAAGGGTTAGGGTTAGGTTTAGGGTTAGCATTAAGGTTAGGGTAAGGGTTAGGGTTATTGTTAGGGTTAGTGTTTGGTTTAGGGTTAGGGTTACGGTAAGGGTTAGGGTCAGGGTTAGGGTTAGGTTTAGGGTAAGGGTAAGGGTTAGGATTAATGTTAGGATTAGAGTTAGGGTTAGGGTTAGGGTAAGGGTTAGAGTTAGGGTTAGCGTTAAGTTTAGGGTTAGTGTTAGGGTTAGGGTTAGTGTTTGGGTAAGGGTAAGGGTTAGGGTTAGGGGTAGGGTTAGGGATAGGATAAAGGTTATGGTTAGTGTTAGGGTTAGGCTAAGGGTTAGGGTAAGGGTTAGGGTAAGGGTTAGGGTTTGGGTTAGTGTTAGGGTTAGAGTTAGTGTTATGGTTAGGGTAAGGGTAAGGGTTAGAGTTCGGGTTAGGGTAAGGGTTAGGGTTAGGGGTTAGGGTTAGGTTTAGGGTAAGGGTTAGGGATAGGTGTTAGAGTTAGGGTTTGGGTTAGTGTAAGGGTTAGGGTTATGGTTAGGGTTAGGGTAAGGGTTAGGTTTAGGGTTAGGGTTAGGGCAAGGGTAAGTGTTAGGGTTAGGGTTCGGGTTAGCGTTAGGGTTAGGGTAAGGGTAAGGGTTAGCGTTAGGGTTAGGTTTAGGTTTAGGGTTGGGGTTAAGGTTAGGGTTAGGGTTAGGGTAAGGGTAAGTGTTAGGGTTAGGGTTAGTTTAAGGGTAAGTGTTAGGATTAGGGTTAGGATTTGGGTTAGGTTTAGGGTTAGGATAAGGTTAAGGGTTAAGGTTAGGTTTAGGGTTAGGTTTAGGGTTAGGGTGAGGGTAAGGATTAGTTTTAGAGTTAGGTTTAGGTTTAGGGTTAGGGTTAGGGTAAGGGTAAGGGTAAGGGTTAGGGTTAGGGTTAAGTTTAGGTTTAGGGTTAGGGTTAGGGTTAGGATTAGGGTTAGGTTTAGATTTATGGTTAGGCTTAGGGTAAAGGTAAGGGTTAGGGTTAGGGTTATTTTTAGGGTTAGAGTTAAGGTTAGGGGTAGTGTTAGGGTTGGGGAAAGGGTAAGGGTTAGGGTTAGGGTAAGGGTAAGTGATAGGGTTAGGGTTAGGGTTACCATAAGGGTTAGATTTAGGGTTAGGGTAAGGGCTAGGGTTAGTGTTAAGGTTAGGTTAAGACTAAGGGTTAGATTTATGGTTAAGGTTAGGGTTAGGGTAAGGGTAAGTGTAAGGTTTAGGGTTAAGGTTAGGATAAGGGTAAGGGTTAGGGTTAGGGTTGGAGTTAGAGTTAACGTTAGGATTAGTGTTAGGGTTAGGGTTAGGGTTAGGGTTAGGGTAAGTATAAGGGTTAGGTTTAGGGTTAGGGGTTAGGGTTAGGGTTAGGTATAGGTTTGGGGTTAGGGTTAGGGTAAGGGTTAGGGTTAGGGTAAGGGTTAGGTTTAGGGTTAGGGTAAGGTTATGGTTTAGGGGGAGGGCTCGGGTTAGGGGTTAGGGTTAGGGTTAGGGTTAGATTAAGGGTTAGGGTAAGGGTACGGTTTAGGCTTAGGGTTAGGGTTAGGGTTAGGGTTAGGGATAGGTTTGGTTTAGGGTTAGGGTTAGGGTTAGGGTTAGGGATAGGTTTGGGTTAGGGTTAGGGTTAGGGTTAGGGATACATTTGGGTTTAGGGTTAGGGTAAGGGTTAGGGTTAGGGTAAAGATTAGGGTTAGGTTTAGATATAGGGTTAGGGTAAGGGCACGGTTTAGGGTTAGGGTTAAGTTTGGGATTAGGGTTAGGGTAAGAGTAAGGTTTAGGGTTAGGTTACGGTTAGGGTAAGGGTTAGGTTTAGGGTTAGGGATAGGTTTGGGGTTAGGTTTAGGCTAAGGGTTAGGGTTATGGTAAGGGTTAGGATTAGGGTTAGGTTAGGGTAAGGGTAACTGTTAGGATTAGGGTCAGGGTTAGGTTTAGGGTTAGTGTTAGGGTTAGGGTAAGGGTAAGGGTTAGGGTTAGGGTCAGGGTTAGTGTTAGGGTTAGGGTTAGTGTTAGGGTTAGGTGTTAGGGTTAGGGTTAGGGTTAGGGTTAGAGTAAGGGTAAGTGTTAGGGTTAGGTTTAGGGTTAGTGTTTCGGGTAGATTTAAGGTTAGGGTTAGGGTTAGGGTTAGGTTTATGTTACGGTTAGGGTTAGGGTTAGGGTTAGGATTAGGTGTAAGTGTTAGGGTTAGGGTTAGATTTAGGGTTAGGGTAAGGGTACAGTTTAGGGTTAGTTTTAGGTTTGTGGTTAGGGCTGGGGTAAGAATAAGGGTTAGTGTTGGGGTTAGGGTTAGGGTTAGGGTTTGGTTTAGGGTTAGGGTTAGGGTTAGGCAAAGGTTTGGGGTTAGGGTTAGGGTAATGGTTAGGGTTAGGATAAGGGTAAGTGTAAGGTTTAGGGTTAAGTTTAGGATAAGGGTAAGGGTTGGGGTTAGGATTACGGGTAGGGTTAGGGTAAAGTTTAGGGTTAAGGTAAGGGTTAGGGTTAGCATTAAGTTTAGGGTTAGGGTTAGGGTTAGGGTAAGGGTTAGGGATAGGGTTAGGGTTAGGGTAAGGATAACAGTTAGGTTTAGGGTTAGGGTAAGGGTAAGGGTTAGGGTTAGGGTTAGGGTTAAGTTTAGGGTTAGGGTTAGGGTTAGGGGTAGGATTAGGATTAGGGTTAGGGTTAGGGTAAGGATTAGTGTTACGGTTAGGGTTAGGGTTAGGTTTAGGGTTAGGGTAAGTGTAAGGGTTAGGGTTAGGGTTAGGGTTAGGTTTAGGGTTAGGTTTAGGGTTAGGGTTAGGGTAAGGATTAGGGTTAGGTTTAGGGTTAGGGTTAGAGTTAGGGTTAAGGTTAGGGGTAGGGTTAGGGTTAGATTTAGGGTTAGGGTAAGGGTACGGTTTAGGGTTAATTTTAGGTTTGTGGTTAGGGTTAGGGTAAGAGTAAGGGTTAGGGTTGTGGTTAGGGTTAGGGTTAGGTGTAAGGTTTAGGATTAGGGTTAGGGTTAGGCAAAGGTTTGGGGTTAGGGTTAGGGTAAGGGTTAGGGTTAGGGTAAATGTTAGGGTTAGGGTTACGGTTAGGGTAAGGGTAACCGTTAAAATTAGGGTTAGAGTTAGGGTTAGGGTTAGTGTTAGGGTTAGGGTTAGGGTTATATTTAGGGTTAGGGTTACAGGTAGAGTTAGGGTTAGGGAAAGGGTAAGGGTTAGGGTTAGGTTTAGGTTTAGCATTAAGGTTAGGGTAAGGGTTAGGATTATTGTTAGGGTTAGTGTTAGGGTTAGGGTTAGGGTTAGTGTTTGGTTTAGGGTTAGGGTTATGGTAAGGGTTATGGTTAGGGTTAGGGTTAGGTTTAGGGTAAGGGTAAG
This sequence comes from Megascapheus bottae, assembly GCA_024803745.1. Lineage (NCBI taxonomy): Eukaryota > Metazoa > Chordata > Mammalia > Rodentia > Geomyidae > Megascapheus > Megascapheus bottae. Next base: position 3,579,132 of record JANJXV010000067.1, on the reverse strand, counting down.
GGTTAGGATTAGTGTTAGGATTAGGGTTAGGGTTAGGGTAAGGGTTAGAGTTAGGGTTAGGGTTAAGTTTAGGGTTAGTGTTAGGGTTAGGGTTAGGGTTAGGGTAAGGGTAAGGGTTAGGGTTAGGGTTAGGGTTAGGACTAGGGTTAAGGTTATGGTTAGTGTTAGGGTTAGGCTAAGTGTTAGGGTAAGGGTTAGGGTAAGGGTTAGGGTTTGGGTTAGTGTTAGGGTTAGAGTTAGGGTTATGGTTAGGGTAAGGGTAAGGGTTAGAGTTCGGGTTAGGGTAAGGGTTAGGGTTAGGGGTTAGGGTTAGGTTTAGGGTAAGGATTAGGGATAGGGGTTAGAGTTAGGGTTAGGGTTAGTGTAAGGGTTAGGGTTATGGTTAGGGTTAGGGTAAGGGTTAGGTTTAGGGTTAGGGTTAGGGCAAGGGTAAGTGTTAGGGTTAGGGTTCGGGTTAGCGTTAGGGTTAGGGTAAGGGTAAGGGTTAGCGTTAGGGTTAGGTTTAGGTTTAGGGTGGGGTTAAGGTTAGGGTTAGGGTTAGGGTAAGGGTAAGTGTTAGGGTTGGGTTAGTGTAAGGGTAAGTGTTAGGATTAGGGTTAGGATTTGGGTTAGGTTTAGGGTTCGGATAAGGTTAAGGGTTAAGGTTAGGGTTAGGGTTACGTTTAGGGTTAGGGTGAGGGTAAGGATTAGTTTTAGAGTTAGGTTTAGGTTTAGGGTTAGGGTTAGGGTAAGGGTAAGGGTAAGGGTTAGGGTTAGGGTTAAGTTTAGGTTTAGGGTTAGGGTTAGGGTTAGGATTAGGGTTAGGTTTAGATTTAGGGTTAGGCTTAGGGTAAAGGGAAGGGTTAGGGTTAGGGTTATTTTTAGGGTTAAAGTTAAGGTTAGGGTTAGTGTTAGGGTTGGGGAAAGGGTAAGGGTTAGGGTTAGGGTAAGGGTAAGGGATAGGGTTAGGGTTAGGGTTTAGGGTTAGGGTTAGTGTTACCATAAGGGTTAGATTTAGGGTTAGGGTAAGGGCTAGGGTTAGGGTTAAGTTTAGGTTAAGACTAAATGTTAGATTTATGGTTAGGGATAGGGTTAGGGTTTGGGTTAGGTTAAGGGTAAGTGTAAGGTTTAGGGTTAAGGTTAGGATAAGGGTAAGGGTTAGGGTTAGGGTTAGAGTTAGAGTTAAGATTAGGGTTAGTGTTAGGGTTAGGGTTAGGGTTAGGATAAGTGTAAGGGTTAGGGTTAGGGTTAGGGGTTAGGGTTAGGGTTAGGGATAGGTTTGGGGTTATGGTTAGGGTAAGGGTTAGGGTTAGGGTAAGGGTTAGGTTTAGGGTGAGGGTTAGGGTAAGGTTACGGTTTAGGGTTAGGGTTAGGGTTAGGGGTTAGGGTTAGGGTTAGGGTTAGATTAAGGGTTAGGGTAAGGGTACGGTTTAGGCTTAGGGTTAGGGTTAGGGTTAGGGTTAGGGATAGGTTTGGTTTAGGGTTAGGGTTAGGGTTAGGGTTAGGGATAGGTTTGGGTCAGGGTTAGGGTTAGGGTTAGGGATACATTTGGGTTTAGGGTTAGGGTAAGGGTTAGGGTTAGGGTAAAGATTAGGGTTAGGTTTAGATTTAGGGTTAGGGTAAGGGCACGGTTTAGGGTTAGGGTTAAGTTTGGGATTAGGGTTAGGGTAAGAGTAAGGTTTAGGGTTAGGTTACGGTTAGGGTAAGGGTTAGGTTTAGGGTTAGGGATAGGTTTGGGGTTAGGGTTAGGGTAAGGGTTAGGGTTATGGTAAGGGTTAGGATTAGGGTTAGGTTAGGGTAAGGGTAACTGTTAGGATTAGGGTCAGGGTTAGGTTTAGGGTTAGTGTTAGGGTTAGGGTAAGGGTAAGGGTTAGGGTTAGGGTCAGGGTTAGTGTTAGGGTTAGGGTTAGTGTTAGGGTTAGTGTTTGGTTTAGGGTTAGGGTTACGGTAAGGGTAAGGGTTAGGGTTAGGGTTAGGTTTAGGGTAAGGTTAAGGCTTAGGATTGATGTTAAGATTAGGGTTAGGGTTGGGGTTAGGGTAAGGGTTAGAGTTAGGGTTAGGGTTAAGTTTAGGGTTAGTGTTAGGGTTAGGGTTAGGGTTAGGGTAAGAGTAAGGGTTACGGTTAGGGTTAGGGTTAGGGTTAAGGTTATGGTTAGTGTTAGGGTTAGGCTAAGGGTTAAGGTTAGGTTTAGGGTAAGGGTTGGGGTCAGGGTTAGGGTTAGGGTTAGGGTAAATTTAGGGTTAGGGTAAGGGTTAGGGTTAGAGTTATGTTTAGGCTTAGCATTAAGGTTAGGGTTAGGGTTAGGGTTGGGGTTAGGGTAATGGTTAGGGTTAGGGTTAGGGTTAGGCTTAGGATAAGGGATAGGTTTAGGGTTAGGGTGAGGGTAAGGTTTAGGATTAGGGTTAGGGTTACGTTTAGGGTTAGAGTTAGGTTTAGGATTAGGTTTAGGGTTAGGCTTAGGGTAAGGATTAGTGTTACAGTTAGGGTTGGGGTTAGGTTTAGGGTTAATGTAAGGGTAAGGGTTAGGGTTAGGGTTAGGATTAGGGTTAGGGTTAGGGTTAGGGTTAGGATTAGGGTTAGGGTTAGGCTTAGGGTACGAACTAGTGTTAGGGCTAGGGTTGGGTTTAGTGTTAGGGTTAGGGTAAGGGTAAGGGTTAGGGTTAGGGTTAGGGTTAGGTCTTAGGGTAAGGGTTAGCATTAGATTTAGGTTTAGGGTAAGGGTACGGTATAGGTTTAGGGTTTGGTTTGGGGTTAGGGTTAGGGTAAGAGTAAGGGTTAGGGTTAGGGTTAGGGTTAGGCTAAGGGTTAGATTTAGGGTTAGGGCAAGGGTAAGTGTTAGGGTTAGGGTTAGGGTTAGCGTTAGGGTTAGGGTAAGGCTAAGGGTTAGCGTTAGGGTTAGGTTTACGTTTAGGGTTGGGGTTAAGGTTAGGGTTAGGGTTAGGGTAAGGGTACGTGTTAGGGTTAGGGTTAGTGTAAGGGTAAGTGTTAAGATTAGGGTTAGGTTTGGGTTAGGTTTAGGGTTAGGGTTAGGGTTAGGGTTAGGATTAGGGTTAGGTTTAGATTTAGGGTTAGGCTTAGGGTAAAGGTAAGGGTTAGGGTTAGGGTTAGGGTTAGGTTCAGGGTTAAGGTTAGGGTTAGGGTTAGGTTTAGGGTTAGGGTGAGGGTAAGGATTAGTTTTAGAGTTAGGGTTAGGTTTAGGGTTAGGGTTAGGGTAAGGGTAAGGGTAAGGTTTAGGGTTAGGGTTAGGGTTAAGTTTAGGGTTAGGGTTAGGGTTAGGGTTAGGATTAGGGTTAGGTTTAGATTTAGGGTTAGGCTTAGGGTAAAGGTAAGGGTTAGGGTTAGGTTTAGGGTTAGGGTTAAGGTTAGGGTTAGGGTTAGGTTTAGGGTTAGGGTTGGGGAAAGGGTAAGGGTTAGGGTTAGGGTAAGGGTAAGGGATAGGGTTAGGGTTAGGGTTAGAATTAGGGGTTAGGGTTAGGGTTATGGTTAGCGTAAGGGTTAGATTTATGGTTAGGGTAAGGGCTAGGGTTAGGGTTAAGGTTAGGTTAAGACTAAGGGTTAGATTTATGGTTAGGGTTATGGTTAGGGTTAGGGTTAGGGTAAGGGTAAGTGTAAGGTTTAGGGTTAAGGATAATATAAGGGTAAGGGTTAGGGTTAGGGTTAGAGTTAGAGTTAAGGTTAGGGTTAGTGTTAGGGTTAGGGTTAGGGTTAGGGTAAGTGTAAGGGTTAGGGTTAGGGTTAGGGTTAGGGTAAGGTTACGGTTTAGGGTTAGGGTTAGTGTTAGGGGTTAGGGTTAAGGTTAGGTTTAGATTAAGGGTTAGGGTAAGGGTACGGTTTAGGCTTAGGGTTAGGGTTAGGGTTAGGGTTGGGGATAGGTTTGCGTTAGGGTTAGGGTTAGGGTTAGGGTTAGGGATAGGTTTCGGTTAGGGTTAGTGTTAGGGTTAGGGATACATTTGGGTTTAGGGTTAGGGTAAGGGTTAGGGTTAGGGTTAGGGTTAGGGTTAGAGTTAGGGTTAAGGTTATGGTTAGTGTTAGGGTTAGGCTAAGGGTTAAGTTTAGGTTTAGGGTAAGGGTTGGTGTCAGGGTTAGTGTTAGGGTTAGGGTAAAGTTTAGGGTTAGGGTAAGGGTTAGGGTTAGGGTTAGGTTTAGGGTCAGCATTAAGGTTAGGGTTAGGGTTAAGGTTGGGGTTAGGGTAATGGTTAGGGTTAGGGTTAGGGTTAGGCTTAGGATAATGGTTAGGTTTAGGGTTAGGGTAAGGGTAAGGTTTAGGATTAGGGTTAGGGTTAAGTTTAGGGTTAGGGTTAGGTTTAGGATTAGGTTTAGGGTTAGGCTTAGGGTAAGGATTAGTGTAAAGGTTAGGGTTGGGGTTAGGTTTAGGGTTAATGTAAGGGTAAGGGTTAGGGTTAGGATTAGGGTTAGGGTTAGGGTTAGGGTTAGGATTAGGGTTAGGGTTAGGCTTAGGGTACGGACTAGTGTTAGGGCTAGGGTTGGGTTTAGGGTTAGGGTTAGGGTAAGGTAAGGGTTAGGGTTAGGGTTACGGTTAGGGTTAGGGCTTAGGGTAAGGGTTAGCGTTAGATTTAGGTTTAGGGTAAGGGTACGGTATAGGTTTAGGGTTTGGTTTGGGGTTAGGGTTAGGGTAAGAGTAAGGGTTAGGGTTAGGGTTAGGGTTAGAGTTAGGGTTAGAGGTAGGCTAAGGGTTAGATTTAGGGTTAGGGTAAGGGCTAGGGTTAGCGTTAGGGTTAGGTTAAGATAAGGGTTAGATTTAGGGTTAGGGTTAGGGTTAGGGTTAGGGTTAGGGTAATGGTAAGTGTAAGGTTTAGGGTTAAGGTTAGGATAAGGATAAGGGTTAGGGTTAGGGTTAGGGTTAGAGTTAAGGTTAGGGTTAGTGTTAGGGTTAGGGTTAGGATAAGGGTAACGGTTAGGGTTAGCTTAAGGGTTAGGGTAAGGGTTAGGTTTAGGGGTTGGGGTTAGGGTAAGGGTTCGGGTAAGTGTTAGTGTTAGGGTTAGGTTTAGGGTAAAAGTTAGTGTTAGGGTTAGGGTTACGGTTAGGCTAAGGTGTTTGGTTTACGGTTAGGGTTACGGTTAGGGTAAGGGTAGGGGTTAGGGTTTGGGTTAGGTTTAGGCTTAGGGTTAGAGTTAGGGTTAGGGTTAACTTTAGTGTTAGTGTTAGGGTTAGGGTTAGGGTTAGGGTAAAGGCAAGGGTTAGGGTTAGGTTTAGGGTTAAGGTTATAGTTAGTGTTAGGGTTAGGCTAATGGTTAGGGTAAGGGTTAGGGTAAGGGTTACGGTTTGGGTTAGTGTTAGGTTTAGAGTTAGGGTTAGGGTTAGGGTAAGGATAAGGGTTAGGGTTAGGGTTAGGTAAGGGTTAGGGTTAGGGGTTAGTGTTAGGTTTAGGGTAAGGGTTAGGGATAGGGGTTAGAGTTAGGGTTAGGGTTAGTGTAAGGGTTAGGGTTATGGTTATGGTTAGGGTAAGGGTTAGGGTTAGGGTTAGGGTTAGGGCAAGGGTAAGTGTAAGGGTTAGGGTTAGGGTTAGCGTTAGGGTTAGGGTAAGGGTAAGGGTTAGCGTTAGGGTTAGGTTTAGGTTTAGGGTTGGGGTTAAGGTTAGGGTTAGGGTTAGGGTAAGGGTAAGTGTTAGGGTTAGGGTTAGTGTAAGGGTAAGTGTTAGGATTAGGGTTAGGGTTTGGGTTAGGTTTAGGGTTAGGATAAGGTTCAGGGTTAAGGTTAGGGTTAGGGTTAGGGTTAGGGTTAGGGTTAGGGTGAGGGTAAGGATTAGTTTTAGAGTTAGGGTTAGGTTTAGGGTTAGGGTTAGGGTAAGGGTAAGGGTAAGGGTTAGGGTTAGGTTTAGGGTTAAGTTTAGGTTTAGGGTTAGGGTTAGGGTTAGGATTAGGTTTAGGTTTAGATTTAGGGTTAGGCTTAGGGTAAAGGTAAGGGTTAGGGTTAGGGTTAGGTTTAGGGTTAGGGTTAAGGTTAGGGTAAGGGATAGGGTTAGGAATAGGGTTAGGGTTAGGGGTTAGGGTTAGCGTTAGGGTTAGCGTAAGGGTTAGATTTATGGTTAGGTTAAGGGCTAGGGTTAGGGATAAGGTTAGGTTAAGACTAAGGGTTAGATTTATGGTTAGAGTTAGGGTTAGGGTTAGGGTTAGTGTAAGGGTAAGTGTAAGGTTTGGGGTTAAGGATAATATAAGGGTAAGGGTTAGTGTTAGGGTTAGAGTTAGAGTTAAGGTTAGGGTTAGTGTTAGGGTTAGGGTTAGGGTTAGGGTAAGTGTAAGGTTTAGGGTTAGGTTTACGGTTAGTGTAAGGTTACGGTTTAGGGTTAGGGTTAGGGTTAGGGGTTAGGGTTAGGGTTAGGGTTAGATTAAGGGTTAGGGTAAGGGTACGGTTTAGGCTTAGGGTTAGGGTTAGGGTTAGGGTTAGGGATAGGTTTGGGTTAGGGTTAGGTTTAGGGTTAGGGTTAGGGATAGGTTTGGGGTTAGGGTTAGGGTAAGGTTTAGGGTTAGGGTAAGGGTTAGGATTAGGGTTAGGGTTAGAGTTAGGGTTAAGGTTATGGTTATTGTTAGGGTTAGGGTAAGGGTTAAGGTTAGGTTTAGGGTAAGGGTTGGGGTCAGGGTTAGGGTTAGGGTCAGGGTAAAGTTTAGGGTTAGGGTTAGGGTTAGGGTTAGATTAAGGGTTAGGGTAAGGGTACGGTTTAGGCTTAGGGTTAGGGTTAGGGTTAGGGTTAGGGATAGGTTTGGGTTAGGGTTAGGTTTAGGGTTAGGGTTAGGGATAGGTTTGGGGTTAGGGTTAGGGTAAGGTTTAGGGTTAGGGTAAGGGTTAGGATTAGGGTTAGGGTTAGAGTTAGGTTAAGGTTATGGTTAGTGTTAGGGTTAGGGTAAGGGTTAAGGTTAGGTTTAGGGTAAGGGTTGGGGTCAGGGTTAGGGTTAGGGTCAGGGTAAAGTTTAGGGTTAGGGTTAGGGTTAGGGTTAGGGTTAGATTTAGGTTTAGGGTAAGGTTACGGTATAGGTTTAGGGTTTGGTTTGGGGTTAGGGTTAGGGTAAGAGTAAGGGTTAGGGTTAGGGTTAGGGTTAGGGTTAGGCTAAGGGTTAGATTTAGGGTTAGGGTTAGTTTTAGGGTTAGGGTAAGGGTTAGAGTTAGGGTTAAGGTTATGGTTAGTGTTAGGGTTAGGGTAAGGGTTAAGGTTAGGTTTAGGGTAAGGGTTGGGGTCAGGGTTAGGGTTAGGGTCAGGGTAAAGTTTAGGGTTAGGGTTAGGGTTAGGGTTAGGGTTAGGGTTAGATTTAGGTTTAGGGTAAGGTTACGGTATAGGTTTAGTGTTTGGTTTGGGGTTAGGGTTAGGGTAAGAGTAAGGGTTAGGTTTAGGGTTAGGGTTAGGGTTAGGCTAAGGGTTAGATTTATGGTTAGGGTTAGTTTTAGGGTTAGGGTAAGGGTAAGTGTAAGGTTTAGGGTTAAGGTTAGGATAAGCTTAAGGGTTAGGCTTAGGTTTAAGGTTAGAGTTAAGGTTAGGGTTAGTGTTAGGGTTAGGGTTAGGGTAAGGGTAAAGGTTAGGGTTAGGTTAAGGGTTAGGGTAAGGGTTTGGTTTAGGGGTTGGGGTTAGGGTTAGGGTTAGGGTAAGTGGTAGGTTTAGGGTTAGGTTTAGGGTAAAAGTAAGTGTTAGGGTTAGGGTTACGGTTAGGCTAAGGTGTTTGGTTTAGGGTTAGGGTCTGGGTTAAGGTTAGGGTTAGGGTTAGGTTTAGCGTTAGGGCAAGGATTAGGGTTAGCGTAAGGGTTAGGGTTAGGGTTAGGGTTAGGGTTAGGTTAGGGGTTAAGGTCAGGGTAAGAGTAAGGGTTAGGATTAGGTTTAGCGTTGGGGTTCGGGTTAGGGTGAGGGTAAGGGTAAGGGTTACGGTTCTGGTTAGGTTTAGGGTAAGGGTTAGGGGTAGGGTTAGGGTTAGGGTGAGCGTTAGGGTATGGGTTAGGTTTAGGGCTTAGGGTTAGGATTAGGGTTAGGGTAAGGGTTAGGGTTAGGGTTAGGGTTAGGGTTAGGGTAAGGGATAGGGTTCGGCATAGGTTTGGGGTTAGGGTTAGGGTAAGTTTTAGGGTTAGGGAAAGGTTAGGGTTAGGGTTAGGGTAAGGGTAACTGTTAGAATTAGGGTTAGGGTTAGTGTTAGGGTTAGGGTAAGGGTAAAGGTTAGGGTTAGGGTTAGGGTTAGTGTTAGGGTTAGTGTTAGGTTTAGTGTTAGGGTTAGGGTAAGGGTAAGTTTTAGGGTTAGGTTTAGGGTTAGAGTAAGTGTAAGGCTTAGGATTGATGTTAGGGTTAGGTTTAGGGTTAGGGTTAGGGGAAGGGGAAGGGTTAGGGTTAGGGTTAGTGTTAGGGTAAGGGTTAATGTTAGGGTTAGGGTTAAGGCTAGGGTTAGTGTTAGGGTTAGGGAGAGGGTTAGGTTAAGGGTAAGGTTTGGGTTTAGTGTTAGGGTTAGGGTTAAGGTTAGGGTTAGGGTTAGGGTTAGGCTAAGGGTTAGGGTTAGGGTTAGGGTAAGGGTTAGGGTTTGTGTTAGGGTTAGTGTTAGAGTTAGGGTTAGCATTAGGGTAAGGGTTAGGGTTAGGGTTACGGTTAGGGATAGTGTAAGGGTTAGGGTTAGGTTAGGATTACGGTAAGGGTTAGGGTTACGGTTAGGGTTAGCGTAAAGGTAAGGGTTAGGGTAAGGGTTAGGGTAAGTGTAAGTGTTAGGATTAGGGTTAGGGTTTGGGTTAGGTTTAGGGTTAGGGTAAGGGTAAGGGTAAAGGTTAGGGTTAGGGTTAGTGTTAGGTTTAGGGTTAGGGTGAGGATAAGGATTACTTTTAGAGTTAGGGTTAGGTTTAGTGTTAGGGTTAGGGTAAGGGTAAGGGATAGGGTTAGGGTTAGGGTTAAGTTTAGGGTTAGGTTTAGGGTTAGGGTTAGGATTAGGGTAAAGGTAACTGTTAGGGTTAGGGTTAGGTTTAGGGTTAGGGTTAGGTTAGCATTAATGTTAGGGTAAGGGTAAGGTTAGGGTTAGGGTTAGGGTAAGGGTTAGGGTTAGGGTTAGGGTTAAGGCTAGGGTTAGTGTTAGGGTTAGGGATAGGGTTAGGGTAAGGGTAAGGTTTAGGGTTAGTGTTAGGGTTAGGGTTAATGTTAGGGTTAGGATTAGGGTTAGGCTATGGGTTAGTGTTAGGGTTAGGGTAAGGGTTAGGGTTTGGGTAAGGGTTAGGGTTAGGGTTAGGGTAGGGTTAGGGACTAGTGTTAGGGTTAGGGTTAGGGTAAGGGTTAGGATTAGGGTTAGGGTTAGTGTAAGGGTAAGTGTTAGGGTTAGGGTTATGGTTAGGGTTAGGGTAGGGTAACAGTAAGGGTTAGGGTTAGGGTTAGGGTTAGGGTTAGGGTTAGGGTTAGGGTTAGTGTAAGGGTAAGTGTTAGGGTTAGGGTTAGGGTTAGGGTTAGGGTAGGGTAACAGTAAGGGTTAGGGTTAGGGTTAGGTTTAGGGTTAGGATTAGGGTTAGGTTTAGGTGTAGGATTAGGGTTAAGGTAAATGTAAGGGTTAAGGTTAGGGTTAGGGTTAGGGTTAAGGTTAGGGTTAGGGAAAGGGTAAGGGTTAGGGTTAGTGTTAGGGTTAGGGTAAAGATTAGGGTTAGGGTTAGGGTTATGGTAAGGGTTAGGTTTAGGGTTAGATTAAGGTTAAGGGTTAGGGTTAGGGTTAGTATTAGGTTTAGGTTAAGGTCAGGGTAAGGGTTATGGTTAGCTTTAGGGTTAAGGTTAGGTTTAGGGTTAGGGTTAGGGTAAGGGTTAGGGTTATGTGTTAGGTTTAGGGTTAGGGTTAGGGTGAGGGTAAGGGTTAGGATAAGGGTTAGGGTTAGGGTTAGTGTTAGTTTTAGGGGTAAAGTTAGGGTTAGGGTTAGGGAGGGTGTAAGGATTAGGGTTAAGGTTAGGGTTAGGGTTAGGTTTAGGGTAAGGATTAGGGTTAGGTTTAGGGTTTGGGTAAGGGTTAGGGTTAGGGTTAGGGTTAGATTTAGGGTTAGGGTAAGTGTAAGGGTTAGCGTTAGGGTTAGGTTTAGGGTAAGGGTAAGATTCAGGGTTAGGGTTAGGGTTATTTTTGGGGTTAGTGTTAGGGTATGAGAAAGAGTTAGGCTTAGTGTTAGGGGTTAGGTTTAGGGTTAGGGTTAGTTTTAGGGTTAGGGTAAGGGAAAGGTTTAGGATTAGGCTTCGGTTAGGGGTCGGTTAAGGGTTAGGGTTAGTGTAAGGGTAAGGGTTAGGGTTAGGTTTACGGTTGGGGTTAGGGTTAGGGTTAGGGGTAGGGTAAGGTTTAGGGTTAGGGTTAGGGTTAGGGTTAGGGTAAGGGTTAGGGTTAGGTTTAGGCTTAGGGTGAGCGTTAGGGTTAGGGTTAGGGTTAGGTGTTAGGGTTAGGGTTAGGGTTAGGGTAAGTGTTAGGTTTGGTTTAGGGTGAGGGTTACGGTTAGGGTAAGGGTTAAGGTAAGGCTAAGCGTTAGAGTTTGGGTTAGGGTTAGGGTAAGGGTTAGGATTAGGATTAAGGTTAGGGTGAGCGTTAGGTTTAGGGTTACGGTTAGGGGTTAGAGTTAGTGTTATGGTTAGCGTAAGGGTTAGGGTTAGGGTTAGGGTTAGGGTTAAGTTTAGGGAAAGTCTAAGGGTTAGAGTTAGGGTTAGGATAAGGGTTAGGGTTAGGATTAGGTTTAGGGTTAGGCTTAGGTTAGGGTTTGTGTTAGGGTTAGTGTTAGGGTAAGTGTTAGGGTTAGGGTTAGGTTTAGGGTTAGGGTTAGGGTAAGGGTTAGGGTTTGTGTTACGGTTAGTGTTAGAGTTAGGGTTAGCATTAGGGTAAGGGTTAGGTTTAGGGTTAGGGTTAGGGTAAGTGTTAAGGTTAGGTTTAGGGTAAGGGTTAGCTATAGGGATTAGAGTTAGGGTTAGGGTTTGTGTAAGAGTTAGGGTTAGGGTTACAGTTAGTGTTAGTGTAAGGGTTAGGGTTAGGGTTACGGTAAGGGTTAGGGTTACGGTTAGGGTTAGGGTAAGGGTAATGGTTAGGGTAAATGTTAGGGTAAGGGTAAGTGTTTGGATTAGGGTTAGAGTTTGGGTTAGGTTTAGGGTTAGGGTAAGGGTAAGGGTTAAGATAGGGTTAGGGTTAGTGTTAGGTTTAGGGTTAGGGTGAGGGTAAGGATTAGTTTTAGAATTACTGTTAGGTTTAGTGTTAGGGTTAGGGTAAGGGTAAGGGATAGGGTTAGGGTTAGGGTTAGGGTTAGGGTAAGGGTTAGGTTTAGGGTTAGGGTTAGGATTAGGGTTAGGTTTCGGTTTAGGGTTAGGCTTAGGGTAAAGGTAACTGTTAGGGTTAGGGTTAGGTTTAGGGTTAGGGTTAGGTTAGCATTAAGGTTACGGTTAGGGTTAGGTTAAGGGTAAGGGTTAGGGTTTGGGTTAGGGTTAGGGTAAGGGTTAGGGTTAGGGTTAGGGTTAAGGCTATCGTTAGTGTTAGGGTTAGGGATAGGGTTAGTGTAAGGGTAAGGTTTAGGGTTATTGTTAGGTTTAGGGTTAATGTTAGGGTTAGGATTAGGGTTAGGCTAAGGGTTAGGGTGAGGGTTAGGGTAAGGGTTAGGGTTTGGGTAAGGGTTAGTGTTAGGGTTAGGGTAGGGTTAGGGTTTAGTATTAGGATTAGGGTTAGGGTAGGGGTTAGGGTTAGGGTTAGGGTTAGTGTAAGGGTAATTGTTAGGGTTAGGGTTAGGGTTAGGGTTAGGGTAAAAGTAAGGGTTAGGGTTAGGTTTAGGGTTAGGATTAGGGTTAGGTTTAGATGTAGGATTAGGGTTAAGGTAAGTGTAAGGGTTAAGGTTAGGGTTAGGGTTAGGGTTAAGGTTAGGGTTAGGGTTAGGGAAAGGGTAAGGGTTAGGGTTAGGGTTAGAGTTAGGTTATGGATTACGGTTAGGGTTAGGGTTAGGGTAAGTGTTAGGGTTAGGGTTACCATTAAGGGTTAGAGTAAGGTTAAGGGTTAGGTTTAGGGTTAGTGTTAAGTTTAGGGTTAAGGTCAGGGTAAGGGTTAGGGTTAGCTTTAGGGTTAAGGTTAGGTTTAGGGTTAGGGTTAGGGTAAGGATTAGGGTTAGGTGTTAGGTTTAGGGTTAGGGTTAGGGTGAGGGTAAGGGTTAGGGTAAGGGTTAGGTATAGTGTTAGAGTTAGCGTTAGGATTAGGGTAAGGGTAAGTATAGGGTTAGGGTAAGTTTTAGGGTTAGGGTTAGGGTTAGGAACAGCATAAGGGTAAGTGTTAGTATTAGGGGTTCTTGTTTGGTTTAGGGTTAGGGTTAGGATTAGCGGTTATGGTTAGGCTAAGGGTTAGGGTTAGGGTTATTGTTAGGGTTAAGGTTAGGGTAAGGTAATTGTTAGGGTTGGGGTTAGGGTTAGGGTTAGGTTTAGGGTAAGGTTTAGGGTTAGGGTAAGGGTTAGGGTTAGGTTTAGGATTAGGTTTAGGGTTAGGGTAAGTGTTAGGGTTAGTGTTAGTGTTAGGGATAGGATAAGGGTAAGAGTTAGGGTTAGGGGTTAGGTTTAGGGTTACGGTTAGGTTTAAGGTTAGGTTTAGAGTAAGGGTAAGGGTGAGGGTTAGGGTTAGGGTTAGTGTTAGCGTTAGGGTTAGGTTTAGGGTTAAGGTTAGGGTTAGGGAAAGGGTTAGGGTTAGCTTTAGGGTTAGGGTTAGGGTAAGGATTAGGGTTAGGGTTAGGATAAGGGTGAGGGTTAGGGTAAGGGTTGGGGTTAGGGGTTAAGGTTAGCGTTAGGGTTAGGGTGAGGGTAAGGGTTAGGTTTAGGGTTATGGTCAGATTAGAGTTAGGGTTAGGGTTAGGGTAAGGGTAAGGGTTAGGGTTAGTTTTAGGGTAAGGTTAAAGGTTAGGGTTAGGGGTTAGGGTTAGGTTTAGGTTTAGGTTTATGGTTAAGTTTAGAGTAAGGGTAAGGGTCAGGTTTATGGTTAGGGTTAGGGTTAGGTTTAGGTTTAAGTTTAAGTTTAGGGAAAGGGTTAGGGTTAGGTTTAGGGTTAGGGCAAGGATTAGGGTTAGGGTTAGGGTAAGGGTTAGGGTTATGGTTAGGGTTAGCATTAAGTTTAGGGTTAGGGTTAGGGTAAGGGTAAGGGTTAGGTTTAGGGTTAGGGTTAGGGTTAGGGTAAGGATTAGGTTTCGGTTTAGGGTTAGGGTTAGCATTAAGTTTAGGCTTAGGGTTAGGGTAAGGGTAAGGGTTAGATTTAGGGTTAGAGTTAGGGTTAGAGTTAGGGTAAGTGTTATGTTTAAGGTTAGGGTTAGGGTTAGGGGTTAGAATTAGGGTTAGGGTTAGGGTTAGTGTAAGGGTAAAGGTTAGGGTTAGGGTTAGGGTTAGGGTTAGAGTAAGGGTAAAGTTTAGGATAGGGTTAGTGTAGGGTTAGGGATAGGGTTAGGGTAAGGGTTAAGGTTATGGTTAGGTTTAGGGTTAAGGTTAGGTTTAGGGTAAGGGTTAGGTTTTGGGTGAGGGTTAGGGTTAGGTTTAGGGTTACGGTTAGGGTAAGGGTAAGGATTATGGTTAGGATTAGGCTCAGGGTTAGGGTTAGGGTAAGGGTTAGGTTTAGGGTTAGAGTTAGGGTAAGGATTAAGGTTAGGGTTAGGGTAAGGTTTAGGGTTAGGGTTAGGGTTAGAATTAATGTTAGGGTTAGGATTAGGGTAAGAATAAGGTTTAGGTTTAGGGTTAGGTTTAGGGTAAGGGTAAGGGTTAGGGTTAGGTTTAGGTTTATGGTTAGGGTAAGAGTTAGGGTTAGGGTTAGGGTTAGGTTTAGGTTTAGGCTTAGGGTAAGGGTAAGGGTTAGGTTTAGGTTTAGGTTCAGGGTTAGGGTTAGGGTAAGGGTTAGGGTTAGAGTTACTGTTAGGTTTAGGGTTAAGTTTAGAGTTAGGGTTATGGTAAGGGTGAGGGTTAGGGTTAGGGTTAGGGGTCAGGTTTAGGTTTAGGGTTAGGTTTAGGATAAGGGTAAGATTTAGCGTTAGAGTTAGGTTTGGGGTTAGGGTAAGGGTTAGGGTTAGGATTACTGTTGAGGTTAGATTTAGGGTTAGCGTTAGGCTAAGGGTTAGGGTTAGGGTTAGGGTAAGGCTTCCGGTTAGGTTTAGGGTTAGGGTTAGAGGTAGTGTTAGGGTTAGGTTAAGGGTAAGGGTAAGGGTTAGGGTTAGGGTTAGGGTTAGTGGTTAGGGTTAGGGTTAGGATTAGGGTAAGGGTTAGGTTAGGGTTAGGGTTAGGGTTAGGGTTAGGGTTAGGTTTGGGGTTAAGGTTAGGGTTAGGGTTAGGGTTAGGGTTAGGGTTAGGGTAAGGGTTAGGGTTAGGGTGGTTAGGGTTAGGGTTAAGTTTAGGGTTAGGGTTAGGGTAAGGGTAAGGGTTAGGTTTAGGGTTAGGGTTAGGGTTAGGGTAAGGATTAGGTTTCGGTTTAGGGTTAGGGTTAGCATTAAATTTAGGCTTAGGGTTAGGGTAAGGGTAAGGGTTAGATTTAGGGTTAGGGTTAGGGTAAGTGTTATGTTTAAGGTTAGGGTTAGGATTAGGGTTTAGAGTTAGGGTTAGGGTTAGGTTTAGTGTAAGGGTAAGAGTTAGGGTTAGGGTTAGGGTTAGAGTAAGGGTAAAGTTTAGGATAGGGTTAGTGTAGGGTTAGGGATAAGGGTTAGGGTAAGGGTTGGGGTTATGGTTAGGGTTAGGGTTAAGTTTAGGGTTAGGGTAAGGGTTAGGTTTCGGTGAGGGTTAGGGTTAGGTTTAGGGTAAGGGTTAGGGTAAGGGTAAGGATTATGGTTAGGATTAGGCTCAGGGTTAGTGTTAGGGTAAGGGTTAGGTTTAGGGTTAGAGTTAGGGTAAGGATTAAGGTTGGGGTTAGGGTAAGGTTTAGGGTTAGGTTTAGGGTTAGAATTAATGTTAGGGTTAGGATTAGGGTTAGAATAAGGTTTAGGTTTAGGGTTAGGTTTAGGGTAAGGGTAAGGGTTAGGGTTAGGGTTAGGTTTAGGGTTAGGGTAAGAGTTAGGGTTAGTGTTAGGTTTAGGGTTAAGTTCAGGGTTAAGCTTAGGGTAAGGGTGAGGGTTAGGGTTAGGGTTAGGGATCAGGGTAAGGTTTAGCATTAGAGTTAGGTTTAGGGTTAGGGTTAGGGTTAGGGTTAGGGTTGGGTTGGGGTTAGTGTTGAGGTTAAGGTTAGTTTTAGGGTTAGGCTAAGGGTTAGGATTAGGGTTAGGGTAAGGCTTCCGGTTAGATTTAGGTTTAGGGTTAGAAGTAGGATTAGGGTTAGGTTAAGGGTAAGGGTTAGGGTAAGGGTTGGGTTTAGTGGTTTGGGTTAGGGTTAGGATTAGGGTAAGGGTTAGGTTAGGGTTAGGGTTAGGGTTAGGGTTAGGTTTGGGGTTAAGTTTAGGGTTAGGGTTAGGGTTAGGGTTAATGTAAGGGTAAGGGTTAGGCTTAGGGTTAGGGTTAGGGTTAAGGTTAGGGTTATGGTTAGGGTAAGGGTAAGGGTTAGGTTTAGGGTTAGGGTTAGGGTAAGGATTAGGTTTCGGTTAAGTGTTAGGGTTAGCATTAAGGTTAGGCTTAGGGTTAGGGTAAGGGTAAGGGTTAGATTTAGGGTTAGGTTTAGGGTTAGGATTAGGGTAAGGCTAAGGTGTTAGGGTTAGGGTTAGGGTTAGGGTTAAGGTTAGGTTTAGGGAAAGGGTTAGGGTTAGATTTAGGGTTAGGGTTAGGGTAAGTGTTATGTTTAAGGTTAGGGATAGGATTAGGGGTTAGGGTTAGGGTTAGTGTAACGGTAAGGGTTAGGGTTAGGGTTAGATTAAGGGTAAAGTTTAGGATAGGGTTAGTGTAGGGTTAGGGATAGGGTTAGGGTAAGGGTTAGGGTTAGGGTTATGGTTAGGGTTAGGGTTAAGGTTAGGGTTAGGGTAAGGGTTAGGTTTCGGGTGAGGGTTAGGGTTAGGTTTAGGGTAAGGGTTAGGGTAAGGGTAAGGATTATGGTTAGGATTAGGCTCGGGGTTAGTGTTAGGGTAAGGGTTAGGTTAGGGTTAGAGTTAGGGTAAGGATTAAGGTTAGGGTTAGGGTAAGGTTTAGGGTTAGGGTTAGGGTTAGAATTAATGTTAGGGTTAGAATTAGGGTTAGAATAAGGTTTAGGTTTAGGGTTAGGTTTAGGGTAAGGGTAAGGGTTAGGGTTAGGGTTAGGTTTAGGGTTAGGGTAAGAGTTAGGGTTAGGTTTAGGGTTAGGTTTAGGTTTAGGCTTAGGGTAAGGGTAAGGGTTAGGTTTAGTTTTAGGTTCAGGGTTAGGGTTAGGATAAGGGTTGGGGTTAGGGCTAGTGTTAGGTTTAGGGTTAAGTTCAGGGTTAGGGTTAGGGTAAGGGTGAGGGTTAGGGTTAGGGTTAGGGGTCAGGGTAAGGTTTAGCATTAGAGTTAGGTTTGGGGTTAGGGTTAAGGTTAGGGTTAGGGTTAGGTTAGGGTTAGTGTTAAGGTTAGGGTTAGGGTTAGGGTTAGGCTAAGGGTTAGGATTAGGGTTAGGGTAAGGCTTCCGGTTAGATTTAGGGTTAGGGTTAGATGTAGGATTAGGGTTAGGTTAAGGGTAAAGGTTAGGGTAAGGGTTAGGGTTAGTGGTTTGGGTTAGGGTTAGGATTAGGGTAAGGGTTAGGTTAGGGTTAGGGTTAGGGTTAGGGTTAGGTTTGGTGTTAAGGTTAGGGTTAGGGTTATGGGTAGGTTTAGGGTTAGGGTAAGGGTAAGGGTTAGGCTTAGGGTTAGGGTTAGGGTTAAGGTTAGGGTTACGGTTAGGGTAAGGGTAAGGGTTAGGTTTAGGGTTAGGGTTAGGGTTAGGGTAAGGATTAGGTTTCAGTTAAGTGTTAGGGTTAGCATTAAGGTTAGGCTTAGGGTTAGGGTAAGGGTAAGGGTTAGATTTAGGTTTAGGGTTAGGGTTAGGGTTAGGATTAGTGTAAGTCTAAGGGGTTAGGGTTAGGGTTAGGGTTAGGGTTAAGGTTAGGTTTAGGGAAAGGGTTAGGGTTAGGTTTAGGGTTAGGGTTAGGGCAAGGATTAGGGTTAGGGTTAGGGTAAGGTTTAGGGATATGCTTAGGGTTAGCATTAAGTTTAGGGTTAGGGTTAGGTTAAGGGTAAGGGCTGGTTTAGGGTTAGGGTTAGGGTTAGGGTAAGGATTAGGTTTCTGTTTAGGGTTAGGGTTAGCATTAAGGTTAGGCTTAGTGTTAGGTTAAGGGTAAGGGTTAGATTTAGGGTTAGAGTTAGGGTAAGTGTTATGTTTAAGGTTAGGGTTAGGGTTAGGGATTAGAGTTAGGGATAGGGTTAGGGTTAGTGTAAGGGTAAAGGTTAGGGTTAGGGTAAAGGTTAGGGTTAGAGTAAGGGTAAAGTATAGGGTAAGGGTTAGGTTTCGGGTTAGGGTTAGGTTTAGGGTTAGGGTTAGGGTAAGGGCAAGGATTATGGTTAGGATTAGGCTCAGGGTTAGGATTAGGGTAAGGGTTAGGGTTAGGGTTAGAGTTAGGGTAAGGATTAAGGTTAGGGTTAGGGTAAGGTTTAGGGTTAGGGTTAGGGTTAGAATTAATGTTAGGGTTAGGATTAGGGTAAGAATAAGGTTTAGGTTTAGGGTTCGGTTTAAGGTAAGGGTAAGGGTTAGGGTAAGGGTTAGGTTTAGGGTTAGGGTAAAAGTTAGGGTTAGGGTTAGGGTTAGGTTTAGGTTTAGGCTTAGGGTAAGGGTAAGGGTTAGGGTTAGGTTTAGGTTCCATGTTAGGGTTAGGGTAAGGGTTAGGGTTAGGGTTAGTGTTAGGTTTAGGGTTAAGTTTAGGGTTAGGTTTAGGGTAAGGGTGAGGGTTAGGGTTAGGGTTAGGGGTCAGGGTTAGGGTTAGTGTTAGGTTTAGGATAAGGGTAAGATTTAGCGTTAGAGTTAGGCTTGGGGTTAGGGTTAGGCTTAAGGTTAGGGTTACTGTTGAGGTTAGGGTTAGGGTTAGGCTAAGGTTTAGGGTTAGGGTTAGGGTAAAGCTTCCGGTTAGATTTAGGGTTAGGGTTAGAGGTAGGGTTAGGGTTAGGTTAAGGGTAAGTGTTAGGGTAAGTGTTAGGGTTAGTGGTTAGCGTTAGGGTTAGGATTAGGGTAAGGGTTAGGTTAGGGTTAGAGTTAGGGTTAGGGTTAGGGTTAGGTTTGGGGTTAAGTTTAGGGTTAGGGTTAGGGTTAGGGTTAGGGTAAGGGTAAGGGTTAGGGTTAGGGTTAGGGTTAGGGTTAAGTTTAGGGTTAGGGTTAGGGTAAGGGTAAGGATTAGGTTTAGGGTTAGGGTTAGGGTTAGGGTAAGGATTAGGTTTCGGTTTAGGGTTAGGGTTAGCATTAAGGTTAGGCTTAGGGTTAGGGTAAGGGTAAGGGTTAGATTTAGGTTTAGGGTTAGGGTAAGTGTTATGTTTAAGGTTAGGGTTAGGATTAGGGGTTAGAGTTAGGGTTAGGGTTAGGGTTAGTGTAAGGGTAAGGGTAAGGGTAAGGGTTAGGGTTAGGGTTAGGGTTAGAGTAAGAGTAAAGTTTAGGATAGGGTTAGTGTAGGGTTAGGGATAGGGTTAGGGTAAGGGTTAGGGTTATGGTTAGGTTTAGGGTTAAGGTTAGGGTTAGGGTAAGGGTTAGGTTTCCGGTGAGGGTTAGGGTTAGGTTTAGGGTTACGGTTAGGGTAAGGGTAAGGATTATGGTTAGGATTAGGCTCAGGGTTAGGGTTAGGGTAAGGGTTAGGGTTAGGGTTAGAGTTAGGGTAAGGATTCAGGTTAGGGTTAGGGTAAGGTTTAGGGTTAGGTTTAGGGTTAGAATTAATGTTAGGGTTAGGATTAGGGTAAGAATAAGGTTTAGGTTTAGGGTTAGGTTTAGGGTAAGGGTAAGGGTTAGGGTAGGTTTAGGTTTATGGTTAGGGTAAGAGTTAGGGTTAGGGTTAGGGTTAGGTTTAGGTTTAGGCTTAGGGTAAGGGTAAGGGTTAGGTTTAGGTTTAGGTTCAGGGTTAGGGTTAGGGTAAGGGTTAGGGTTAGAGTCACTGTTAGGTTTAGGGTTAAGTTTAGGGTTAGGGTTATGGTAAGGGTGAGGGTTAGGGTTAGGGTTAGGGGTCAGGGTTAGGGTTAGGGTTAGGTTTAGGATAAGGGTAAGATTTAGCGTTAGAGTTAGGTTTGGGGTTAGGGATAGGGTTAGGGTTAGGGTTACTGTTGAGGTTAGATTTAGGGTTAGGGTTAGGCTATGGGTTAGGGTTAGGGTTAGGGTGAGGCTTCCGGTTAGATTTAGGGTTAGGGTTAGAGGTAGGGTTAGGGTTAGGTTAAGGGTAAGGGTTAGGGTAAGGGTTAGGGTTAGTGGTTAGGGTTAGGGTTAGGATTAGGGTAAGGGTTAGGTTAGGGTTAGGGTTAGGGTTAGGGTTAGGTTTGGGGTTAAGGTTAGGGTTAGGGTTAGGGTTAGGGTTAGGGATAGGGTAAGGGTTAGGGTTAGGGTGGTTAGGGTTAGGGTTAAGTTTAGGGTTAGGGTTAGAGTAAGGGTAAGGGTTAGGTTTAGGGTGAGTTTTAGGGTTAGGGTAAGGATTAGGTTTCGGTTTAGGGTTAGGGTTAGCATTAACGTTAGGCTTAGGGTTAGGATAAGGGTAAGGGTTAGATTTTGGGTTAGGGTTAGGGTAAGTGTTATGTTTAAGGTTAGGGTTAGGATTAGGTGTTAGAGTTAGGGTTAGGGTTAGGGTTAGTGTAAGGGTAAGGGTTAGGGTTAGGGTTAGGGTTAGAGTAAGGGTAAAGTTTAGGATAGGTTTAGTGTAGGGTTAGGGATAGGGTTAGGGTAAGGGTTAGGGTTATGGTTAGGGTTAGGGTTAAGGTTAGGGTTAGGGTAAGGGTTTGGTTTCGGGTGAGGGTTCGGGTTAGGCTTAGGGTAAGGGTAAGGATTATGGTTAGGATTAGGCTCAGGGTTAGTGTTAGGGTAAGGGTTAGGGTTAGGGTTAGAGTTAGGGTAAGGATTAAGGTTAGGGTTAGGGTAAGGTTTAGGGTTAGGGTTAGGGTTAGAATTAATGTTAGGGTTAGGATTAGGGTTAGAATAAGGTTTAGGTTTAGGGTTAGGTTTAGGGTAAGGGTTAGGTTTAGGGCTAGGGTAAGAGTTAGGGTTAGGGTTAGGGTTAGGTTTAGGTTTAGGCTTAGGGTAAGGGTAAGGGTTGGGTTTAGTTTTAGGTTCAGGGTTAGGGTTAGGGTAAGGGTTGGGGTTAGGGCTAGTGTTAGGTTTAGGGTTAAATTCAGGGTTAGGGTTAGGGTAAGGGTGAGGGTTAGGGTTAGGGTTAGGGGTCAGGGTAAGCTTTAGCATTAGAGTTACTTTTGGGGTTAGGGTTAGGGTTAGGGTTAGGGTTAGGTTAGGGTTAGTGTTGAGGTTAGGGTCAGTTTTAGGGTTAGGCTAAGGGTTAGGATTAGGGTTAGGGTAAGGCTTCCGGTTAGATTTAGGGTTAGGGTTAGATGTAGGATTAGGGTTAGGTTAAGGGTTAGGGTTAAGGTAAGGGTTAGGGTTAGTGGTTTGGGTTAGGGTTAGGATTAGGGTAAGGGTTAGGTTAGGTTTAGGGTTAGGGTTAGGGTAAGGGTAAGGGTTAGGCTTAGGGTTAGGGTTAGGGTTAAGGTTAGGGTTACGGTTAGGGTAAGGGTAAGGGTTAGGTTTAGGTTTAGGGTTAGGGTTAGGGTTAGGGTAAGGATTAGGTTTTGGTTAAGTGTTAGGGTTAGCATTAAGGTTAGGCTTAGGGTTAGGGTAAGGGTAAGGGTTAGATTTAGGGTTAGGGTTAGGGTTAGGGTTAGGATTCGGGTAAGGCTAAGGGGTTAGGGTTAGGGTTAGGGTTAGGGTTAAGGTTAGGTTTAGGGAAAGGGTTAGGGTTAGGTTTAGGGTTAGGGTTAGGGTAAGTGTTATGTTTAAGGTTACGGTTAGGATTAGGGGTTAGAGTTAGGGTTAGGGTTAGGGTTAGTGTAAGGGTAAGGGTTAGGGTTAGGGTTAGGGTTAGAGCAAGGGTAAAGTTTAGGATAGGGTTATTGTAGGGTTAGGGATAGGGTTAGGGTAAGGGTTAGGGTTAGGGTTATTGTTCGGGTTAGGGTTAAGGTTAGGGTTAGGGTAAGGATTAGGTTTCGGGTGAGGGTTAGGGTTAGGTTTAGGGTAAGGGTTAGGGTAAGGGTAAGGATTATGGTTAGGATTAGGCTCAGGGTTAGTGTTAGGGTAAGGGTTAGGGTTAGGGTTAGAGTTAGGGTAAGGATTAAGGTTAGGGTTAGGGTAAGGTTTAGGGTTAGGGTTAGGGTTAGAATTAATGTTAGGGTTAAGATTAGGTTTAGAATAAGGTTTAGGTTTAGGGTTAGGTTTAGGGTAAGGGTAAGGGTTAGTGTTAGGGTTAGGTTTAGGGTTAGTGTAAGAGTTAGGGTTAGGGTTAGGTTTAGGTTTAGTCTTAGGGTAAGGGTAAGGGTTAGGTTTAGTTTTAGGTTCAGGGTTAGGGTTAGGGTAAGGGTTGGGGTTAGGGCTAGTGTTAGGTTTAGGGTTAAGTTCAGGGTTAGGGTTAGGGTAAGGGTGAGGGTTAGGGTTAGGGTTAGGGGTCAGGGTAAGGTTTAGCATTAGAGTTAGGTTTGGGGTTAGGGTTAGGGTTAGGGTTAGGGTTAGGTTAGGGTTAGTGTTAAGGTTAGGGTTAGGGTTAGGGTTAGGCTAAGGGTTAGGATTAGGGTTAGGGTAAGGCTTCCGGTTAGATTTAGGGTTAGGGTTAGATGTAGGATTAGGGTTAGGTTAAGGTAAGGGTTAGGGTAAGGGTTAGGGTTAGTGGTTTGGGTTAGGGTTAGGATTAGGGTAAGGGTTAGGTTAGGGTTAGGGTTAGGGTTAGGGTTAGGTTTGGGGTTAAGTTTAGGGTTAGGGTTATGGTTAGGTTTAGGGTTAGGGTAAGGGTAAGGGTTAGGCTTAGTGTTAGGGTTAGGGTTAAGGTTAGGGTTACGGTTAGGGTAAGGGTAAGGGTTAGGTTTAGGGTTAGGGTTAGGGTTAGGGTAAGGTTTAGGTTTCGGTTAAGTGTTAGGGTTAGAATTAAGGTTAGGCTTAGGGTTAGGGTAAGGGTAAGGGTTAGATTTAGGGTTAGGGTTAGGGTTAGGGTTAGGATTAGGGTAAGGCTAAGGGGTTAGGGTTAGGGTTACGGTTAGGGTTAAGGTTAGGTTTAGGGAAAGGGTTAGGGTTAGGTTTAGGGTTAGGGTTAGGGTTAGGGCAAGGATTAGGGTTAGGGTTAGGGTAAGGTTTAGGGTTATGCTTAGGGTTAGTATTAAGTTTAGGGTTAGGGTTAGGGTAAGGGTAAGGGTTAGGTTTAGGGTTAGGGTTAGGGTTAGGGTAAGGATTAGGTTTCGGTTTAGGGTTAGGGTTAGCATTAAGGTTAGGCTTAGGGTTAGGGTAAGGGTAAGGGTTAGATTAAGGTTAGCGTTAGGGTAAGTGTTATGTTTAAGGTTAGGTTTAGGGTTAGGGGTTAGAGTTAGGGTTAGGGTTAGGTTTACTGTAAGGGTGAGGGTTAGGGTTAGGGTTAGGGTTAGAGTAAGGGTAAAGTTTAGGATAGGGTTAGTGTAGGGTTAGGGATAGGGTTAGGGTAAGGGTTAGGGTTATGGTTAGGGTTAGGGTTAAGGTTAGGGTTAGGGTAAGGGTTAGGTTTCGGGTGAGGGTTAGGGTTAGGTTTAGGGTTAGGGTTAGGGTAAGGGTAAGGATTATGGTTAGGATTAGGCTCAGGGTTAGGGTTAGGGTAAGGGTTAGGGTTAGGGTTAGAGTTAGGGTAAGGATTAAGGTTAGGGTTAGGGTAAGGTTTAGGGTTAGAGTTCGGGTTAGAATTAATGTTAGGGTTAGGATTAGGGTAAGAATAAGGTTTAGGTTTAGGGTTAGGTTTAGGGTAAGGGTAAGGGTTAGGGTAAGGGTTAGGTTTAGGGTTAGGGTAAGAGTTAGGGTTAGGGTTAGGGTTAGGTTTAGGTTTAGGCTTAGGGTAATGGTAAGGGTTAGGGTTAGGTTTAGGTTCCATGTTAGGGTTAGGGTAAGGGTTAGGGTTAGGGTTAGTGTTAGGTTTAGGGTTAAGTTTAGGGTTAGGGTTAGGGTAAGGGTGAGGGTTAGGGTTAGGGTTAGGGGTCAGGGTTAGGGTTAGGGTTAGGTTTAGGATAAGGGTAAGATTTAGCGTTAGAGTTAGTTTTGGGGTTAGGGTTAGGGTTAGGGTTAGGGTTACTGTTGAGGTTAGATTTAGAGTTAGGTTTAGGCTAAGGGTAGGGTTAGGGTTAGGGTAAGGCTTCCGGTTAGATTTAGGGTTAGGGTTAGAGGTAGGGTTAGGGTTAGGTTAAGGGTAAGGGTTAGGGTTAGGATTAGGGTAATGGTTAGGTTAGGGTTAGGGTTAGGGTTAGGGTTAGGGTTAGGTTTGGGGTTAAGGTTAGGGTTAGGGTTAGGGTTAGGGTTAGGGTAAGGGTTAGGGTTAGGGTGGTTAGGGTTAGGGTTAAGTTTAGGGTTAGGGTTAGGGTAAGGGTAAGGTTTAGGTTTAGGGTTAGCGTTAGGGTAAGGATTAGGTTTCGGTTTAGGGTTAGGGTTAGCATTAAGTTTAGGCTTAGGGTTAGGGTAAGGGTAAGGGTTAGATTTAGGGTTAGGGTTAGGGTAAGTGTTATGTTTAAGGTTAGGGTTAGGATTAGGGGTTAGAGTTAGGGTTATGTTTAGGGTTAGTGTAAGGGTAAGGGTAACGGTTAGGGTTAGGGTTAGGGTTAGGGTTAGAGTAGGGGAAAAGTTTAGGATAGGGTTAGTGTAGGGTTAGGGATAGGGTTAGGGTAAGGGTTAGAGTTATGGTTATGGTTAGGGTTAAGGTAAGGGTTAGGGTAAGGGTTAGGTTTCGGGTGAGGGTTAGGGTTAAGTTTAGGGTTAGGGTTAGGGTAAGGGCAAGGATTATGGTTAGGATTAGGCTCAGGGTTAGGGTTAATGTAAGGTTTAGAGTTAGGGTTAGGGTTAGAATTAATGTTAGGGTTAGGATTAGGGTTAGAATAAGGTTTAGGTTTAGGGGTAGGTTTAGGGTAAGGGTAAGGGTTAGGGTAAGGGTTAGGTTTAGGGTTAGGGTAAGAGTTAGGGTTAGGGTTAGGGTTAGGTTTAGGTTTAGGCTTAGGTTAAGGGTAAGGGTTAGGGTTAGGATTAGGGTAAGGGTTAGGTTAGGATTAGGGTTAGGGTTAGGGTTAGGTTTGGGGTTAAGGTTAGGGTTAGGGTTAGGGTTAGTGTTAGGGTTAGGGTAAGGGTAAGGGTTAGGGTTAGGGTTAGGGTTAGGGTTAAGATTAGGGTTAGGGTTAGGGTAAGTGTAAATGTTAGGTTTAGGGTTAGGGTTAGGGTTAGAGTAAGGATTAGGTTTCGGTTTAGGTTAGGGTTTAGCATTAAGGTTAGGCTTAGGGTTAGGGTAAGTGTAAGGGTTAGATTTAGGGTTAGGGTTAGGGTAAGTGTAAGGGTTAGATTTAGGGTTAGGGTTAGGGTAAGTGTTTGTTTAAGTTTAGGGTTAGGGTTAGGGGTTAGAGTTAGGGTTAGGGTTAGGTTTAGTGTAAGGGTAAGGGTTAGGGTTAGGGTTAGGGTTGGGGTTAGAGTAAGGGTAAAGGTTAGGATAGGGTTATTGTAGGGTTAGGGATAGGGTTAGGGTTAGGGTAAGGGTTAGGGTTATGGTTAGGGTTAGGGTTAAGTTTAGGGTTAGGGTACGGGTTAGGTTTTGGGTGAGGGTTAGGGTTAGGTTTAGTGTTAGGTTTAGTGTAAGGGTAAGGGTTATGTTTAGGTTTAGTCTCAGGGTTAGGGTTAGGGTAAGGGTTAGGGTTAGGGTTAGAGTTACGGTAAGGATTAAGGTTAGGGTTAGGGTTAGGGTAAGGGTTAGGTTTAGGGTTAGGGTTAGAATTAATGTTAGGGTTAGGGTTAGGGTAAGAATAAAGTTTAGGTTTAGGGTTAGCTTTAGGGTAAGGGTAAGGGTTAGGGTTAGGGTTAGGTTTAGGGTCAGGGTAAGAGTTAGGGTTAGGGTTAGGGTTAGGTTTAGGTTTAGGCTTAGGGTAAGGGTAAGGGTTAGGGTTAGGTTTAGTTTCAGGTTTAGGGTTAGGGTACGGGTTAGGGTTAGTGTTAGGTTTAGGGTTAATTTTAGGGTTAGTGTTAAGGTAAGGGTGAGGGTTAGGGTTAGAGTTAGGGGTCAGGGTTAGGTTTAGGGTTAGGTTTACTATAAGGGTAAGGTTTAGCATTAGAGTTAGGTTTGGGGTTAGGTTTAGGGTTAGGGTTAGGGTTAGGGTTAGTGTTGAGGTTAGGGTTAGGGTTAGGGTTAGGCTAAGGAATAGGTCTAAGTTTAGGGTTAGGGTAAGGGTAAGGGTCAGGGTTAGGGTTAGGGTTAGGGTTAGGGTAAGGGTTATGGTTAGGTGTTAGGGTTAGGTTTAGGGTAAGGGTTAGGCATAGGGGTTAGAGTTAGGGTTAGGGTTAGTGTAAGGGTTAGGGTTATGATTAGGGTTAGGGTAAGGGTTAGGGTTAGGGTTTGGGTTAGGGCAAGGGTAAGTGTTACGGTAGGGTTAGGGTTAGCGTTAGGGTTAGGGTAAGGGTAAGGTTTAGCGTTAGGGTTAGGTTTAGGTTTAGGGTTGGGGTTAAGGTTAGGGTTAGGGTTAGTGTAAGGGTAAGTGTTAGGGTTAGGGTTAGGGTTTGGGTTAGGTTTAGGGTTAGGATAAGGTTAAGGGTTAAGGTTAGTGTTAGGGTTAGGTTTAGGGTTAGGGTGAGGGTAAGGATTAGTTTTAGAGTTAGGGTTAGGTTTAGGGTTAGGGGTAGGGTAAGGGTAAGGGTAAGGGTTAGGGTTAGGGTTAGGGTTAAGTTTAGGTTTAGGGTTAGGGTTAGGGTTAGGATTAGGGTTAGGTTTAGATTTATTGTTAGGCTTAGGGTAAAGGTAAGGGTTAGGGTTAGGGTTAGGTTTAGGGTTAGGGTTAAGGTTAGGGTTAGGGTTAGGGTTAGGGTTGGGGAAAGGGTAAGGGTTAGGGTTAGGGTAAGGGTAAGGGATAGGGTTAGGGTTAGGGTTAGGGTTAGGGTTAGTTGTTAGGGTTAGGGTTAGGGTTAGCGTAAGGGTTAGATTTAGGGTTAGGGTAAGGGCTAGGGTTAGGGTTAAGGTTAGGTTAAGACTAAGGGTTAGATTTATGGTTAGGGTTAGGGTTAGGGTTAGGGTAAGGGTAAGTGTAAGGTTTAGGGTTAAGGATAGGATAAGGGTTAAGGGTTAGGGTTAGGGTTAGAGTTAGAGTTAAGGTTAGAGTTAGTGTTAGGGTTAGGATTAGGGTTAGGGTAAGTGTACGGGTTAGGGTTAGAGTTAGGGTTAGGGTAAGGTTACGGTTTAGGGTTAGGGTTAGAGTTAGGGTTAGGGGTTAGGGTTAGGGGTAGGGTTAGATTTAGGGTTAGGGTAAGGGTACGGTTTAGGCTTAGGGTTAGGGTTAGGATTAGGGTTAGGGATAGGTTTGGGTTAGGGTTAGGGTTAGGGTTAGGGACAGGTTTGGGTTAGGGTTAGGGTTAGGTTTAGGGATACGTTTGGGTTTAGGGTTAGGTAAGGGTTAGGGTTAGGGTAAAGATTAGGGTTAGGTTTAGATTTAGGGTTAGGGTAAGGGCACGGTTTAGGGTTAGGGTTAAGTTTGGGATTAGGGTTAGGGTAAGAGTAAGGTTTAGGGTTAGGTTACGATTAGGGTAAGGGTTAGGTTTAGGGTAAGGGTAAGGCGTAGGATTAATGTTAGGATTAGGGTTAGGGTTAGGGTTAGGGTAAGGGTTAGAGTTAGGGTTAGAGTTAAGTTTAGGGTTAGTGTTAGGGTTAGGGTTAGGGTTAGGGTAAGAGTAAGGGTTAGGGTTAGGGTTAGGGTTAAGGTTATGGTTAGTGTTAGGGTTAGGCTAAGGGTTAAGGTTAGGTTTAGGGTAAGGGTTGGGGTCAGGGTTAGGGTTAGGGTTAGGGAAAAGTTTAGGGTTAGGGTAAGGGTTAGGGTTAGGGTTAGGTTTAGGGTTAGCATTAAGGTTAGGGTTAGGGTTAGGGTAAGGTTACGGTTTAGGGTTAGGGTAAGGGTTAGGGTTAGGGTTAGTGTTAGGGTTAGGGTTAAGTTTAGGGTTAGGGTTAGGGTAAGGCTGAGGGTTAGGGTTAGGGTTAGGGGTCAGGGTTAGTTTTAGGGTTAGGTTTAGGATAAGGGTAAGGTTTAGCTTTAGAGTTAGGTTTAGGGTTAGGGTTTGGGTTAGGGTTAGGGTTAGGGTTAGTGTTGAGGTTAGGTTTAGGGTTAGGGTTAGGCTAAGGGTTAGGTTAAGGTTAGGGTTAGGGTTAGGGTTAGGGTAAGGGTTAGGATTAATGTTAGGATTAGGGTTAGGGTTAGGGTTAGGGTAAGGGTTAGAGTTAGGGTTAGGGTTAGGGTAAGGGTTAGGGTTAGGGGTTAAGGTTAGGTTTAGGGTAAGGTTTAGGGATAGGGGTTAGAGTTAGTTTTAGGGTTAGTGTATGGGTTAGTGTTAGTGTTAGTGTTAGGGTAAGGGTAATGGGTAGGGTTAGGGTTAGGGTTAAGGTTATGGTTAGTGTTAGGGTTAGGCTAAGGGTTAGGGCAAGGGTTAGGTTTTGGGTTAGTGTTAGGGTTAGAGTTAGGGTAGGGTTAGAGTAAAGGTAAGGGTTAGGGATAGTGTTAGGGTTAGGGAAAGGTTTAGGGTTAGGGGTTAAGGTTAGGTTTAGGGTAGGGGTTAGGGATAGGGGTTAGAGTTAGGGTTAGGGTTAGTGTAAGGGTTAGGGTTATGGTTAGGGTTAGGGTAAGGGTTAGGATTAGGGTTAGGGTTAGGGCAAGGGTAAGTGTTAGGGTTAGGGTTACGGTTAGCGTTAGGGTTAGGGTAAGGGTAATTGTTAGCGTTAGGGTTAGGTTTAGGTTTACGGTTGGGGTTAAGGTTAGGGTTAGGGTTAGGCTAAGGGTAAGTGTTAGGGTTAGGGTTAGTGTAAGTGTAAGTGTTAGGATTAGGGTTAGGGTTAGGGTTAGGGTTTGGATTAGGTTTAGGGTTAGGATAAGGTTAAGGGTTAAGGTTAGGGTTAGGGTTAGGTTTAGGGTTAGGGTGAGGTTAAGGATTAGTTTTAGAGTTAGGGTTAGGTTTAGGGTTAGGGTTAGGGTAAGGGTAAGGGTAAGGGTTAGGGTTAGGGTTAGGGTTAAGTTTAGGTTTAGGGTTACGGTTAGGGTTAGGATT
Organism: Megascapheus bottae; assembly: GCA_024803745.1. NCBI lineage: Eukaryota > Metazoa > Chordata > Mammalia > Rodentia > Geomyidae > Megascapheus > Megascapheus bottae. The sequence continues at coordinate 3,551,063 of JANJXV010000067.1, read as the reverse complement.
AGGGTTAGGTTTAGATTTAGGGTTAGGCTTAGGGTAAAGGTAAGGGTTAGGGTTAGATTAGGTTTAGGGTTAGGGTTAAGGTTAGGGTTAGGGTTAGGGTTAGGGTTGGGGAAAGCGTAAGGGTTAGGGTTATGGTAAGGGTAAGGGATAGGGTTAGGGTTAGGGTTAGGGGTTAGGGTTAGGGTTAGGGTTAGCATAAGGGTTAGATTTAGGATTAGGGTAAGGGCTAAAATTAGGGTTAAGGTTAGGTTAAGACTAAGGGTTAGATTTATGGTTAGGGTTAGGGTTAGGGTTAGGGTAAGTGTAAGTGTAAGGTTTAGGGTTAAAGATAGGATAAGGGTAAGGGTTAGGGTTAGGGTTAGAGTTAGAGTTAAGGTTAGGGTTAGTGTTAGGGTTAGGGTTAGGGTAAGTGTATGGGTTAGGGTTAGGGTTAGGGTTAGGGTAAGGTTACGGTTTAGGGTTAGGGTTATGGTTAGGATTAGGGGTTATGGTTAGGGTTAGGGTTAGATTTAGGGTTAGGGTAAGGGTACGGTTTAGGCTTAGGGTTAGGTTTAGGGTTAGGGTTAGGGATAGGTTTGTGTTAGGGTTAGGGTTAGGGTTAGGGATACGTTTGGGTTTAGGGTTAGGGTAAGGGTTAGGGTTAGGGTAAAGATTAGGGTTAGGTTTAGATTTAGGGTTAGGGTAAGGGCACGGTTTAGGGTTAGGGTTAAGTTTGGGATTAGGGTTAGGTTAAGAGTAAGGTTTAGGGTTAGGTTACGGTTAGGGTAAGGGTTAGGTTCAGGGTTAATGTTAGGGTTAGGGTTAGTGTTAGGGTTAGTGTTTGGTTTAGGGTTAGGGTTATGGTAAGTGTAAGGGTTAGGTTTAGGGTAAGGGTAAGGTTTAGGATTAATGTTAGGATTAGGGTTAATGTTAGGGTAAGGGTAAGGGTTAGAGTTAGGGTTAGGGTTAAGTTTAGGGTTAGTGTTAGGGTTAGGGTTAGGGTTAGGGTAAGAGTAAGGGTTAGGGTTAGGGTTAGGGTTAAGGTTATGGTTAGTGTTAGGGTTAGGCTAAGGGTTAAGGTTAGGTTTAGGGTAAGGGTTGGGGTCAGGGTTAGTGTTAGGGTTAGGGTAAAGTTTAGGGTTAGGGTAAGGGTTAGGGTTAGGGTTAGGTTTAGGGTTAGCATTAAGGTTAGGGTTAGGGTTAGGGTTGGGGTTAGAGTAATGGTTAGGGTTAGGGTTAGGGTTAGGCTTAGAATAAGGGTTAGGTTTAGGGTTAGGGTAAGGGTAAGGTTTAGGATTAGGGTTAGGGTTAAGTTTAGGGTTAGGGTTAGGTTTAGGATTAGGTTTAGGGTTAGGCTTAGGGTAAAGATTAGTGTTAGGGTTAGGGTTGGGGTTAGGTTTAGGTTTAATGTAATGGTAAGGGTTGGGTTAGGATTAGGGTTAGGGTTAGGGTTAGGGTTAGGATTAGGATTAGGATTAGGCTTAGGGTACGGACTAGTTTTAGGGTTAGGGTTGGGTTTAGGGTTAGGGTTAGGGTAAGGGTAAGGGTTAGGTTTAGGGTTAGTATTAGGGCTTAGTGTAAGGGTTAGGGTTAGATTTAGGTTAGGGTAAGGGTACGGTATAGGTTTAGGGTTTGGTTTGGGGTTAGGGTTAGGGTAAGTGTAAGGGTTAGGGTTAGGGTTAGGATTAGGGTTAGGTTAGGGTAAGGGTAACTGTTAGGATTAGGGTCAGGGTTAGGGTTAGGGTTAGTGTTAGTGTTAGGGTAAGGGTAAGGGTAAGGGTTAGGGTTAGGGTCAGGGTTAGTGTTAAGGTTAGGGTTAGTGTTAGTGTTAGTGTTTGGTTTAGGGTTAGGGTTACGGTAAGGGTAAGGGTTAGGTTTAGGGTAAGGGTAAGGCTTAGGAGTAATGTTAGGATTAGGGTTAGGGTTAGGGTTAGGGTTAAGTTTAGGGTTAGTGTTAGGGTTAGGGTTAGGGTTAGGGTAAGAGTAAGGGTGAGGGTTAGGGTTAGGATTAAGGTTATGTTTAGTGTTAGGGTTAGGCTAAGGGTTAAGGTTAGGTTTAGGGTAAGGGTTGGTGTCAGGGTTAGGGTTAGGGTTAGGGTAAAGTTTAGGGTTAGGTTAAGGGTTAGGGTTAGGGTTAGGGTTAGGGTTAGCATTAAGGTTAGGGTTAGGGTTAGGGTTGGGGTTAGGGTTAGGGTTAGAATAAATGTTAGGGTTAGGATTAGGCTAAGAATAAGGTTTAGGTTTAGGGTTAGGTTTAGGGTAAGGGTAAGGGTTAGGGTTAGGGTTAGGTTTAGGGTTAGGGTAAGAGTTAGGGTTAGGGTTAGGGTTAGGTTTAGGTTTAGGCTTAGGGTAAGAGTAAGGGTTAGGGTTAGGTTTAGCTTCAGGGTTAGGGTTAGGGTAAGTGTTAGGGTTACGGTTAGTGTTGAGGTTAGGGTTAGGGTTAGGGTTAGGCTAAGGGTTAGGGTTAGGGTTAGGGTAAGGCTTCCGGTTAGATTTAGGGTTAGGGTTAGAGGTAGGGTTAGGGTTAGGTTAAGGGTAAGGGTTAGGGTAAGGGTTAGGGTTAGTGGTTAGGGTTAGGGTTAGGATTAGGGTAAGGGTTAGGTTAGGGTTAGGGTTAGGGTTAGGGTTAGGTTTGGGGTTAAGGTTAGGGTTAGGGTTAGGGTTAGTGTTAGGGTAAGGATAAGGGTTAGTGTTGGGTTAGGGTTAGGGTAAGGGTAAGGGTTAGGTTTAGGGTTAGGGTTAGGGTTAGGGTAAGGATTAGTTTTCGGTTTAGGGTTAGGGTTAGCATTAAGGTTAGGCTTAGGGTTAGGGTAAGGGTAAGGGTTAGATTTAGGGTTAGGGTTAGGGTAAGTGTTATGTTTAAGTTTAGGGTTAGGGTTAGGGATTAGAGTTAGGGTTAGGGTTAGGGTTAGTGTAAGGGTAAGGGTTAGGGTTAGGGTTAGGGTTAGAATAAGGGTAAAGTTTAGGATAGGGTTAGTGTAGGGTTAGGGATAGGGTTAGGGTAAGGGTTAGGGTTATGGTTAGGGTTAGGGTTAAGGTTAAGGTTAGGGTAAGGGTTAGGTGTCAGGTGAGGTTTAGGGTTAGGTTTAGGGTTAGGGTTATGGTAAGGGTAAGGATTATGGTTAGGATTAGGCTCAGGGTTAGTGTTAGGGTAAGGGTTAGGGTTAGGGTTAGAGTTAGGGTAAGGATTAAGTTTAGGGTTAGTGTAAGGTTCAGGGTTAGGGTTAGGGTTAGAATTAATGTTAGGTTTAGGATTAGGGTTAGAATAAGGTTTAGGTTTAGGGTTAGGTTTAGGGTAAGGGTAAGGGTTAGGGTTAATGTTAGGTTTAGGGTTAGGGTAAGAGTTAGGGTAAGGGTAAGGGTTAGGTTTAGGTTTAGGTTCAGGGTTAGGGTTAGGGTAAGGGTTAGGGTTAGGGCTAGTGTTAGGTTTAGGGTTAAGTTCAGGGTTAGGTTTAGGGTAAGGGTGAGGGTTAGGGTGAGGGTTAGGGGTCAGGGTAAGGTTCAGCGTTAGAGTTAGGTTTGGGGTTAGGGTTAGGGTTAGGGTTAGGGTTACTGTTGAGGTTAGGGTTAGGGTTAGGGTTAGGCTAAGGGTTAGGGTTAGGGTTAGGGTTAGGGTTAGGGTTAGGTTAATGGTAAGGGTTAGGGTTAGGGTTAGGGTAAGGGTTAGGGTACGGGTAAGGGTTAGGGTAAGGGTTAGGGTTAGTGGTTAGGGTTAGGGTTAGGGTTAGGGTTAGGGTTAGGGTAAGGTTAGGGTTAGGGTTAGGGTTAGGGTAAGGGTTAGGGTTAGGGTTAGATTTAGGGTTAGGGTTAGGGTTAGGGTTAGGGTTAGAGTTAGGTTTAGGGTTAGGGTTAGGTTAAGGGTTAGGGTTAGGGTTAGGGATAGGGTTAGGGTTAGCATTAAGTGTTAGGGTTAGGGTTAGGGTTAGGGTTAGGGTTAGGGTTAGGGGTAGGGGTAGGGATAGGGTTAGGGTAAGGGTTAGGGTTAGGGTTAGGTTAGGGTTAGGGGTAGGATAAGGGTTAGGGTAAGGTTAGGGTTAGGGTTAGGGTTAGGGTAAGGGTAAGGGTTAGGGTTAGGTTTAGGTTGAGGGTTAGGGTTAGGTTAGGGTTAGGGTTAGGGTTAGGGTTAGGGATAGGGTAAGGGTTAGGGTTAGGGTTAGGGGTAGGTTTAGGGTTAGGCTAAGGGTTAGGGTTAGGGTTAGGGTAAGGTTTTTGGTTAGGGTTAGGGTTAGAGGTAGGGTTAGGGTTAGAGTAAGAGTAAGGGTTAGTGTTAGGGTTAGGTAAGGGTTAGGGTTAGGGTAAGGATTAGGGTTAGTGTTAGGGTTAGGGTTAGCATTAATGTGAGTGTTCGAGTTAGGGTTAATTTAGGGAAAGGTTAAGGGTTAGGGTTAGGGTTAGGGTTAGGGTTAATGTAAGGATAAGGATAAGGTTTAGGGTTAGGGTAAGGGTTAGGGTTAACGTTAGGGTTAGGGTTAGCATTAAGGTTATGGTTAGGGTTAGGGAAAGGGTAAGGGTTAGGGTTAGGGTTAGGGTAAGTGTCAGGGTTAGGGTTAGGGTTAGGGTTAGGTTTAGGGTAAGGATTAGGGTTAGGGTTAGGGTAAGGGTTAGGGTTAGGTTAAGGGTTAGGGTTAGGGTAAGGGTTAGGGTTAGGGTTAGGTTTAGCCTTAGGGTTAGGGTTAGGGTAAGGGTTAGGGTTAGTGTTAGGTTTAGGGTAAGGGTTAGGGTAAGGGTTAGGGTTACGGTTAGGGTTAAGGTTAGGGTTAGTGTTAGGGTTAGGGTTGGGGTAAGTGTAAGGGTTAGGGTTAGAATAAGTTTAAGGCTTAGGGTTAGGGTTAGGGTTAGGGTTAAGTTTAGGGTTAGTGTTAGGGTTAGGGTAAAGGTAAGGCTAAAGTTTAAGGTTAGGTTTAGTGTTAGGGTTAGGGTTAGGGTTAGGGTAAGTTTTAGGTTTAGGGTTAGTGTTCGGTTTAGTGTTAAGGTTAGGGTTAGGGTTAGGGTAAGGGTTAGGGTTAGGGTGAGGGTTAGGGGTTAGTGTTAGGGTAAGAGTTAGGTTTATGGTTAGGGTAAGGGTAAGGTTTAGGGTTAGGTTAAGAGTTAGCATTAGGGTTAGGGTTAAGGTTAGGGTTAGGTTTGGGGTTAGGGTTAGGGTAAGATTAAGGGTTAGGTTTAGGATTAGGGTTAGGGTAAGGGTAAGGGTTAGGTTTAGGCTTAGGGTTAAGTTTAGGGTTAGGGTGAGGGTGAGGCTAAGGGTTAGGGTTAGGGTTCGGGTAAGGGTTAGGTTTAGGGTTAGGGTTAGGGTTAGGGTTAGAGGTAGGGTTAGGGTTAGTTTAAGAGTAAGAGTTAGTGTTATGCTTAGGTAAGGGTTAGGGTTAGGGTTAGGGTTAGCATTAAGGTGAGGGATAGGGTTAGGGTTAAGTTTAGGGAAAGGGTAAGGGTTAGGGTTAGGTTTCGGATTAATGTAAGGATAAGGGTAAGGCTTAGGGTTAGGGTAAGTGTTAGTGTTAGCGCTAGGGTTAGCATTGATGTTAGGGGTAGGGTTAGGGTTAGGGTAAGGGTAAGGGTTAGGGTTAGGGTTAGGGTAAGGGTAAGCGTTAGGGTAAGCGTTAGGGTTAGGGTTACGGTAAGGATTAGTGTTAGGGTTAGGGTTAGGGTTAGGGTAAGGGTAAGGGTTAGGGTTAGGGTTAGGGTTAGGGTTAGGGTATGGGTTAGGGTTAGGGTTAGTGTTAGTGATAGGTTTAGGGTTAGGGTTAGGGTAAGGGTTAGGGTTAGGGTAAAGTTAAGGTTTAGGATTATTGTTAGGTACGGGTACGTGTTAGGGTTAGGGTTAGGGTTAGGTTTAGTGTTAGGGTTAGGGTAAGGGTAAGGGTTAAGGTTAGGGTTAGGGTTAGTGTTAGGGTTAGGGTTAGGGTTAGGGTTAAGTTTAGGGTGAGGGTTAGGGATAGGGGTTAAGATTAGGGTTAGGGTTAGTGTAAGGGTTAGGGTTAGGGTTAGGGTTAGGTTAAGGGTTAGGGTCATGTTTAGGGTTAGTGTAAGGGTTAGAGTTAGGTTTAGGTTTAGATTTAGGTTTGGGGTTAAGGTTGGGGTTAGGGTTAGGGTAAGGGTAAGTGTTAGGGTTAGGGTTAGATTTAGGTTTAGGGTTAGGGTTAGTGTTAGGGTAAGGGTAAGGCTTAGGGTTAAGGTTACGGTTAGGGTTAGGTTTAGGGTAAGGGTTAGGGTTAGGGTTAGGGTTAGTGTAAGGATTAGTGGTAGGGTTAGGGTTAGGTTTAGGGTTAGGGTAAGTGTTAGGGTTAGGGTTAGGTTTAGGGTTAGGGTTAGGGTTAGGGTTAGGGTTAGGCTTAGGTTTAGGGTTCGGTTTGGGGTTATGGTTAGGGAAAGGGTTAGGGTTAGGGTTATTGTTAGTGTTAGGGTTAGTGTTAAGTTTAAGGTTAGGGTTAGGGTAAGGTTAAGGGTTAGGGTTAGGGTTAGGGTTAGGGTCAGGGTTAGGGTTACGGTTAGGGTTAATGTTAGGGTTAGTGTTAGGGTTAGGGTTAGGGTTAGGGTAAGAATTAATTTTAGAGTTAGGGTTAGGTTTAGGGTTAGGGTTAGGGTAAGGGTAATGGTTAGGTTTAGGGTTAGGGTTAGGGTTAGGATAAGGATTAGGTTTCTGGTTAGGGTTAGGGTTTGCATTAAGGTTAGGGTTAGGGTTCGGGTAAGGGTAAGGGTTAGATTTAGGGTTAGGGTCAGTGTTAGGTAAGGGTTAGCGTTAGGTTTCGGGTTAGGGTTAAGGTTAGGGTTAGGGTTAGGGTTAGAGTTAGGGTTAGCGTTAGGGTAAGCGTAGGGTTAGGGTTAGGGTTAGGGTTAGGGTAAGGGTTAGGGTTAGGGGTTAGGGTTATGTTTAGGGTAAGGGTTAGGGATAGGGTTTAGAGTTAGGGTTAGGGTTAGTGTAAGGGTTGGGGTTAGGGGTTAGGGTTAGGTTTCGGGTAAGGGTTAGGGATAGGGGTTAGAGTTAGGGTTAGTGTTAGTGTAAGGGTTAGGGTTAGGGTTAGGGTTAGGGTAAGGTTTAGGGTTAGGGTTAGGGTAAGGGTTAGGGTTAGGGGTTAGGTTTAGGTTTAGGGTAAGGGTTAGGGATAGGGGTTAGAGTTAGGGTTAGGGTTAGTGTTAGTGTAAGGGTTAGGGTTAGGGTTAGGGTTAGGGTAAGGGTTAGGGTTAGGGTTAGGGTAAGGGTTAGGGTTAGGGGTTAGGTTTAGGTTTAGGGTAAGGGTTAGGGATAAGGGTTAGGGTTAGGGTTAGGGTTTGTGTTAGGGTAAGGGTTAGGGTTAGGGTTAGGGTAAGGGTTAGGGTTAGGTTTATGGTTACGGCAAGGGTAAGTGTTATGGTTATTGTTAGGGTTAGGTTTAGGGTTAGGGTGAGGGAAAGATTTAGGGTTAGGATTAGGTTTAGGTTTAGGTTTGGGGTTAAGTTTAGGGTTAGGGTTAGGGTAAGGATAAGTGTTAGGGTTAGGGTTAGATTTAGGGTTGGGTTATGGTAATGGTAAGGGTTATGTTCAGGGTTAGGGTTAGGGTTAGGTTTAGTGTTAGGGTTAGTGTTAGGGTTAGGGTTAGGGTTAGGGTAAGGGTAAGGTTTAGGCTTAGGGTTAGGGTTAGGGGTTAGGGTTAGGGTTAGGGCAAGGGTTAGGGTTAAGTTTAGGGTAAGGGAAGATTTAGGGTTAGGTTTAGGGTTAGGTTTGTTGTTACGGTTAGGGTAAGAGTAAGGGTTAGGGTTAGGGTTAGGATTAGGGTTAGGGTAAGGGTAAGGTTTAGGGTTAGGGTTTTGGTTAGGTTTAGATTTAAGGTTAGGGTTAGGGTTAGGGTTAGGGTTAGGCTAAGCGTTAGGGTTAGGGTTAAGGTTAGGGTTAGAGGTAGGGTTAGGGTGAGGGTAAGGGTTAGGGTAAGGAAAAGTGTTAGGTTTAGGGTTAGGGTAAGGGTTAGGCTGAGCGTTAAGGTTAGGGTTAGGATTAAGCTTAGCGTTAGGGTTAGGGTAAGGGTAAGGGTTAGGGATAGGGTTAGAGTAAGAGTAAGGCTTAGGGTTAGGGTTAGGGTTAGGGTAAGGATTAGTGTTAGGGTTAGGGTTATGGTTAGGGAAAGGGTAAGGGTTAGGGTTAGGGTTAGGCTTAGGGTTAGGGTTAGGCTTAGGGTTAGTGTTAGGGTTAGTGTTAGGGTTAGGGTTAGGGTTAGGGTTAGGGTAAGGGTTAGGGTTAGGGTAAGGGTTAGGGTTAGGTTTATGGTTAGGGCAAGGGTAAGTGTTATGGTTATTGTTAGGGTTAGCTTTAGGGTTATGGTGAGGGTAAGGGTTAGGGTTAGGGTTAGGTTTAGGTTTAGGTTTGGGGTTAAGTTTAGGGTTAGGGTTAGGGTAAGGGTAAGTGTTAGGGTTAGGGTTAGGTTTAGGTTTGGGTTATGGTAATGGTAAGGGTTATGTTTAGGGTTAGGGTTAGGGTTAGTGTTAGTGTTAGGGTTAGTGTTAGGTTTAGGGTTAGGGTTAGGGTAAGGGTAAGGGTAAGGTTTAGGCTTAGGGTTAGGGTTAGGGGTTAGGGTTAGGGTTAGGGTTAGGGCAAGGGTTAGGGTTAAGTTTAGGGTAAGGGAAGATTTAGGGTTAGGTTTAGGGTTAGGTTTGTTGTTAGGGTTAGGGTAAGAGTAAGGGTTAGGGTTAGGGTTAGGGTTAGGATTAGGGTAAGGGTAAGGGTTAGGGTTAGGGTTAGCGTTAGGTTTAGGGTTAAGGTTAGGGTTAGGGTTAGGGTTAGAGGTAGGGTTAGGGTGAGGGTAAGGGTTAGGGTAAGGATAAGTGTTAGGTTTAGGGTTAGGGTAAGGGTTAGGCTGAGCGTTAGGGTTAGGGTTAGGATTAAGTTTAGCGTTAGGGTTAGGGTAAGGGTAAGGGTTAGGGATAGGGTTAGAGTAAGAATAAGGGATAGGGTTAGGGTTCGGGTAAGGATTAGTGTTAGGGTTAGGGTTAGGGTTAGGGTAAGGGTAAGGGTTAGGGTTAGGGTTAGGCTTAGGGTTAGTGTTAGGGTTAGTGTTAGGGTTAGGGTTAGGGTTAGGGTTAGGGTAAGGGTTAGGGTTAGGGTTAGGGTTAGGTTTGTGGTTAGGGTTAGGGTAAGGGTGAGGGTTAGGGTAAATGTTAGGGTTAGGGTTAGTGTTACGGTTATGGTTACGGTTAATGTTAAGTTTAGGGCAAGGGTTAGCGATAGGGTTTAGAGTTAGGGTTAGGGTTAGTGTAAGGTTTAGGGGTAGAGTTAGGGTTAGTGTTAGGACAAGGGTTAGGGTTAGGGTTAGGGTAAGGGTTAGGGTGAGGGTTAGGCAAGGGTAAGTGTTAGGATTAGTGTTAGGGTTAGCGTTAGGGTTAGGGTAAGGGTAAGGGTTAGGGTTATGTTTAGGTTTAGGTTTAGGTTTGGGGTTAAGGTTAGGGTTAGTGTTAGGGTAAGGGTAAGTGTTAGGGTTAGGGTTAGGTTTAGGGTTTGGGTTAGGTTTAAGTTTACGGTAAGGGTATGGGTAAGGGTTAGGGTTAGGTTTAGGGTTAGGATTAGGTTTACGGTTAGGGTTAGGGTAAGAATTAGTTTTAGAGTTAGGGTTAGGTTTAGGGTTAGGGTTAGGGTAAGGGTAATGGTTAGGTTTAGGGTTAGGGTTAGGGTTAGGATAAGGATTAGGTTTCTGGTTAGGGTTAGGGTTTGCATTAAGGTTAGGGTTAGGGTTCGGGTAAGGGTAAGGGTTAGATTTAGGGTTAGGGTCAGTGTTATGTAAGGGTTAGGGTTAGGGTTCGGGTTAGGGTTAAGGTTAGGGTTAGGGTTAGGGTTAGGTTTAGAGTTAGGGTTAGCCTTAGGCTAAGGGTAGGGTTAGGGTTAGGGTTAGGGTAAGGGTTAGGGTTAGGGGTTAGGGTTATTTTTAGAGTAAGGTTTAGGGATAGGGGTTAGAGTTAGGGTTAGGGTTAGTGTAAGGGTTAGGGTTAGGGTTAGGGTTCGGGTTAGGGTAAGGGTTAGGGTTAGGGTTAGGGTAAGTGTTAGGGTTAGGGGTTAGGGTTAGGTTTAGGGTAAGGGTTAGGGATAGGGGTTAGAGTTAGGGTTAGGGTTAGTGTAAGGGTTAGGGTTAGGGTTAGGGTTAGGGTTAGGGTTAGGGTAAGGGTTAGGTTTAGGTTAGGGTAAGGGTTAGGGTTAGGTTTATGGTTAGGGCAAGGTTAAGTGTTATGGTTATTGTTAGGGTTAGCTTTAGGGTTAGGGTGAGGGTAAGGGTTAGGGTTAGGGTTAGGGTAAGGGTAACTTTTAGGGTTAGTGTTAGGGTTAGTATTAGGTTTAGTGTTAGGGTTAGGGTAAGGGTAAGGGTTAAGGTTAGGGTTAGGGTTAGTGTTATGGTTATGGTTAGGGTTAGGGTTAAGTTTAGGGCAAGGGTTAGGGATAGGGTTTAGAGTTAGGGTTAGGGTTAGTGTAAGGTTTAGGGTTAGAGTTAGGGTTAGGGTTAGGACAAGGGTTAGGGTTAGGGTTAGGGTAAGGGTTAGGGTTAGGGTTAGGGTTAGGCAACGGTAAGTGTTAGGATTAGTGTTAGGGTTAGCGTTAGGGTTAGGGTAAGGGTAAGGGTTAGGGTTAGGGTTAGGGTTAGGGTTTGGGTAAGGGTAAGGGTTAGGGTTAGGGTTAGGGTTAGGGTTAGGTTTAGGGTTAAGGTTAGGGTTAGGGTTAGGTTTGAGGTAGGGTTAGGGTGAGGGTAAGGGTTAGGGTAAGGATAAGTGTTAGGTTTAGGGTTAGGGTAAGGGTTAGGCTGAGCGTTAGGGTTAGGGTTAGGATTAAGTTTAGCGTTAGGTTTAGGGTAAGGGTAAGGTTTAGGGATAGGGTTAGAGTAAGAGTAAGGGTTAGGGTTAGGGTTCGGGTAAGGATTAGTGTTAGGGTTAGGGTTAGGGTTAGGGTAAGGGTAAGGGTTAGGGTTAGGGTTAGGCTTAGGTTTAGGGTTAGGGTTAGGCTTAGGGTTAGTGTTAGGGTTAGTGTAAGGGTTAGGGTTAGGGTTAGGGTTAGGGTAAGGGTTAGGGTTAGGGTTAGGGTTAGGTTTGTGGTTAGGGTTAGGGTACGGGTGAGGGTTAGGGTAAAGGTGAGGGTTAGGGTTAGTGTTAGGGTTATGCTTAGGGTTAGGGTTAAGTTTAGGGCAAGGGTTAGCGAATGGGTTTAGAGTTAGGGTTAGGGTTAGTGTAAGGTTTAGGGTTAGAGTTAGGGTTAGGGTTAGGACAAGGGTTAGGGTTAGGGTTAGGGTAAGAGTTAGGTTAGGGTTAGGGTTAGGCAAGGGTAAGTGTTAGGATTAGTGTTAGGGTTAGCGTTAGGGTTAGGGTAAGGGTAAGGGTTAGGGTTATGTTTAGGTTTAGGTTTAGGTTTGGGGTTAAGGTTAGGGTTAGTGTTAGGGTAAGCGTAAGTGTTAGGGTTAGGGTTAGGTTTAGGGTTTGGGTTAGGTTTAAGTTTACGGTAAGGGTATGGGTAAGGGCTAGGGTTAGGTTTAGGGTTAGGGTTAGGTTTAGGGTTAGGGTTAGGGTAAGAATTAGTTTTAGAGTTAGGGTTAGGTTTAGGGTTAGGGTTAGGGTAAGGGTAATGGTTAGGTTTAGGGTTAGGGTTAGGGTTAGGATAAGGATTATGTTTCGGGTTAGGGTTAGGTTTGCATTAAGGTTAGTGTTAGGGTTCGGGTAAGGGTAAGGGTTAGATTTAGGTTTAGGTCAGTGTTAGGTAAGGTTTAGGGTTAGGGTTCGTGTTAGTGTTAAAGTTAGAGTTAGGGTTAGGGTTAGGGTTAGAGTTAGGGTTAGCATTAGGCTAAGGGTAGGGTTAGGGTTAGGGTTAGGATAAGGGTTAGGGTTAGGGTTTAGGGTTATTTTTAGGGTAAGGGTTAGGGATAGGGGTTAGAGTTAGGGTTACGGTTTGTGTAAGGGTTAGGGTTAGGGTTAGGGTTCGGGTTAGGGTAAGGGTTAGGGTTAGGGTTAGGGTAAGTGTTAGGGTCAGGGGTTAGGGTTAGGTTTAGGGTAAGGGTTAGGGATAGGGGTTAGAGTTAGGGTTAGGGTTAGTGTAAGGGTTAGGTTTAGGGTTAGGGTTCGGGTTAGGGTTCGGGTTAGGGTTAGGGTAAGTGTTAGGGTTAGGGGTTAGGGTTAGGTTTAGGTAAGGGTTAGGGATAGGGGTTAGAGTTAGGGTTAGGGTTAGTGTAAGGGTTAGGGTTAGGGTTAGGGTTAGGGTTAGGGTAAGGGTTAGGTTTAGGGTTAGGGTAAGGGTTAGGGTTAGGTTTATGGTTAGGGCAAGTGTAAGTGTTATGGTTATTTTTAGGGTTAGCTTTAGGGTTAGGGTGAGGGTTAGGGTTAGGGTAAGGGTAAGTGTTAGGGTTAGGGTTAGGTTTAGGGTTGGGTTATTTTAATGGTAAGGGTTATGTTTAGGATTAGGGTTAGGGTTAGGGTTAGTGTTAGGTTTAGGGTTAGGGTCACGGTAAGGGTAAGGTTTAGGCTTAGGGTAAGGGTTAGGGGTTAGGGTTAGGGTTAGGGTTAGGGCAAGGGTTAGGGTTAAGTTTAGGGTAAGGGAAGATTTAGGGTTAGGTTTAGGGTTAGGTTTGTTGTTAGGGTTAGGGTAAGAGTAAGGGTTAGGGTTAGGGTTAGGGTTAGGATTAGGGTAAGGGTAAGGTTTAGGGTTAGGGTTAGGGTTAGGGTTAGGGTTAGGGTTAGGCTTAGGGTTAGTGTTAGGGTTAGTGTAAGGGTTAGGGTTAGGGTTAGGGTTAGGGTAAGGGTTAGGGTTAGGGTTAGGGTTAGGTTTGTGGTTAGGGTTAGGGTAAGGGTGAGGGTTAGGGTAAAGGTGAGGGTTAGGGTTAGTGTTAGGGTTATGCTTAGGGTTAGGGTTAAGTTTAGGGCAAGGGTTAGCGAATGGGTTTAGAGTTAGGGTTAGGGTTAGTGTAAGGTTTAGGGTTAGAGTTAGGGTTAGGGTTAGGACAAGGGTTAGGGTTAGGGTTAGGGTAAGAGTTAGGTTAGGGTTAGGGTTAGGCAAGGGTAAGTGTTAGGATTAGTGTTAGGGTTAGCGTTAGGGTTAGGGTAAGGGTAAGGGTTAGGGTTATGTTTAGGTTTAGGTTTAGGTTTGGGGTTAAGGTTAGGGTTAGTGTTAGGGTAAGCGTAAGTGTTAGGGTTAGGGTTAGGTTTAGGGTTTGGGTTAGGTTTAAGTTTACGGTAAGGGTATGGGTAAGGGCTAGGGTTAGGTTTAGGGTTAGGGTTAGGTTTAGGGTTAGGGTTAGGGTAAGAATTAGTTTTAGAGTTAGGGTTAGGTTTAGGGTTAGGGTTAGGGTAAGGGTAATGGTTAGGTTTAGGGTTAGGGTTAGGGTTAGGATAAGGATTATGTTTCGGGTTAGGGTTAGGTTTGCATTAAGGTTAGGGTTAGGGTTCGGGTAAGGGTAAGGGTTAGATTTAGGGTTAGGGTCAGTGTTATGTAAGGGTTAGGGTTAGGGTTCGGGTTAGGGTTAAGGTTAGGGTTAGGGTTAGGGTTAGGTTTAGAGTTAGGGTTAGCCTTAGGCTAAGGGTAGGGTTAGGGTTAGGGTTAGGGTAAGGGTTAGGGTTAGGGGTTAGGGTTATTTTTAGAGTAAGGTTTAGGGATAGGGGTTAGAGTTAGGGTTAGGGTTAGTGTAAGGGTTAGGGTTAGGGTTAGGGTTCGGGTTAGGGTAAGGGTTAGGGTTAGGGTTAGGGTAAGTGTTAGGGTTAGGGGTTAGGGTTAGGTTTAGGGTAAGGGTTAGGGATAGGGGTTAGAGTTAGGGTTAGGGTTAGTGTAAGGGTTAGGGTTAGGGTTAGGGTTAGGGTTAGGGTTAGGGTAAGGGTTAGGTTTAGGTTAGGGTAAGGGTTAGGGTTAGGTTTATGGTTAGGGCAAGGTTAAGTGTTATGGTTATTGTTAGGGTTAGCTTTAGGGTTAGGGTGAGGGTAAGGGTTAGGGTTAGGGTTAGGGTAAGGGTAACTTTTAGGGTTAGTGTTAGGGTTAGTATTAGGTTTAGTGTTAGGGTTAGGGTAAGGGTAAGGGTTAAGGTTAGGGTTAGGGTTAGTGTTATGGTTATGGTTAGGGTTAGGGTTAAGTTTAGGGCAAGGGTTAGGGATAGGGTTTAGAGTTAGGGTTAGGGTTAGTGTAAGGTTTAGGGTTAGAGTTAGGGTTAGGGTTAGGACAAGGGTTAGGGTTAGGGTTAGGGTAAGGGTTAGGGTTAGGGTTAGGGTTAGGCAACGGTAAGTGTTAGGATTAGTGTTAGGGTTAGCGTTAGGGTTAGGGTAAGGGTAAGGGTTAGGGTTAGGGTTAGGGTTAGGGTTTGGGTAAGGGTAAGGGTTAGGGTTAGGGTTAGGGTTAGGGTTAGGTTTAGGGTTAAGGTTAGGGTTAGGGTTAGGTTTGAGGTAGGGTTAGGGTGAGGGTAAGGGTTAGGGTAAGGATAAGTGTTAGGTTTAGGGTTAGGGTAAGGGTTAGGCTGAGCGTTAGGGTTAGGGTTAGGATTAAGTTTAGCGTTAGGTTTAGGGTAAGGGTAAGGTTTAGGGATAGGGTTAGAGTAAGAGTAAGGGTTAGGGTTAGGGTTCGGGTAAGGATTAGTGTTAGGGTTAGGGTTAGGGTTAGGGTAAGGGTAAGGGTTAGGGTTAGGGTTAGGCTTAGGTTTAGGGTTAGGGTTAGGCTTAGGGTTAGTGTTAGGGTTAGTGTAAGGGTTAGGGTTAGGGTTAGGGTTAGGGTAAGGGTTAGGGTTAGGGTTAGGGTTAGGTTTGTGGTTAGGGTTAGGGTACGGGTGAGGGTTAGGGTAAAGGTGAGGGTTAGGGTTAGTGTTAGGGTTATGCTTAGGGTTAGGGTTAAGTTTAGGGCAAGGGTTAGCGAATGGGTTTAGAGTTAGGGTTAGGGTTAGTGTAAGGTTTAGGGTTAGAGTTAGGGTTAGGGTTAGGACAAGGGTTAGGGTTAGGGTTAGGGTAAGAGTTAGGTTAGGGTTAGGGTTAGGCAAGGGTAAGTGTTAGGATTAGTGTTAGGGTTAGCGTTAGGGTTAGGGTAAGGGTAAGGGTTAGGGTTATGTTTAGGTTTAGGTTTAGGTTTGGGGTTAAGGTTAGGGTTAGTGTTAGGGTAAGCGTAAGTGTTAGGGTTAGGGTTAGGTTTAGGGTTTGGGTTAGGTTTAAGTTTACGGTAAGGGTATGGGTAAGGGCTAGGGTTAGGTTTAGGGTTAGGGTTAGGTTTAGGGTTAGGGTTAGGGTAAGAATTAGTTTTAGAGTTAGGGTTAGGTTTAGGGTTAGGGTTAGGGTAAGGGTAATGGTTAGGTTTAGGGTTAGGGTTAGGGTTAGGATAAGGATTATGTTTCGGGTTAGGGTTAGGTTTGCATTAAGGTTAGTGTTAGGGTTCGGGTAAGGGTAAGGGTTAGATTTAGGTTTAGGTCAGTGTTAGGTAAGGTTTAGGGTTAGGGTTCGTGTTAGTGTTAAAGTTAGAGTTAGGGTTAGGGTTAGGGTTAGAGTTAGGGTTAGCATTAGGCTAAGGGTAGGGTTAGGGTTAGGGTTAGGATAAGGGTTAGGGTTAGGGTTTAGGGTTATTTTTAGGGTAAGGGTTAGGGATAGGGGTTAGAGTTAGGGTTACGGTTTGTGTAAGGGTTAGGGTTAGGGTTAGGGTTCGGGTTAGGGTAAGGGTTAGGGTTAGGGTTAGGGTAAGTGTTAGGGTCAGGGGTTAGGGTTAGGTTTAGGGTAAGGGTTAGGGATAGGGGTTAGAGTTAGGGTTAGGGTTAGTGTAAGGGTTAGGTTTAGGGTTAGGGTTCGGGTTAGGGTTCGGGTTAGGGTTAGGGTAAGTGTTAGGGTTAGGGGTTAGGGTTAGGTTTAGGTAAGGGTTAGGGATAGGGGTTAGAGTTAGGGTTAGGGTTAGTGTAAGGGTTAGGGTTAGGGTTAGGGTTAGGGTTAGGGTAAGGGTTAGGTTTAGGGTTAGGGTAAGGGTTAGGGTTAGGTTTATGGTTAGGGCAAGTGTAAGTGTTATGGTTATTTTTAGGGTTAGCTTTAGGGTTAGGGTGAGGGTTAGGGTTAGGGTAAGGGTAAGTGTTAGGGTTAGGGTTAGGTTTAGGGTTGGGTTATTTTAATGGTAAGGGTTATGTTTAGGATTAGGGTTAGGGTTAGGGTTAGTGTTAGGTTTAGGGTTAGGGTCACGGTAAGGGTAAGGTTTAGGCTTAGGGTAAGGGTTAGGGGTTAGGGTTAGGGTTAGGGTTAGGGCAAGGGTTAGGGTTAAGTTTAGGGTAAGGGAAGATTTAGGGTTAGGTTTAGGGTTAGGTTTGTTGTTAGGGTTAGGGTAAGAGTAAGGGTTAGGGTTAGGGTTAGGGTTAGGATTAGGGTAAGGGTAAGGTTTAGGGTTAGGGTTAGGGTTAGGGTTAGGGTTAGGGTTAGGCTTAGGGTTAGTGTTAGGGTTAGTGTAAGGGTTAGGGTTAGGGTTAGGGTTAGGGTAAGGGTTAGGGTTAGGGTTAGGGTTAGGTTTGTGGTTAGGGTTAGGGTAAGGGTGAGGGTTAGGGTAAAGGTGAGGGTTAGGGTTAGTGTTAGGGTTATGCTTAGGGTTAGGGTTAAGTTTAGGGCAAGGGTTAGCGAATGGGTTTAGAGTTAGGGTTAGGGTTAGTGTAAGGTTTAGGGTTAGAGTTAGGGTTAGGGTTAGGACAAGGGTTAGGGTTAGGGTTAGGGTAAGAGTTAGGTTAGGGTTAGGGTTAGGCAAGGGTAAGTGTTAGGATTAGTGTTAGGGTTAGCGTTAGGGTTAGGGTAAGGGTAAGGGTTAGGGTTATGTTTAGGTTTAGGTTTAGGTTTGGGGTTAAGGTTAGGGTTAGTGTTAGGGTAAGCGTAAGTGTTAGGGTTAGGGTTAGGTTTAGGGTTTGGGTTAGGTTTAAGTTTACGGTAAGGGTATGGGTAAGGGCTAGGGTTAGGTTTAGGGTTAGGGTTAGGTTTAGGGTTAGGGTTAGGGTAAGAATTAGTTTTAGAGTTAGGGTTAGGTTTAGGGTTAGGGTTAGGGTAAGGGTAATGGTTAGGTTTAGGGTTAGGGTTAGGGTTAGGATAAGGATTATGTTTCGGGTTAGGGTTAGGTTTGCATTAAGGTTAGGGTTAGGGTTCGGGTAAGGGTAAGGGTTAGATTTAGGTTTAGGTCAGTGTTAGGTAAGGTTTAGGGTTAGGGTTCGTGTTAGTGTTAAAGTTAGAGTTAGGGTTAGGTTTAGGGTTAGAGTTAGGGTTAGCATTAGGCTAAGGGTAGGGTTAGGGTTAGGGTTAGGGTAAGGGTTAGGGTTAGGGGTTAGGGTTATTTTTAGGGTAAGGGTTAGGGATAGGGGTTAGAGTTAGGGTTACGGTTTGTGTAAGGGTTAGGGTTAGGGTTAGGGTTCGGGTTAGGGTAAGGGTTAGGGTTAGGGTTAGGGTAAGTGTTAGGGTCAGGGGTTAGGGTTATGTTTAGGGTAAGGGTTAGGGATAGGGGTTAGAGTTAGGGTTAGGGTTAGTGTAAGGGTTAGGTTTAGGGTTAGGGTTCGGGTTAGGGTTCGGGTTAGGGTTAGGGTTAGGGTAAGTGTTAGGGTTAGGGGTTAGGGTTAGGTTTAGGTAAGGGTTAGGGATAGGGGTTAGAGTTAGGGTTAGGGTTAGTGTAAGGGTTAGGGTTAGGGTTAGGGTTAGGGTTAGGGTAAGGGTTAGGTTTAGGGTTAGGGTAAGGGTTAGGGTTAGGTTTATGGTTAGGGCAAGTGTAAGTGTTATGGTTATTTTTAGGGTTAGCTTTAGGGTTAGGGTGAGGGTTAGGGTTAGGGTAAGGGTAAGTGTTAGGGTTAGGGTTAGGTTTAGGGTTGGGTTATTTTAATGGTAAGGGTTATGTTTAGGATTAGGGTTAGGGTTAGGGTTAGTGTTAGGTTTAGGGTTAGGGTCAGGGTAAGGGTAAGGTTTAGGCTTAGGGTAAGGGTTAGGGGTTAGGGTTAGGGTTAGGGTTAGGGCAAGGGTTAGGGTTAAGTTTAGGGTAAGGGAAGATTTAGGGTTAGGTTTAGGGTTAGGTTTGTTGTTAGGGTTAGGGTAAGAGTAAGGGTTAGGGTTAGGGTTAGGGTTAGGATTAGGGTAAGGGTAAGGTTTAGGGTTAGGGTTAGGGTTAGGTTTAGTGTTAAGGTTAGGGTTAGGGTTAGGGGTAGGGGTAGGGTTAGGCTAAGCAGTAGGGTTAGCGTTAGCGTTAGAGGTAGGGTTAGGGTGAGGGTAAGGGTTAGGGTTAGGATAAGTGTGAGGTTTAGGGTTAGGGTAAGGGTTAGGCTTAGCTTTAGGGTTAGGGTTACAATTAAGTTTAGCGTTAGGGTTAGGGTAAGGGTAAGACTTAGGGATAGGGTTAGAGTAAGAGTAAGGGTTAGGGTTAGGGATAGGGTTAGGGTAAGGATTAGTGTTAGGGTTAGGGTTAGGGTTAGGGTAAGGGTAAGGGTTAGGGTTAGGGTTAGGCTTAGGGTTAGGGTTAGGCTTAGGCTTAGGGTTAGTGTTAGGGTTAGTGTTAGGGTTAGGGTTAGGGTAAGGGTTAGGGTTAGGGTTAGGGTTAGGGTTAGGTTTGTGGTTAGGGTTAGGGTAAGTGTGAGGGTTAGGGTAAAGGTTAGGGTTAGGCTTAGGGTTAGGGTAAGGGTAACTTTTAGGGTTAGTGTTAGGGTTAGCGTTAGGTTTAGTGTTAGGGTTAGGGTAAGGGTAAGGGTTAAGGTTAGGGTTAGGGTTAGTGTTAGGGTTAGTGTTAGGGTTAGGGTTAGGGTTAGGGTAAGGGTTAGGGTTAGGGTTAGGGTTAGGGTTAGGTTTGTGGTTAGGGTTAGGTTAAGGGTGAGGGTTAGGGTAAAGGTTAGGGTTAGGGTTAGTGTTAGGGTTATGCTTAGGGTTAGGGTTAAGTTTATGGCAAGGGTTAGCGATAGGGTTTAGAGTTAGGGTTAGGGTTAGTGTAAGGTTTAGGGTTAGAGTTAGGGTTAGGGTTAGGACAAGGGTTAGGTTTAGGGTTAGGGTAAGGGTTAGGGTTAGGGTTAGGGTTAGGCAAGGGTAAGTGTTAGGATTAGTGTTAGGGTTAGCGTTATGGTTAGGGTAAGGGTAAGGGTTAGGGTTATGTTTAGGTTTAGGTTTAGGTTTGGGGTTAGGGTTAGGGTTAGGGTTTGGGTTAGGGTTTGGGTTAGGTTTAAGTTTACGGTAAGGGTATGGGTAAGGGCTAGGGTTAGGTTTAGGGTTAGGCTTAGGTTTAGGGTTAGGGTTAGGGTAAGAATTAGTTTTAGAGATAGGGTTAGGTTTAGGGTTAGGGTTAGTTTAAGGGTTAGGGTTAGGGTTAGGGTTAGGGTTAGGTTTAGGGTTAGGGTTAGGGTTAGGATAAGGATTAGGTTTCTGGTTAGGGCTAGGGTTTGCATTAAGATTAGGGTTAGGGTTCGGGTAAGGGTAAGGGTTAGATTTAGGGTTAGGGTCAGTGTTAGGTAAGGGTTATGGTTAGGGTTTGGGTTAGGGTTAAGGTTAGGGTTAGGGTTAGGGTTAGGGTTAGAGATAGGGTTAGCGTTAGGCTAAGGGTAGGGTTAGGGTTAGGGTTAGGGTAAGGGTTAGGGTTAGGAGTTAGGGTTAGGTTTAGGGTAAGGGTTAGGGATAGGGGTCAGAGTTAGGGTTACGGTTAGTGTAAGGTTTAGGGTTAGGGTTAAGGTTCGGGTTAGGGTAAGGGTTAGTGTTAGGGTTAGGGTAATTGTTAGGGTTAGGGGTTAGGGTTAGGTTTAGATTAAGGGTTAGGGATAGGGGTTAGAGTTAGGGTTAGGGTTAGTGTAAGGGTTAGGGTTAGGGTTTGGGTTCGGGTTAGGGTAAGGGTTAGGGTTAGGGTTAGGGTAAGTGTTAGGTTTAGGGGTTAGGGTTAGGTTTAGGGTAAGGGTTAGGGATAGGGTTTAGAGTTAGGGTTAGGGTTAGTGTAAGGGTTAGGGTTAGGGTTAGGGTTAGGGTAAGGGTTAGGGTTAGGGTTAGCGTAATGGTTAGGGTTAGGTTTATGGTTAGGGCAAGGGTAAGTGTTATGGTTATTGTTAGGGTTAGCTTTAGGGTTAGGGTGAGGGTAAGGGTTAGGGTTAGGGTTAGGTTTAGGTTGAGGTTTTGGGTTAAGTTTAGGGTTAGGGTAAGGGTAAGGGTAAGTGTTAGGGTTAGGGTTAGGTTTAGGGTTGGGTTATGGTAATGGTAAGGGTTATGTTTAGGATTAGGGTTAGGGTTAGGGTTAGTGTTAGGTTTAGGGTTAGGGTTAGGGTAAGGGTAAGGTTTAGGCTTAGGGTAAGGGTTATGGGTAAGGGTTAGGGTTAGGGTTAGGGCAAGGGTTAGGGTTAAGTTTAGGGTAAGGGAAGATTTAGGGTTAGGTTTAGGGTTAGGTTTGTTGTTAGCGTTAGGTTAAGAGTAAGGGTTAGGGTTAGGGTTAGGGTAAGGGTAAGGTTTAGGGTTAGGGTTAGGGTTAGGTTTACGGTTAAGTTTAGGGTTAGGGGTAGGGGTAGGGGTAGGGTTAGGCTAAGCGTTAGGGTTAGGGTTAGGGTTAGAGGTAGGGTTAGGGTGAGGGTAAGGGTTAGGGTAAGGATAAGTGTTAGGTTTAGGGTTTGGGTAAGGGTTAGGCTTAGCGTTAGGGTTAGGGTTAGGATTAAGTTTAGCGTTAGGGTTAAGGTAAGGGTAAGGCTTAGGGATAGGGTTAGAGTAAGAGTAAGGGTTAGGGTTAGGGTTAGGGTTAGGGTAAGGATTAGTGTTAGGGTTAGGGTTAGGGTTAGGGTAAGGGTAAGTGTTAGGGTTAGGGTTAGGCTTAGGGTTAGGGTTAGGCTTAGGGTTAGTGTTAGGGTTAGTGTTAGGGTTAGGGTTAGGGTTAGGGTAATGGTTTGGGTTAGGGTTAGGGTTAGGGTTAGGTTTGTGGTTAGGGTTAGGGTAAGGGTGAGGGTTAGGGTAAAGGTTAGGGTTAGGGTTAGGGTTAGGGTAAGGGTAACTTTTAGGGTTAGTGTTAGGGTTAGCGTTAGGTTTAGTGTTAGGGTTAGGGTAAGGGTAAGGGTTAAGGTTAGGGTTGGGGTTAGTGTTAGAGTTATGGTTAGGGTTAGGGTTAAGTTTAGGGCAAGGGTTAGGGATAGGGTTTAGAGTTAGGGTTAGGGTTAGTGTAAGGTTTAGGGTTAGAGTTAGGGTTAGGGTTAGGACAAGGGTTAGGGTTAGGGTTAGGGTAAGGGTTAGGGTTAGGGTTAGGGTTAGGCAAGGGTAAGTGTTAGGATTAGTGTTAGGGTTAGCAATAGGGTTAGGGTAAGGGTAAGGGTTAGGGTTATGTTTAGGTTTAGGTTTAGATTTGGGGTTAAGGTTAGGGTTAGTGTTAGGGTAAGGGTAAGTGTTAGGGTTAGGGTTAGGTTTAGGGTTTGGGTTAGGTTTAAGTTTAAGGTAAGGGTATGGGTAAGGGCTAGGGTTAGGTTTAGGGTTAGGGTTAGGTTTAGGGTTAGGGTTAGGGTAAGAATTAGTTTTAGAGTTAGGTTTAGGTTTAGGGTTAGGGTTAGGGTAAGGGTAATGGTTAGGTTTAGGGTTAGGGTTAGGGTTAGGATAAGGATTAGGTTTCTGGTTAGGGTTAGGGTTTGCATTAAGGTTAGGGTTAGGGTTCGGGTAAGGCTAAGGGTTAGATTTCGGTTTAGGGTCAGTGTTAGGTAAGGGTTAGGGTTAGGGTTCGGGTTAGGGTTAAGGTTAGGGTTAGGGTTAGGGCTAGGGTTAGAGTTAGGTTTAGCGTTAGGGAAAGGGTAGGGTTAGGGTTAGGATTAGGGTTAGGGTAAGGGTTAGGGTTAGGGGTTAGCGTTAGGTTTAGGGTAAGGGTTAGGGATAGGGGTTAGAGTTCGGGTTAGATTTAGTGTAACGGTTATGGTTTGGGTTAGGGTTCGGGTTAGGGTAAGGGTTAGGGTTAGGGTTAGGGTAAGGATTAGGGTTAGGTTTATGGTGAGGGCAAGGGTAAGTGTTAGGGTTATTGTGAGGGTTAGCTTTAGTGTTAGGGTGAGGGGAAGGGTTAGGGTTAGGTTTAGGTTTAGGTTTAGGTTTGGGGTTAAGTTTAGGGTTAGAGTTAGGGTAAGGGTAAGTGTTAGGGTTAGGGTTAGTTTAGGGTTGGGTTATGGTAATGGTAAGGGTTATGTTTAGGGTTAGGGTTAGGGTTAGGGTTAGTGTTAGGGTTAGTGTTAGGTTTAGGGTTAGGGTTAGGGTAAGGGTAAGGTTTAGGTTTAGGGTTAGGGTTAGGGGTTAGGGTTAGGGTTAGGGTTAGGGCAAGGGTTAGGGTTAAGTTTAGGGTAAGGGAAGATTTAGGGTTAGGTTTAGGGTTAGGTTTGTTGTTACGGTTAGGGTAAGAGTAAGGGTTAGGGTTAGGGTTAGGGTTAGGGTTAGGGTAAGGGTAAGGGTAAGGTTTAGGGTTAGGGTTAGGGTTAGGATTAGGGTTAAGGTTAGTGTTAGGGTTAGAGGTAGGGTTAGGCTAAGCATTAGGGTTAGGGTTAGGGTTAGGGTTCGAAGTAGGGTTAGGGTGAGGGTAAGGGTTAGGGTAAGGATAAGTTTTAGGTTTAGGGTTAGGGTAAGGGTTAGGCTGAGCGTTAGGGTTAGGGTTAGGATTAAGTTTAGCGTTAGGGTTAGGGTAAGGGTAAGGGTTAGGGATAGGGTTAGAGTAAGAGTAAGGGTTAGGGTAAGGGTTAGGGTTAGGGGTTAGGGTTAGTTTTAGGGTAAGGGTTAGGGATAGGTGTTAGAGTTAGGGTTACGGTTAGTGTAAGGGTTAGGGTTAGGCTTAGGGTTCGGGTTAGGGTAAGGGTTAGTGTTAGGGTTAGGGTAAGTGTTAGGGTTAGGGGTTAGGGTTAGGTTTAGGGTAAGGGTTAGGGATAGGGGTTAGAGTTAGGGTTAGGGTTAGTGTAAGGGTTAGGGTTAGGGTTAGGGTTCGGGTTAGGGTTCGGGTTAGGGTTAGGGTTAGGGTAAGTGTTAGGGTTAGGGGTTAGGGTTAGGTTTAGGGTAAGGGTTAGGGATAGGGGTTAGAGTTAGGGTTAGGGTTAGTGTAAGGGTTAGGGTTAGGGTTAGGGTTAGGGAAGGGTTAGGGTTAGGGTTAGGGTAAGGGTTAGGGTTAGGTTTATGGTTAGGGCAAGGGTAAGTGTTATGGTTATTGTTAGGGTTAGCTTTAGGGTTAGGGTGAGGGTAAGGCTTAGGTTTAGGGTTAGGTTTAGGTTGAGGTTTGGGGTTAAGTTTAGGGTTAGGGTTAGGGTAAGGGTAAGTGTTAGGGTTAGGGTTAGGTTTAGGTTTGGGTTATGGTAATGGTAAGGGTTATGTTTAGGATTAGGGTTAGGGTTAGGGTTAGTGTTAGTTTTAGGGTTAGGGTTAGGGTAAGGGTAAGGTTTAGGCTTAGGGTAAGGGTTAGGGGTTAGGGTTAGGGTGAGGGTTAGGGCAAGGGTTAGGGTTAAGTTTAGGGTAAGGGAAGATTTAGGGTTAGGTTTAGGGTTAGGTTTGTTGGTAGGGTTAGGGTAAGAGTAAGGATTAGGGTTAGGGTTAGGGTTAGGGTTAGGGTAAGGGCAAGGTTTAGGGTTAGGGTTAGGGTTAGGGTTAGGGTTAAGGTTAGGGTTAGGGGTAGGGGTAGGGATAGGGTTAGGCTAAGCGTTAGGGTTAGGGTTAGGGTTAGAGGTAGGGTTAGGGTGAGGGTAAGGGTTAGGGTCAGGATAAGTGTTAGGTTAAGGGTTAGGGTAAGGGTTAGGCTTAGCGTTAGGTTTAGGGTTAGGATTAAGTTTAGCTTAGGGTTAGGGTAAGGGTAAGGCTTAGGGATAGGGTTAGAGTAAGAGTAAGGGTTAGAGTTAGGGTTAGGTTTAGGGTAAGGATTAGTGTTAGGGTTAGGGTTAGGGTTAGGGTAAGGGTAAGGGTTAGGGTTAGGGTTAGGCTTAGGATTAGGGTTAGGCTTAGGGTTAGTGTTAGGGTTAGTGTTAGGGTTAGGGTTAGGGTTAGGGTAAGGTTTAGGGTTAGGGTTAGGGTTAGGGTTAGGTTTGTGGTTAGGGTTAGGGTAAGGGTGAGGGTTAGGGTAAAGGTTATTGTTAGGGTTAGGGTTAGGGTAAGGGTAACTTTTAGGGTTAGTGTTAGGGTTAGCGTTAGGTTTAGTGTTAGGGTTAGGGTAAGGGTAAGGGTTAAGGTTAGGGTTAGGGTTAGGTTTGGGGTTAGAGTTAGGGTTAGCGTTAGGGTAAGCGTAGGGTTAGGGTTAGGGTTAGGGTTTGAGTTAGGGTTAGGGTTAGGGTTAGGGTTCGGGTTTGGGTAAGGGTTAGGGTTAGGGTTAGGGTAAGGCTTAGGGTTAGGTTTATGGTTAGGGCAAGGGTAAGTGTTACAGTTATTGTTAGGGTTAGCTTTAGGGTTAGGGTGAGGGTAAGGGTTAGGGTTAGGGTTAGGTTTAGGTTTAGGTTTGGGGTTAAGTTTAGGGTTAGGGTTAGGGTAAGGGTAAGTGTTAGGTTTAGGGTTAGGTTTAGGGTTGGGTTATGGTAATGGTAAGTATTATGTTTAGGGTTAGGGTTAGGGTTAGTGTTAGTGTTAGGGTTAGTGTTAGGTTTAGGGTTAGGGTTAGGGTAAGGGTAAGGTTTAGGCTTAGGGTTAGGGTTAGGGGTTAGGGTTAGGGTTAGGGTTAGGGCAAGGGTTAGGGTTAAGTTTAGGGTAAGGGAAGATTTAGGGTTAGGTTTAGGGTTAGGTTTGTTGTTAGGGTTAGGGTAAGAGTAAGGGTTAGGGTTAGGGTTAGGGTTAGGGTTAGGGTAAGGGTAAGGTTTAGGGTTAGGGTTAGGGTCAGGTTTAGGGTTAATGTTAGGGTGAGGGTTAGGGGTAGGGTTAGGCTAAGCATTAGGGTTAGGGTTAGGGTTAGAGGTAGGGTTAGGGTGAGGGTAAGGGTTAGGGTAAGGATAAGTGTTAGGTTTAGGGTTAGGGTAAGGGTTAGGCTTAGCGTTAGGGTTAGGGTTAGGATTAAGTTTAGCCTTAGGGTTAGGGTAAGGGTAAGGGTAAGTGTTAGGGATAGGGTTAGAGTAAGAGTAAGGGTTAGGGTTAGGGTTAGGGTTAGGGTAAGGATTAGTGTTAGGGTTAGGGTTATGGTTAGGATAAGGGTAAGGGTTAGGGTTAGGGTTAGGCTTAGAGTTAGGGTTAGGGTTAGGGTTAGTGTTAGGGTTAGTGTTAGGGTTAGGGTTAGGGTTAGGTTTAGGGTAAGGGTTAGGGTTAGGGTTAGGGTTAGGGTTAGGTTTGTGGTTAGGGTTAGGGTAAGGGTGAGGGTTAGGGTAAAGGTTAGGCTTAGGGTTAGGGTTAGGGTAAGGGTAACTGTTAGGGTTATTGTTAGGGTTTGCGTTAGGTTTAGTGTTAGGGTTAGGGTAAGGGTAAGGGTTAAGGTTAGGGTTAGGGTTAGTGTTAGGGTTATGGTTAGGGTTAGGGTTAAGTTTAGGGCAAGGTTTAGGGATAGGGTTTAAAGTTAGGGTTAGGATTAGTGTAAGGTTTAGGGTTAGAGTTAGGGTTAGGGTTAGGACAAGGGTTAGGGTTAGGGTTAGGGTAAGGGTTAGGGTTAGGGTTAGGGTTAGGCAAGGGTAAGTGTTAGGGTTAGGGTTAGGGTTGGGTTTAGGGTTGGGGTTAAGTTTAGGGTTAGGCTCAGGGTAAGGGTGAGGGTTAGGTTTGGGGTTAGGTTAGGGTTAGTTTTAATGTTAGAGTTAGGGTAAGGGAAAGGGTAAGAGTTAGGGTTAGGGTTAGCGTAAAGTTTTGTTAGGGTTAGGGTTAGGGTAAGGGTAAGGGTTAGGGTTAGGGTTAGGGTTAGGGTTAGGGTTAGGGTAAGGGTAAGGGTTAGGGATAGGGTTAGGGTTAGGGTTATGTAAGGGTAAGTGTTAGGGTTAGGGGTTAGGGTTAATCATAGGTTAGGTTTAGGGTTAGGGTAAGGTAAGGTTTAGGGTTAGGTTTAGGGTTAGGGGTTAGGGTTAGGGTTAGGGTTAAGGTTAGGGTAAGTGTAAGTGTTAGGTTTAGGGTAAGGGTAATATTTACGGTTAGGGTTAGGTTTAGGTTTGGGTTAGGGTTAGGGTAAGAGTAAGGGTTAGGGTTAGCGTTAGGGTTAGGCTAAGGGTAAGGGTTAGGGTTAGGGTTAGGGTTAGGATTAGGTTTAAGTTTATGGTTAGGGTTAGGGTTAGGTTTAGGGTTGGGGTTAGGTAAGGGTAAGGGTTATGGTTAGGGTTAAGGTTATGGTTAGGGTTAGGTTTAGGGTTAGGGTTAGGGTAAGGGTATGGTTTAGGGTTAGGGTTAGGGTTAGGGTAAAGTTAGCGGTAGGGTTAGGGTTAGAGTTAGGGTAAGGGTAAGGGTAAGCTTTAGGGTTAGTTTTAGGGTTAGGTTTAGGATTAATTAAAGGGTAAGGATTAGGGTTAGGGTTATGGTTAGGGTAAGGATTAGGGTTAGAGTTAGTGTAACCATAAGGGTTAGGGTTAGGGTTAGGGTAAGGGTAAAGGTTGGGATTAGGGTTAGGGTTAGGTTTAGGGTAAGGGTTAGGGTTAGGGTTAGGTTTACGATGAGGTTAGGGTTAGGGTTATGGTAAGTGTAAGGCTTAGGGTTAGGTTTAGGTTTAGGGTTAGGGTAAGGGTTAGGATTAGGGTTAGGATTCAGTTTAGGGTTAAGTTTAGGGTTAGGTTTAGGCTAAGGGTAAGGGTTAGGGTTAGGGTGAGGGTTAGGCGTTAGTGTTAGTGTTAGGGTTAGGTTTATGGTTAGTGTAAGGGTAAGGTTTAGGGTTAGCGTTAGGTTTAGGGGTTAGGGTTAGGGTAAGCATTAGGGTTAGATTTAGGGTAAGGGTAAGGTTTAGGGTTAGGGTTAGGTTTAGGTTTGGGTTTAGGGTTTGGGTAAGAGTAAGGGTTATTGTTAGGGTTAGGGTTAGGGTAAGGGTAAAGGTTAGGGTTTGGGTTAGGGTTAGGGTTAAGGTTAGGGTTAAGGTTAGGGTTAGGCTAAGGGTTAGGGTTAGGGTTAGGGTAAGGGTTAGGGTTAGGATTAGGGTTAGGGTTAGAGGTAGGGTTAGGTTTAGGGTAAGTGTAAGGGTTATGGTTAGAATTATGGTTAGGTTAAGGGTTAGGGTTAGGGCAATGATTAGGGTTAGGGTTAGGGTTAGGGTCAGAATTACGTTTAGGGTTAGTTTTAGGGTTAGGTTTAGGGTTAGGGAAAGGGTAAGGGTAAGGTTTAGGTTTAGGGTTAGGTTTAGGTTAAGGATAAGGGTTAGGTATAGGTTTAGTGTAAGGGTTATGGTTAGCGTTAGGGTTAGGTTTAGCATTAAGGTTAGGGTTAGGGTTAGGGTATGGGTAAGAGTTTGAGTTAGGGTTAGGGTTAGGGTAAGGGTAAGGGTTAGGGTTAGGGTTAGGATTAGGGTAAGATTTAGTGTTAGGTTTAGGGTTAGGTTTAGGTTTAGGGTTAGGGTAAGGGTAAGGGTTAGAGTTAGGTGTAGGTTTGGGGTTAGGGTTAGGGTTAGGTTTTGGGTTAGGGTTAAGGTTAGGGTTAGTGTTAGGGTTAGGGTTATGGTTAGGGTAAGGTTAAGGGTTAGGTTAGGGTTAAGGTTAGGGTTAAGTTTAGCGTTAGGGTTAAGGTTAGGTTAAGGGTTATGGTTAGGGTTAGGGTTAGGGTAAGGGAAAGGTTAGGGTTAGGTTAGGGTTACGGTAAAGGTTAGGGTTACGGTTGGGGTTAGGGATAGGGTAAGGGAAAGGGTTACATTTAGGGTTAGGGTTAGGGTTTGTTTAGGGTTAGTGTTAGGGTAAGGGTTATGGTTATGGTTAGGGTTAGGGTTAAAGTAAGGGTTAGGGGTAGGGTTAGGGCAAGTTTAAGGCTTAGGGTTAGGGTTAGGGTTAGGTTTAGGGTACGGGCAAGGTTTAGGGTTAGGGTTAGGGTTAGGGTTAGGTTTAGGGTTAGGGTTAGGGTAAGGGTGAGGTTTAGGGTTAGGGTTAGGTTTAGGGTTAAGTTTAGGGTTAGGGTTAGGGTTAGGTTAAGGGTAAGGGTAAGGTTTAGGTATACAGTTAGGGTTAGGTTTAGGGTTAGGGAAAGGGTAAGGATTAGGGTAAGGGTTAGGGTAAGGATTTGGGTTAGTTTTAGTGTAACCGTAAGGGTTAGGATTAGGGTTAGGGTAAGGGTAATGGTTAGGATTAGGGTTAGGGTTAGGGTTAGGGTTAGGGTTAAGTTTAGGTCTAGGGTTAGGGTTAGGGTAAGGGTTAGGGTTAGGGTTAGTTTTAGGTTTAGGGTTAAGGTTAGGGTTAGGGTAAACGTAAGGGTTAGGGTTAGGTGTTAGTGTTGGGGTTAGTGTTAGGGTAAGGGTAAAGGTTAGGGTTTGGTTTAGGGTTAGGGTTAAGGTTAGGTTTAGGGTTAGTGTTAGTGTAAGGGTTAGGGTTAGGGTTAGGGTTAGGGTTAGAGGTAGGGTTAGGTTTAGGGTAAGTGTAAGGGTTAGGGTTAGAGTTATGGTTAGGTTAAGGGTTAGGGTTAGGGTAATGATTAGGGTTAGGGTTAGGGTTAGGGTTAGAATTAGGTTTAGGGTTAGTTTTAGGGTTAGGGTTAGGGTTAGGGAAAGGGTAAGGGTAAGGTTTAGGTTTAGGGTTAGGTTTAGGTTAAGGATAAGGGTTAGGTTTAGATTTAGTGTAAGGGTTATGTTTGCGTTAGGGTTAGGGTTAGCATTAAGGTTAGGGTTAGGGTTAGGGTATGGGTAAGAGTTTGGGTTAGGGTTAGGGTTAGGGTAAGGGTAAGGGTTAGGGTTAGGGTTATGGTTAGGATTAGGGTAAGAATTAGTGTTAGGTTTAGGTTTAGGTTTAGGTTTAGGGTTAGGGTAAGGTTAAGGGTTAGAGTTAGGTGTAGGTTTAGGGTTAGGGTTAGGGTTAGGTTTAGGGTCAGGGTTAAGGTTAGGGTTAGTGTTAGGGTTAGGGTTAGGGTTAGGGTAAGGGTAAGGGTTAGGGTTAGGGTTAAAGTTAGGGTTAAGTTTAGCGTTAGGGTTAAGGTTAGGCTAAGGGTTAGGGTTAGGTTTAGGGTTAGGGTTATGTTTAGAGTTAGGGTTCGGGTTAGGGTTAGGTTTAGGGTTAGGGCAAGGGTAAGTGTTAGGGTTAGGTTTAGGTCTAGGGTTAGGGTTAGGGTAAGAGTTAGGGTTAGGGTTAGTGTTAGGTTTAGGGTTAAGGTTAGGGTTAGGGTAAGGGTAAGGTTTAGGGTTAGGGTTAGGGTTAGGTTTGGGGTTAAGGGTAGGGTTAGGGTTAGGTTTAGGGTAGGGTTAGGCTTAGTGTTAGGGTGAGGGTAAGGGTTAGGGTTAGCGTTAGGGTTAGAGGTAGAGTTAGGATCAGGGTAAGGGTAATGGTTAGGGTTAGGGTTAGGGTAAGGTTTAGGGTTAGATGGTAGGGCTTATGCTTAGGGTTAGGTTTAGTGTAGGGTTAGGATCAGTTTTAGGGTTAGGGTAAGGGTTAGGGTTAGGGTTAGAGTTAGGGTAAAGTTTAGGGTTACGGTTAGGTTTAGGGGTAGGGTTAGTTTAGGGTTAGGGTTAGGTTAAGGGTAAGGGTTATGGTTATGGTTAGGGTTAGGGATAAAGTTAGGGTTAGGGTTAGGGTAGGGTTAGGGTAAGTTTAAGGCTAGGGTTAGGGTTAGGGTTAGGTTTATGGTACGTGAAAGGTTTAGGGTTTGGGTTAGGGTTAGGGTTATTTTTAGGGTTAGGGTTAGGGTAAGGGTGAGGTTTAGGATTAGGGTTAGGGTTAGGGTTAAGGTTAGGGTTAGGGTTAGGGTTAGGGTTAGGGTAAGGGTAAGGATTAGGGTTAGGATTAGTGTTAGGGTTAGTGTAAGGGTAAGGTTTAGGGATAGGGTTAGGATTAGGGTTAGGTTTAGTGTTAGGTTTAGGGTTAATGTAATGCTTAGGGTTATGGTTAGGGTTAGGTTTAGTGTTAGGGCTAGGGTAAGGGTATGGTTTAGGGTTAGGGTTAGTTTTAAGTTAAGGGTAAGTGTTAGGGTTAGGTTTAGGGTCGGGGTTAAATTTAGGGTTAGTGTGAGGGTAAGGGTAAGGGTTAGGGTTAGGGTTAGGTTTAGGGTAAGGTCTAGGGTTAGGGTTAGGGTTAGGGTGAGCGTTTGGGTATGTGTTAGGGTTAGGGGTTAGGTTTAGCGTTAGGGTAAGTGTTAGGATTAGGGTTAGGGTTAGGTTTAGGGTTAGGGTTAGAGTAAGGGTAAGGTGAGGGTTAGGGTTAGGGTTAGAGTTGCGGTTAGGGTTAGGTTTAGGGTTAAGTTTAGGTTTATGGTTAGGGTTAGGGATAGGGTTAGCGTTAGGGTAAGTGTTAGGATTAGGGTTAGGGTTAGGGTTAGGGTAAGGGTTAGGGATAGGGTTAGGGTTAGGGTAAGGATTAGGGTTAGGGTTAGGGTTAGGGTAAGGGTTATAGTTATGGTTAGGGTTAAAGTTAGGGTTAGGGTTAGGAATAGGGTTAGGGTAAGTTTAAGGCTAGGGTTAGGGTTAGGGTTAGGTTTAGGGTTAGGGTTAGAGTAAGGATAAGGATGAGGGTTAGGTTTAGGGTTAGGGTTAGGTTTAGTGTTAAGGTTAGGTTTAGGGTTAGGGATAGGGTTAGGGTTAGGGTAAGGTTTAGGGTTAGGGTTAGGGTTAGGTTAAGGGTTATGGTTAGGGTTAGGGTTAAAGTTAGAGTTAGGGTTAGGGATAGGTTTAGGGTAAGTTTAAGGCTAGGGTTAGGGTTAGGGTTAGGTTTAGGGTACATGCAAGGTTTAGGGTTAGGGTTAGGGTTAGGTTTTGGGTTAGGGTTAGGGTAAGTGTGAGGTTTAGTATTACGGTTAGGGTTAGGGTTAATTTTAGGGTTGGGGTTAGGGTTAGGGTAAGGGTAAGGGTAAGGTTTAGGGTTCCTGTTAGGGTTAGAAATAGGGTTATGGAAAGGGTAAGGGTTAGTGTTAGGTTTAGGGTAAGGATTAGGGTTAGATTTAGTGTAACCATAAGGGTTAAGTTTAGGTTTAGGGTAAGGGTATGGTTTAGGATTGGGGTTAGGGTTAGGGTTAGGGTTAGGTTTATGGTTAGGTTTATGGTTAGGTTCAGGGTTAGGGTTAGGGTAAGGGTTAGGTTAGGGTTAGGTCTAGGGTTAGGGTTAGGGAAAGGGTTAGGGTTAGGGTTAGTGTTAGGATTAGAGTTAAGTTTAGGGTTAGGGTAAACTTAATGGTTAGGGTTAGGGGTTAGTGTTAGGGTTACGGTTAGGTTTATGGTTAGGGAAAGGTAAGGTTTAGGGTTAGGGTTAGGGTTAGGGGTTAGGGTTAGTGTTAGTGTAAGGGTTAGGGTTAGGTTTAGGGTAAGGGTAAGGTTTATGGTTAGGGTTAGGGTTAGGGTTAGGGTTAGGGTTAGGGTTAGGGTTAGTGTTAGGATTAGAGTTAAGTTTAGGGTTAGGGTAAACTTAATGGTTAGGGTTAGGGGTTAGTGTTAGGGTTACGGTTAGGTTTATGGTTAGGGAAAGGTAAGGTTTAGGGTTAGGGTTAGGGTTAGGGGTTAGGGTTAGTGTTAGTGTAAGGGTTAGGGTTAGGTTTAGGGTAAGGGTAAGGTTTATGGTTAGGGTTAGGGTTGGGTTTGGGTTTAGGGTTAGGGTTAGGGTTAGGGTTAGGTTATGGGTAGGGTAAGGATTAGTGTTAGGGTTAGGGTAAGGATTAGGGTTAGGGTTAGGTTAGAGGTAGAGTTGGATCAGGGTAAGGGTAAGGGTTAGGGTTAGGGTTAGGGTAACGTTTAGGGTTAGGGGTTAGGGTTAGGGTTAGGGTTAGGATTAGTGTAGGGTTAGGATTAGTGTTAGGGTTAGGGTAAGGGTTAGGATTAGGGTTAGGGTTAGAGTTAGGGTAAGGGTAAGGGTTAGGGTTAGGGTTAGGGTTAGCGTAAAGGTTCGGGTTAGGGTTAGAGTTAGGGTAAGGGTAAGGTTTAGGGGTAGGGTTAGGGTTAGGGTTAGGTTTAGGTTTAGGGTTAGGGTTAGGGTAATGGTTCAGGTTATGGTTAGGGTTAGGTTTAGCGTTAGGGTTAGGGTTAGGGTATGGGTTAGGGTTAGGGTTAGGGTTAGGGAAAGGGTAAGTGTTTGTGTTAGGTTTAGGGTCGGGGTTAGATTTAGGGTTAGTGTGAGGGTAAGGGTAAGGGTTAGGGTTAGGGTTAGGGTTAGGGTAAGGGTTAGGGTTAGGGTTAGGGATAGTTTGAGTGTTGGGGTATGTGTTAGGGTAGGGGTTAGGGTTAGGGTTAGGGTTAGGGTAAGTGTTAGGATTAGGGTTAGTGTTAGGTTTAGGGTTAGGCTTAGAGTAAGGGTAAGGGTGAGGGTTAGGGTTAGGGTTGGGGTTAGGGTTAGGTTTAGGGTTAAGTTTAGGGTTATGGTTAGGGTTAAGGATAGGGTTAGTGTTAGGGTAAGGATTATGGTTAGGGTTAGGGTTAGGGTTAGGTTTAGGGTTAGGGTTAGAGTAAGGGTAAGGGTGAGGGTTAGGGTTAGGGTTAGGGTTGGGGTTAGGGTTAGGTTTAGGGTTAAGTTTAGGGTTATGGTTAGGGTTAAGGATAGGGTTAGTGTTAGGGTAAGGATTATGGTTAGGGTTAGGGTTAGGGTTAGGTTTAGGGTTAGGGTTAGAGTAAGGGTAAGGGTGAGGGATAGGTTTAGGGTTAGGGTTAGGGTTAGGGTTAGGTTTAGGGTTAAGGTTAGGTTTAGGGTTAGGGTTAGGGTTAGGATAGGGTTAGGGTTAGGGTTAGGGTAAGGATTAGGGTTAGGGTTAGGGTTAGGGTTAGGTTTAGGGTTAGGGTTAGGCTTAGGGTTAGCATTAAGTTTAGGGTTAGGGTTAGGGTAAGGGTTAGGTTTAGGGTTAGGGTTAGGGTTAGGGGAAGGGGAAGGGTTAGGTTTAGGGTTAGGGTTAGGTTTAGGGTTAGGGATTAGGTTTAGGGTTAGGGTTAGGTATAGTGTCAGCATTAAGGTTAGGGTTAGGGTTAGGGTAAGGGTAAGGGTAAGGTTTAGGGTTAGGGTTAGGGTTAGGTTTAGTGTAAGGATTAGGTTTCGGGTTAGGGTTAGGGTTAGAGTTAGGGTAAGGGTTAGGGTTAGGGTTAGGGTTAGGTTTAGGATGAGGTTAGGGTTAGGGTTATGGTAAGGGTTAGGGTTAGGTTTAGGTTTAGGGTTAGGGTAAGGGTTAGGGTTAGGGTTAGGATTCGGTTTAGGGTTAAGTTTAGGGTTAGGTTTAGGCTAAGGGTAAGGGTTAGGGTTAGGTTGAGGGTTAGGGGTTAGTGTTAGGGTTAGGGTTAGGTTTATGTTTAGGGTAAGGGTAAGGTTTAGGGTTAGGGTTAGGGTTAGGGGATAGGGTTAGGATAATCGTTAGGGTTAGGTTTAGGGTAAGGGTAAGGTTTAGGGTTAGGGGTAAGGTTAGGATTGGGGTTAGGGTTTGGGTAAGAGTAAGGGTTATTGTTAGGGTTAGGGTTAGGGTAAGGGTAAAGGTTAGGGTTTGGGTTAGGGTTAGGGTGAAGGTTAGGGTTAGGGTTAGGGTTAGGCTAAGGGTTAGGGTTAGGGTAAGGGTAAGGGTTAGGGTTAGGGTTAGGGTTAGGGTTAGAGGTAGGGTTAGGGAAAGTGTAAGGGTTAGGTTTAGGGTTAGGTTTAGGTTAAGGATAAGGGTTAGGTTTAGGTTTAGTGTAAGGGTTATGGTTAGCGTTAGGGTTAGGTTTAGGGTTAGGGTTAGGGTAAGGGTAAGGGTTAGAGTTAGGTGTAGGTTTATGGTTAGGGTTAGGGTTAGGTTTAGGGTCAGGGTTAAGGTTAGGGTTAGTGTTAGGGTTAGGGTTAGGGTTAGGGTAAGGGTAAGGGTTAGGGTTAGGGTTAAAGTTAGGGTTAAGTTTAGCGTTAGGGTTAAGGTTAGGCTAAGGGTTGGGGTTAGGGTTAGGGTTAGGTTAAGGTAAAGGTTAGGGTTAGGTTAGGGTTACGGTAAAGGTTAGGGTTACGGTTAGGTTTAGGGGTAGGGTAAAGGAAAGGGTTAGAGTTAGGGTTAGGGTTAGGGTTAGTTTAGGGTTAGTGTTAGGGTTAGGCTAAGGGTTAGGTTTAGGGTTAGGGTAAGGGTTAGGGTTAGGGTTAGGGTTAGGTTTAGGGTTAGAGTTAAGGTTAGGGTTAGTGTTAGGGTTAGGGTTAGGGTTAGGGTAAGGGTTAGGGTTAGCGTTAAAGTTAGGGTTAAGTTTAGCGTTAATGTTAGGTTTAGGCTAAGGGTTAGGGTTAGGGTTAGGGTAAGGGTTAAGGTTTTTGTTAGGGTTATGGTTAGAGTTAGGGTTAGGGTTAGGTTAGGGTTAGGGTAAAGGTTAGGGTTACAGTTAGGGTTAAGGGTAGGGTAAGGGAAAGGTTTAGAGTTAGGGTTAGGGTTAGGGTTAGTTTAGGGTTAGTGTTAGGGTAAGGGTAAGGGTTATGGTTATGGTTAGGATTAGGTTTAAAGTAAAGGTTAGGGTTAGGGCAAGTTTAAGGCTTAGGGTTAGGGTTAGGGTTAGGTTTAGGGTTAGGGTTAGGGTAAGGGTAAGGGTTAGGGTTAGGTTTAGGTTTATGGTTAGGGTTAGGGTAAGGGTTAGGGTTAGGGTTAGTGTTAGGTTTAGGGTTAAGTATAGGGTTAGGGTAAACGTAAGGGTTTGGGTTAGGTGTTAGTGTTAGGATTAGGGTTAGGTTTATGGTTAGGGTAAGGTAAGGTTTAGGGTTAGGTTTAGGGTTAGGGGTTAGGGTTAGTGTTAGTGAAAGGGTTAGGGTTAGGTTTAGGGTAAGTGTAAGGTTTAGGGTTAGGGTTAGGGTTAGGTTTGGGGTTAAGGGTAGGGTTAGCTTTAGGTTTAGGGTAGGGTTATGATTAGTGTTAGGGTTAGGGTAAGGGTTAGGGTTAGGGTTAGGGTTAGAGGTAGAGTTAGGATCAGGGCAAGGGTAAGGGTTAGGGTTAGGGTTAGGGTAAGGTTTAGGGTTAGATGTTAGGGGTTATGGTTAGGGTTAGGTTTAGGGTAGGGTTAGGATCAGTTTTAGGGTTAGGGTAAGGGTTAGGGTTAGGGTTAGAGTTAGGGTAAGGGTAAAGGTTAGGGTTAGGATTAGGGTTAGGGTTAGGGTACGGTAAGGTAAGGGTTAGGGTTAAGGTTAGGGTTAGGGTAAAGTTTAGGGTTACGGTTAGGGTTAGGGGTAGGGTAAGGGTAAGGGTTAGAGTTAGGGTTAGGGTTAGGGTTAGTGTTAGGTTTAGGGTTAAGGTTAGGGTTAGGGTAAACGTAAAGTTTAGGGTTAGGTGTTAGTGTTAGGGTTAGGGTTAGGTTTATGGTTAGGGTAAGGTAAGGTTTAGGGTTAGGGTTAGGGTTAGGGGTTAGGGTTAGTGTTAGTGTAAGGGTTAGGGTTAGGTTTAGGGTAAGGGTAAGGTTTAGGGTTAGGGTTAGGGTTAGGTTTGGGGTTAAGGTTAAGGTTAGGGTTAGTTTAGGGTTAGGGTTAGGTTAAGGGTAAGGGTTATGGTTATGGTTAGGGTTAGGGTAAAGTTTAGGGTTACGGTTAGGGTTAGGGGTAGGGTAAGGGTAAGGGTTAGAGTTAGGGTTAGGGTTAGGGTTAGTTTAGGGTTAGGGTTAGGTTAAGGGTAAGGGTTATGGTTATGGTTAGGGTTAGGGATAAAGTTAGGGTTAGGGTTAGGGATAGGGTTAGGGTAAGTTTAAGGCTAGGGTTAGGGTTAGGGTTAGGTTTAGAGTACGTGAAAGATTTAGGGTTAGGATTAGGGTTAGGGTTATTTTTAGGGTTAGGGTTAGGGTAAGGGTGAGGTTTAGGATTAGGGTTAGGGTTAGGGTTAAGGTTAGGGTTAGGGTTAGGGTTAGGGTTAGGGTAAGGGTAAGGATTAGGGTTAGGATTAGTGTTAGGGTTAGGGTAAGGGTAAGGTTTAGTGGTAGGGTTAGGATTAGGGTTAGGTTTAGGGTTAGGGTTAGGGTTAGTGTAATGGTTAGGGTTATGGTTAGGGTTAGGTTTAGTGTTAGGGTTAGGGTAAGGGTATGGGTTAGGGTTAGGGTTAGGGTTAGGGTTAGGGTTAGGTTAAGGGTAAGGGTTAGGGTTAGGGTTAGGGTCGGGGTAAATTTAGGGTTAGTGTGAGGGTAAGGGTAAGGGTTAGGGTTAGGGTTAGGTTTAGGGTAAGGGTTAGGGTTAGGGTTAGGGTTAGGGTGAGCGTTTGGATATGTGTTAGGGTTAGGGGTTAGGGTTAGGGTAAGGGTTATGGTAAGTGTTAGGATTAGGG
>JANJXV010000067.1:3485000-3505000 GCA_024803745.1 Megascapheus bottae | reverse complement strand
GGTTAGGTTTAGGGTTAGGTTTAGCATTAAGGTTAGGGTTAGGTTTAGGGTAAGGGTTAGGGTTAGTGTTAGGGTTAGGGTAAGGTTAAGGGTTACAGTTAGGGTTAGGCTTAGGGTAAGGTTTAGGGTTAGGGTTATGGTTAGCTTTAGGGTTAGGTTTAGGGTTAGGGTTATGTTTGGGGTGAGGGTTAGGGCAAGAGTAAGGGTTAGGGTTAGGGTTAGGGTAAGTGTTACGGTTAGGGTTAGGGTTAGGGTAAGGTTAAGGGTTAGGGTTAGGGTTAGGTTTACGGTAAGGGTAAGGGTTAGGGTTAGGATTAGGGTTACGGTTAGGGTAAGGGTTAGGGTTAGGTTTAGGTTTAGGTTTAGGGTTAGGGTTAGGGTAAGGGTAAGGTTTGGGTTAGGGTTATGATTGGGGTGAGGGTTAGGGCAAGAGTAAGGGTTAGGGTTAGGGTTAGTGTTAGCATTAAGGTTACGGTTAGGGTTAGGGTAAGGGTAAGGGTTAGGGTTAGGGTTAGGTTTACGGTAAGGGTAAGGGTTAGGTTTAGGGTTAGGTTTAGGGTTAGGGTTAGGGTAAGGGTAAGGGTTGGGTAATGGTTAGTTTCAGGGTTAGGGTTAGGGTAAGGGTTAGACTTAGGATTAGTGTTAAGTTTAGGGTTAAAATCAGGGTTAGGGTTCGGTTTATGGTTAGGGTTAGGTTTAGGGTAAGGGTAAGGTTTAGGGTGAGGGTTAGGGTTAGGTTTGGGGTTAGGGTTAGGGTAAGAGTAAGGGTTAGGGTTAGGGTTAGTGTAAGAGTAAGGGTTAGGGTTAGGATTATGGTTAGGGTAAGGGTTAGGGTTAGGGTTAGGGATAGGGTTATTTTTGGGGTTGTGTTAGTGTTAGGGTTGGGGTTAGGGTTAGGATTAGGGTTAGGTTTAGGGTTAGGGTTAGGGTAAGGGTAAGGGTTAGGGTTAGGATTATGGTTAGCGTAAGGGCTAGGGTTAGGGTTAGGGTTAGGGTAAGTGTAAGGGTTAGGGTTAGGTTTAGGGTTGGGGTTAGGGTTAGGGTAAGGGTGAGGGTAAGGGTAAGTGTTAAGTTTAGGCTTACTGTTAGGGTTAGGGTTAGGGTTAGGGTAAGGGTAAGGGTTAGGGTTAGGGTTAGGGTTAGGTTAAGGTTAGGGTTAGGGATAGGGTTAGGCTAAGGTTTAGGGTTAGGGTTAGTTTAAGGGTTAGGTTTAGGGTTAGGGTTAGAGGTAGGTTTAGCGTTAGGGTAAGGGTTAGGGTTAGGGGTTAGGATTAGGTTTAGGATAGGGTTAGGATTAGGGTTAGGGTTAGGTTTAGGTTTAGGGTTAGGTTTAGGGTTAGGGTAAAGGTTAGGGTTACGGTTAGGGTTAGGGTTAAGGTTAGGGTTAGGATTAGGGTTAGGATTAGGGTAAGGGTAAGGGTTATGGTTAGGGTTAGGTTTAGGGTTAAAGTTAGGGTTAGGGTTAGGGTTAGGGTTAGTGTAAGGGTAATGTTTAGGGTTAGGGATAAGTTTAGGGCAAAGTTAGGGGCAGGGTTAGGGTTACAGTTAGGGTAAGGTTAAGGGTAAGGTTTAGGGTTAGTGTTAGGGTTAGGGTTAGTGTTAGGGAAAGGGTAAGGTTTAGGGTTAGGGTTAGGGGAAATGTAACGGTTAGGGTTAGGCTTAGGTTTAGGGTTAAGGTTAGGGTTAGGGTTAGGGTAAGTGTAAGGGATAAGGTTAGGCTTAGGGTTAGGTTAAGGGTTAGTGTTAGGGTAAGGATTAGGGTTAGGGTTAGGGTTAGGGTTAGCATTAAGTTTAGGGTTATTGTCAGGGTTAGGGTTAGGAAAAGGGTAAGGGTAAGTGTTATCATTAGGTTTAGGGTTAGGTTAAGGATAAGGGTTAGGTTTAGGTTTAGGGTAAGGGTTATGGTTAGCGTTAGGGTTAGGGTTAGCATTAAGTTTAGGGTTAGGGTTAGGGTAAGGGTAAGGGTTAGGGGTAGGGTTAGGGTTAGGGTACGGGTAAGGGATAGGATTAGGGTTACGGTTATGGTTAGGTTTAGGGTAAGTGTTAGGGTTATGGTTAGGTTTAGGGTTAGGTTTAGGGTTAGGGTTAGGGTAAGGGCAAAGTTTAGGGTTAGGTTTAGGTCAAGAGTTAGGGTTAGGGTAAGGGTTAGGGTTAGGGTTAGTGTTAGGTTTAGGGTTAATGTTAGGGTTAGGGTAAAGTTAATGGTTTGGGTTAGGGTGAGGATTAAGGGTTATTGTCAGGGTTAGGGTTAGGTTTATTGTTAGGGTAAGGTAAGATTTAGGGTTAGGTTTAGGGTTAGGAGTTAGAGTTTGGGTTAGGTTTAGGTTTAGGTTTAGGGTTAGGGTAGGGTAAGGGTTAGGGTTAGGGTTAGGGTTAGGTTTAGGGTAAGGGTTATTGTTAGGGTAAGGATTAGGGTTAGGGTTAGGGTTAGTGTTAGCATTAAGGTTAGGATTAGGGTTAGGGTTAGGGTTAGGGAAAGGGTAAGGGTTAGAGTAAGGGTTAGGGTTAGGTTTGGGGTAAGCATAAGGGTTAGGTTTAGGGTTAGGGTAAGGTTAGGGTTAGGGTTAGGGTTAGGGTTAGGTTTATGTTTAGGGTAAGGGTAAGGTTTAGGGTTAGGGTTAGTTTTAGGGTTAGGGTTAGGGTAAGAGTTAGGGTTAGGGTAAAGTTTAAGTTTAGGGTAAAGTTTACTGTTAGGGTTATGGTTAGGGTGAGGGTAAGGTTTAGGGTTAGGCTTTGGGTAAGTGTAGGGGTTAGGATTAATGTTAGGGTTAGGGTTAGGGTTAGGGTTAGGGTAAGGGTTAGGGTTAGGGTTAGCGTTAAGGTTATTGATAGTGTTAGGGTTAGGGTTAGGGTTAGGGTTAGGGTTAGGGTAAGGGTAAGGGTTATGATTAGGATAAGGGTAGGTTTTGGGTTAGGGTTAGGGTTAGAGTTAGGGTTAGGGTTAGGGTAAGGGTAACGTTTAGGGTTAGGGTTAGGGTAAGGGTTAGGGTTAGGGGTTAGGGTTAGGTTTCGGATAAGGGTTAGGTTAGGGTGTAGGGTTAGGGTAAGGGTTAGGGTTAAGGGTAGCGTAAGTGTTAGTGTTAAGGTTAGCGTGAGCTTTAGTGTAAGGGTCAGGGTTAGGGGTTAGGGTTAGGGTTATGGTTAGGGTTAGGATTAGGGTAAGGGTAACGGTTAGAGTTAGGGTTAGGGTTAGGGTTAAGGTTAGGGTTACGGTTAGGGTAAGGCTAAAGGTTAGGGTTAGGGTTAGGTTAAGGGTTAGGGTTAGGGTTAGGGTTAGGGTT
Organism: Megascapheus bottae; assembly: GCA_024803745.1. Taxonomy (NCBI): domain Eukaryota; kingdom Metazoa; phylum Chordata; class Mammalia; order Rodentia; family Geomyidae; genus Megascapheus; species Megascapheus bottae. The sequence continues at coordinate 3,501,719 of JANJXV010000067.1, read as the reverse complement.
AGAGGTAGGGTTAGGGGTAGGTTAAGGGTAAGGTTTAGGGTTAGGGTTAGGGTAAGGGTTAGGGTTAGGGGTTAGGGTTAGGGTTAGGATTAGGGTAGGGTTAGGATTAGGGTTAGGGTTAGGTTTAGGGTTAGGGTTAGGGTTAGGGTAAATTTGGGGTTAGGCTTAGGATTAGAGTCAGGGTATTTGTTAGGGTTAGGGTTAGGGTTAGGGTTAGGGTAAGGTTAAGTGTTAGGGTTAGGGTTAGGGTTAGGGTTATGTAAGGGTAATTGTTAGGGTTAGGGGTTAGGGTTAATCATAGGTTAGGTTTAAGGTTAGGGTAAGGTAAGGTTTAGGGTTAGGTTTAGGGTTAGGGGTTAGGTTTAGCGTTAGGGTTAGGGTTAGCGTAAGGGTAAGTGTTAGGTTTAGGGTAAGGGTAATATTTAGGGTTAGGGTTAGGTTTAGGTTTGGGTTAGGGTTAGGGTAAGAGTAAGGGTTAGGGTTAGGGTTAGGGTTAGGCTAAGGGTAAGGGTTAGGGTTAGGGTTAGGATTAGGTTTAAGTTTATGGTTAGGGTTAGGGTTAGGTTTAGGGTTGGGGTTAGGGTAAGGGTAAGGGTTATGTTTAGGGTTAAGGTTATGGTTAGGGTTAGGTTTAGGGTTAGGGTTAGGGTAAGGGTATGGTTTAGGTTTAGGGTTAGGGTTAGGGTAAAGTTAGGGGTAGGGTTAGGGTTAGAGTTACGGTAAGGGTAAGGGTAAGCTTTAGGGTTAGTGTTAGGGTTAGGTTTAGGATTAAGGAAAGGGTAAGGATTAGGGTTAGGGTTATGGTTAGGGTAAGAATTAGGGTTAGAGTTAGTGTAACCATAAGGGTTAGGGTTAGGGTTAGGGTAAGGGTAAAGGTTGGGATTAGGGTTAGGATTAGGGTTAGGTTTACGATGAGGTTAGGGTTAGGTTTATGGTAAGGGTAAGGGTTAGGGTTAGGTTTAGGTTTAGGGTTAGGGTAAGGGTTAGGATTAGGGTTAGGATTCCGTTTCGGGTTAAGTTTAGGGTTAGGTTTAGGCTAAGGGTAAGGGTTAGGGTTAGGGTGAGGGTTAGGGGTTAGTGTTAGGGTTAGGGTTAGGTTTATGGTTAGGGTAAGGGTAAGGTTTAGGGTTAGGGTTAGGGTTAGGGGATAGGGTTAGGGTTAGGGTAACTGTTAGGGTTAGCTTTAGAATAAGGGTAAGGTTTAGGGTTAGAGTTAGGGTTAGGTTTGGGGTTAGGGTTTGGGTAAGAGTAAGGGTTATTGCTAGGGTTAGGGTTAGGGTAAGGGTAAAGGTTAGCGTTTGGGTTAGGGTTAGGGTTAAGGTTAGGGTTAGGGTTAGGGTTAGGCTAAGGGTTAGGGTTAGGGTTAGGGTAAGGGTTAAGATTAGGGTTAGGGTTAGGGTTAGAGGTAGGGTTAGGTTTAGGGTAAGTGGAAGGGTTAGGATTATGGTTAGGTTAAGGGTTAGGGTTAGGGTAATGATTAGGGTTAGGGTTAGAATTACGTTTAGGGTTAGTTTTAGGGTTAGGGTTAGGGTTAGGGAAAGGGTAAGGGTAAGGTTTAGGTTTAGGGCTAGGTTTAGGTTATGGATAAGGGTTAGGTTTAGTTTTAGTGTAAGGGTTATGGTTAGCGTTATGGTTAGGGTTAGCATTAAGGTTAGGGTTAGGGTTAGGGTATGGGTAAGAGTTTGGGTTAGGGTTAGGGTTAGGGTAAGGGTAAGGGTTAGGGTTACGGTTAGGATTAGGGTAAGGATTAGTGTTAGGTTTAGGGTTAGGTTTAGGTTTAGGGTTAGGGTAAGGGTAAGGGTTAGAGTTAGGTGTAGGTTTAGGGTTAGGGTTAGGGTTAGGTTTAGGGTTAGGGTTAAGGTTAGGGTTAAGTTTAGCGTTAGGGTTAAGGTTAGGCTAAGGGTTAGGGTTAGGGTTAGGGTAAGGAAAAGTTTAGGGTTAGGTTAGGGTTACGGTAAAGGTTAGGGTTACGGTTAGGTTTAGGGGTAGGGTAAGGGAAAGGGTTAGAGTTAGGGTTTGGGTTAGGGTTAGTTTAGGGTTAGTGTTAGGGTAAGGGTTATGGTTATGGTTAGGGTTAGGGTTAAAGTAAGGGTTAGGGGTAGGGATAGGGCAAGTTTAAGGCTTAGGGTTAGGGTTAGGGTTTGGTTTAGGGTACGGGCAAGGTTTAGGGTTACGGTTAGGGTTAGGTTTAGGGTTAGGTTAGGGTAAGGGTGAGGTTTAGGGTTAGGGTTAGTTTTAGGGTTAAGGTAAGGGTTAGGGTTAGGGTTAGTGTAAGGGTAAGGGTAAGGTTTAAGTATACAGTTAGGGTTAGGTTTAGTGTTAGGGAAAGGGTAAGGGTTAGGGTAAGGGGTAGGGTAAGGATTTGGGTTAGTGTAACCGTAAGCGTTAGGATTAGGGTTAGGGTAAGGGTAATGGTTAGCATTAGGGTTAGGGTTAGGGTTAGGGTTAGGGTAAGGGTTAGGGTTAGGTTTAGGTTTAGGGTTAGGTTTAGGGTTAGGTTTAGGGTAAGGGTAAGGGTTAGGGTTAGGTTTAGGTCTAGGGTTAGGGTTAGGGTAAGGGTTAGGGTTAGGGTTAGTGTTAGGTTTAGGGTTAAGGTTAGGGTTAGGGTAAACCTAAGGGTTAGGGTTAGGTGTTAGTGTGAGGGTTAAGGTTAGGTTTATGGTTAGGGTAAGGTAAGGTTTAGGGTTAGGGTTAGGGTTAGGGGTTACGGTTAGTGTTAGTGTAAGGGTTAGGGTTAGGTTTAGGGTAAGGGTAAGGTTTAGGGTTAGGGTTAGGGTTAGGTTTGGGGTTAAGGGTAGGGTTAGGGTTAGGTTTAGGGTAGGGTTAGCCTTAGTGTTAGGGTGAGGGTAAGGGTTAGGGTTAGGGTTAGAGGTAGAGTTAGGATCAGGGTAAGGGTAATGGTTAGGGATAGGGTTAGGGTAAGGTTTAGGGTTAGATGTTAGGGGTTATGGTTAGGGATAGGTTTATGGTAGGGTTAGGATCAGTTTTAGTGTTAGGGTAAGGGTTAGGATTAGGGTTAGAGTTAGGGTAAAGTTTAGGGTTACGGTTTGGGTTAGGGGTAGGGTAAGGGTAAGGGTTAGAGTTAGGGTTAGGGTTAGTTTAGGGTTAGGGTTAGGTTAAGGGTAAGGGTTATGGTTATGGTTAGGGTTAGGGTTAAAGTTAGGGTTAGGGTTAGGGATAGGGTTAGGATAAGTTTTAGGCTAGGGTTAGGGTTAGGGTTAGGTTTAGGGTACGTGAAAAGTTTAGGGAAAGGGTTAGGGTTAGGGTTATTTTAAGGGTTAGGGTTAGGGTAAGGGTGAGGTTTAGGATTAGGGTTAGGGTTAGGGTTAAGGTTAGGGTTAGGGTTAGGGTTAGGGTTAGGGTAAGGGTAAGGATTAGGGTTAGGATTAGTGTTAGGGTTAGGGTAAGGGTAAGGTTTAGGGATAGGGTTAGGATTAGGGTTGGGTTTAGGGTTAGGTTTAGGGTTAATGTAATGCTTAGGGTTATGGTTAGGGTTAGGTTTAGTGTTAGGGTTAGGGTAAGGGTATGGTTTAGGGTTAGGGTTAGTTTTAGGTTAAGGGAAAGTGTTAGCGTTAGGTTTAGGGTCGGGGTTAAATTTAGGATTAGTGTGAGGTTAAGGGTAAGGGTTAGGGTTAGGGTTAGGTTTAGGGTTAGGGTTAGAGTAAGGGTAAGGGTGAGGGTTTGGTTAGGGTTAGGGTTAGGGTTAGGCTTAGGGTTAAGGTTAGGGTTAGGGTTAGGGTTAGGGATAGGGTTAGGGTTAGGTTAAGGATTAGGGTTAGGTTTAGGGTTAGGGTAAGGGTTATGGTTATGGTTAGGGTTAAAGTTAGAATTAGGGTTAGCGATAGGGTTCGGGTAAGTTTAAGACTAGGGTTAGGGTTAGGGTTAGGTTTAGGGTAAGGGTAAGGGTGAGGTTTAGGATTAGGGTTAGGTTTAGGGTTAAGGTTAGGGTTAGGGTTAGGGTTAGGGTAAGGGTAAGGGTAAGTTTAGGGTTTCTGTTAGGGTTAGGGATAGGGTTATGGAAAGGGTAAGGGTTAGTGTTAGGGTTAGTGTAAGGATTAGGGTTAGGTTTAGTATAACCATAAGGGTTAGGGTTAGGGTTAGGGTAAGGGTAAGGTTTAGGATTAGGGTTAGGGTTATGGTTAGGTTTAGGTTAAGCGTTAGGGTTATGGTTAGGTTTAGGGTTAGCTTTAGGGTTAGGGTTAGGGTAAGGGTTAGGGTTAGGTTTAGGTCTAGGGTTAGGGTTAGGGAAAGGGTTAGGGTTATGGTTAGTGTTAGGATTAGGGTTAAGTTTAGGGTTAGGGTAAACTTAATGGTTATGGTTAGGGGTTAGTGTTAGGGTTACCGTTAGGTTTATGGTTAGGGTAAGGTAAGGTTTAGGGTTAGTGTTAGGGTTAGGGGTTAGGGTTAGTGTTAGTGTAAGGGTTAGGGTTAGGTTTAGGGTAAGGGTAAGGTTTATGGTTAGGGTTAGGGTCGGGTTTGGGTTTAGGGTTAGGGTTAGGGTTAGGGTTAGGTTAAGGGTAGGGTTAGGATTAGTGTTAGGGTTAGGGTAAGGATTAGGGTTAGGGTTAGGGTTAGAGGTAGAGTTGGATTAGGGTAAGGGTAAGGGTTAGGGTTAGGGTTAGGGTAACGTTTAGGGTTAGGGGTTAGGGTTAGGGTTAGGGTTAGTTTTGTGTAGGGTTAGGATTAGTGTTAGGGTTATTGTAAGGGTTAGGGTTAGGGTTAGGGTTAGAGGTAGGGTAAGGGTAAGGGTTAGGGTTAGGGTTAGGGTTAGGGTTAGGGTTAGCGTAAAGGTTCGGGTTAGGGTTAGAATTAGGGTAAGGGTAAGGTTTAGGGGTAGGGTTAGGGTTAGGGTTAGGTTTAGGGTTAGGGTTAGGGTTAGGGTAATGGTTAAGGTTATGGTTAGGGTTAGGGTTAGCGTTAGGGTTAGGGTTAGGGTATGGGTTAGGGTTAGGGTTAGGGTTAGGGAAAGGGTAAGTGTTTGGGTTAGGTTTAGGGTCGGGGTTAGATTTAGGGTTAGTGTGAGGGTAAGGGTAAGGGTTAGGGTTAGGGTTAGGGTTAGGGTAAGGGTTAGGGTTAGGGTTAGGGATAGGTTGAGCGTTGGGGTATGTGTTAGGGTAGGGGTTAGGGTTAGGGGTAGGGTTAGGGTAAGTGTTAGGATTAGGGTTAGTGTTAGGTTTAGGGTTAGGGTTAGAGTAAGGGTAAGGGTGAGGGTTAGGGTTAGGGTTAGGGTTGGGGTTAGGGTTAGGTTTAGGGTTAAGTTTAGGGTTATGGTTAGGGTTAAGGATAGGGTTAGTGTTAGGGTAAGGATTATGGTTAGGGTTAGGGTTAGGGTTAGGTTTAGGGTTAGGGTTAGGGTAAGGGTAAGGGTGAGGGATAGGTTTAGGGTTAGGGTTAGGATTAGGGTTAGGTTTAGGGTTAAGGTTAGGTTTAGGGTTAGGGTTAGGATAGGGTTAGGGTTAGGGTAAGGATTAAGGTTAGGGTTAGGGTTAGGGTTAGGTTTAGGGTTAGGGTTAGGCTTAGGGTTAGCATTAAGTTTAGGGTTAGGGTTAGGGTAAGGGTTAGGTTTAGGGTTAGGGTTAGGGTTAGGGTAAGGGTAAAGGTTAGGTTTAGGGTTAGAGTTAGGTTTAGGGTTAGGGATTAGGTTTAGGGTTAGGGTTAGGTATAGTGTCAGCATTAAGGTTAGGGTTAGGGTTAGGGTAAGGGTAAGGGTTAGGTTTAGGGTTAGAGTTAGGGTTAGTTTTAGTGTAAGGATTAGGTTTCGGGTTAGGGTTAGGGTTAGAATTAGGGTAAGGGTTAGGTTTAGGGTTAGGGTTAGGTTTAGGATGAGGTTAGGGTTAGGGTTATGGTAAGGGTTAGGGTTAGGTTTAGGTTTAGGGTTAGGGTAAGGGTTAGGGTTAGGGTTAGGATTCGGTTTAGGGTTAAGTTTAGGGTTAGGTTTAGGCTAAGGGTAAGGGTTAGTGTTAGGGTGAGGGTTAGGGGTTAGTGTTAGGGTTAGGGATAGGTTTATGGTTAGGGTAAGGGTAAGGTTTAGGGTTAGGGTTAGGGTTAGGGGTTAGGGTTAGGATGAGCGTTACGGTTAGGTTTAGGGTAGGGGTAAGGTTTAGGGTTAGGGTTAAGGTTAGGATTGGGGTTAGGGTTTGGGTAAGAGTAAGGGTTGTTCTTAGGGTTAGGGTTAGGGTAACGGTAAAGGTTAGGGTTTGGGTTAGGGTTAGGATTAAGTTTAGGGTTAGAGTTAGGGTTAGGCTAAGTGTTAGGGTTAGGGTTAGGGTAAGGGTTAGGGTTAGGGTTAGGGTTAGGTTTAGAGGTAGGGTTAGGGTTAGGGTAAGTGTAAGGGTTAGGGTTAGGGTTATGGTTAAGTTAAGGGTTAGGGTTAGGGTAATGATTAGGGTTAGGGTTAGGGTTAGGGTTAGGGTTAGGGTTAGGGTTAGGGTTAGGTTTAGGGTTAATGTTAGGGTTAGGGTAAAGTTAATGGTTTGGGTTAGGGTGAGGATTAAGGGTTATTGTCAGGGTTAGGGTTAGGTTTATTGTTAGGGTAAGGTAAGATTTAGGGTTAGGTTTAGGGTTAGGAGTTAGAGTTTGGGTTAGGTTTAGGTTTAGGTTTAGGGTTAGGGTAGGGTAAGGGTTAGGGTTAGGGTTAGGGTTAGGTTTAGGGTAAGGGTTATTGTTAGGGTAAGGATTAGGGTTAGGGTTAGGGTTAGTGTTAGCATTAAGGTTAGGATTAGGGTTAGGGTTAGGGTTAGGGAAAGGGTAAGGGTTAGAGTAAGGGTTAGGGTTAGGTTTGGGGTAAGCATAAGGGTTAGGTTTAGGGTTAGGGTAAGGTTAGGGTTAGGGTTAGGGTTAGGGTTAGGTTTATGTTTAGGGTAAGGGTAAGGTTTAGGGTTAGGGTTAGTTTTAGGGTTAGGGTTAGGGTAAGAGTTAGGGTTAGGGTAAAGTTTAAGTTTAGGGTAAAGTTTACTGTTAGGGTTATGGTTAGGGTGAGGGTAAGGTTTAGGGTTAGGCTTTGGGTAAGTGTAGGGGTTAGGATTAATGTTAGGGTTAGGGTTAGGGTTAGGGTTAGGGTAAGGGTTAGGGTTAGGGTTAGCGTTAAGGTTATTGATAGTGTTAGGGTTAGGGTTAGGGTTAGGGTTAGGGTTAGGGTAAGGGTAAGGGTTATGATTAGGATAAGGGTAGGTTTTGGGTTAGGGTTAGGGTTAGAGTTAGGGTTAGGGTTAGGGTAAGGGTAACGGTTAGGGTTAGGGTTAGGGTAAGGGTTAGGGTTAGGGGTTAGGGTTAGGTTTCGGATAAGGGTTAGGTTAGGGTGTAGGGTTAGGGTAAGGGTTAGGGTTAAGGGTAGCGTAAGTGTTAGTGTTAAGGTTAGCGTGAGCTTTAGTGTAAGGGTCAGGGTTAGGGGTTAGGGTTAGGGTTATGGTTAGGGTTAGGATTAGGGTAAGGGTAACGGTTAGAGTTAGGGTTAGGGTTAGGGTTAAGGTTAGGGTTACGGTTAGGGTAAGGCTAAAGGTTAGGGTTAGGGTTAGGTTAAGGGTTAGGGTTAGGGTTAGGGTTAGGGTTAGAGGTAGGGTTAGGGGTAGGTTAAGGGTAAGGTTTAGGGTTAGGGTTAGGGTAAGGGTTAGGGTTAGGGGTTAGGGTTAGGGTTAGGATTAGGGTAGGGTTAGGATTAGGGTTAGGGTTAGGTTTAGGGTTAGGGTTAGGGTTAGGGTAAATTTGGGGTTAGGCTTAGGATTAGAGTCAGGGTATTTGTTAGGGTTAGGGGTAGGGTTAGGGTTAGGGTAAGGTTAAGTGTTAGGGTTAGGGTTAGGGTTAGGGTTATGTAAGGGTAATTGTTAGGGTTAGGGGTTAGGGTTAATCATAGGTTAGGTTTAAGGTTAGGGTAAGGTAAGGTTTAGGGTTAGGTTTAGGGTTAGGGGTTAGGTTTAGCGTTAGGGTTAGGGTTAGCGTAAGGGTAAGTGTTAGGTTTAGGGTAAGGGTAATATTTAGGGTTAGGGTTAGGTTTAGGTTTGGGTTAGGGTTAGGGTAAGAGTAAGGGTTAGGGTTAGGGTTAGGGTTAGGCTAAGGGTAAGGGTTAGGGTTAGGGTTAGGGTTAGGATTAGGTTTAAGTTTATGGTTAGGGTTAGGGTTAGGTTTAGGGTTGGGGTTAGGGTAAGGGTAAGGGTTATGTTTAGGGTTAAGGTTATGGTTAGGGTTAGGTTTAGGGTTAGGGTTAGGGTAAGGGTATGGTTTAGGGTTAGGGTTAGGGTTAGGGTAAAGTTAGGGGTAGGGTTAGGGTTAGAGTTACGGTAAGGGTAAGGGTAAGCTTTAGGGTTAGTGTTAGGGTTAGGTTTAGGATTAAGGAAAGGGTAAGGATTAGGGTTAGGGTTATGGTTAGGGTAAGAATTAGGGTTAGAGTTAGTGTAACCATAAGGGTTAGGGTTAGGGTTAGGGTAAGGGTAAAGGTTGGGATTAGGGTTAGGATTAGGGTTAGGTTTACGATGAGGTTAGGGTTAGGTTTATGGTAAGGGTAAGGGTTAGGGTTAGGTTTAGGTTTAGGGTTAGGGTAAGGGTTAGGATTAGGGTTAGGATTCCGTTTCGGGTTAAGTTTAGGGTTAGGTTTAGGCTAAGGGTAAGGGTTAGGGTTAGGGTGAGGGTTAGGGGTTAGTGTTAGGGTTAGGGTTAGGTTTATGGTTAGGGTAAGGGTAAGGTTTAGGGTTAGGGTTAGGGTTAGGGGATAGGGTTAGGGTTAGGGTAACTGTTAGGGTTAGCTTTAGAATAAGGGTAAGGTTTAGGGTTAGAGTTAGGGTTAGGTTTGGGGTTAGGGTTTGGGTAAGAGTAAGGGTTATTGCTAGGGTTAGGGTTAGGGTAAGGGTAAAGGTTAGCGTTTGGGTTAGGGTTAGGGTTAAGGTTAGGGTTAGGGTTAGGGTTAGGCTAAGGGTTAGGGTTAGGGTTAGGGTAAGGGTTAAGATTAGGGTTAGGGTTAGGGTTAGAGGTAGGGTTAGGTTTAGGGTAAGTGGAAGGGTTAGGATTATGGTTAGGTTAAGGGTTAGGGTTAGGGTAATGATTAGGGTTAGGGTTAGAATTACGTTTAGGGTTAGTTTTAGGGTTAGGGTTAGGGTTAGGGAAAGGGTAAGGGTAAGGTTTAGGTTTAGGGCTAGGTTTAGGTTATGGATAAGGGTTAGGTTTAGTTTTAGTGTAAGGGTTATGGTTAGCGTTATGGTTAGGGTTAGCATTAAGGTTAGGGTTAGGGTTAGGGTATGGGTAAGAGTTTGGGTTAGGGTTAGGGTTAGGGTAAGGGTAAGGGTTAGGGTTACGGTTAGGATTAGGGTAAGGATTAGTGTTAGGTTTAGGGTTAGGTTTAGGTTTAGGGTTAGGGTAAGGGTAAGGGTTAGAGTTAGGTGTAGGTTTAGGGTTAGGGTTAGGGTTAGGTTTAGGGTTAGGGTTAAGGTTAGGGTTAAGTTTAGCGTTAGGGTTAAGGTTAGGCTAAGGGTTAGGGTTAGGGTTAGGGTAAGGAAAAGTTTAGGGTTAGGTTAGGGTTACGGTAAAGGTTAGGGTTACGGTTAGGTTTAGGGGTAGGGTAAGGGAAAGGGTTAGAGTTAGGGTTTGGGTTAGGGTTAGTTTAGGGTTAGTGTTAGGGTAAGGGTTATGGTTATGGTTAGGGTTAGGGTTAAAGTAAGGGTTAGGGGTAGGGATAGGGCAAGTTTAAGGCTTAGGGTTAGGGTTAGGGTTTGGTTTAGGGTACGGGCAAGGTTTAGGGTTACGGTTAGGGTTAGGTTTAGGGTTAGGTTAGGGTAAGGGTGAGGTTTAGGGTTAGGGTTAGTTTTAGGGTTAAGGTAAGGGTTAGGGTTAGGGTTAGTGTAAGGGTAAGGGTAAGGTTTAAGTATACAGTTAGGGTTAGGTTTAGTGTTAGGGAAAGGGTAAGGGTTAGGGTAAGGGGTAGGGTAAGGATTTGGGTTAGTGTAACCGTAAGCGTTAGGATTAGGGTTAGGGTAAGGGTAATGGTTAGCATTAGGGTTAGGGTTAGGGTTAGGGTTAGGGTAAGGGTTAGGGTTAGGTTTAGGTTTAGGGTTAGGTTTAGGGTTAGGGTTAGGGTAAGGGTAAGGGTTAGGGTTAGGTTTAGGTCTAGGGTTAGGGTTAGGGTAAGGGTTAGGGTTAGGGTTAGTGTTAGGTTTAGGGTTAAGGTTAGGGTTAGGGTAAACCTAAGGGTTAGGGTTAGGTGTTAGTGTGAGGGTTAAGGTTAGGTTTATGGTTAGGGTAAGGTAAGGTTTAGGGTTAGGGTTAGGGTTAGGGGTTACGGTTAGTGTTAGTGTAAGGGTTAGGGTTAGGTTTAGGGTAAGGGTAAGGTTTAGGGTTAGGGTTAGGGTTAGGTTTGGGGTTAAGGGTAGGGTTAGGGTTAGGTTTAGGGTAGGGTTAGCCTTAGTGTTAGGGTGAGGGTAAGGGTTAGGGTTAGGGTTAGAGGTAGAGTTAGGATCAGGGTAAGGGTAATGGTTAGGGATAGGGTTAGGGTAAGGTTTAGGGTTAGATGTTAGGGGTTATGGTTAGGGATAGGTTTATGGTAGGGTTAGGATCAGTTTTAGTGTTAGGGTAAGGGTTAGGGTTAGGGTTAGAGTTAGGGTAAAGTTTAGGGTTACGGTTTGGGTTAGGGGTAGGGTAAGGGTAAGGGTTAGAGTTAGGGTTAGGGTTAGTTTAGGGTTAGGGTTAGGTTAAGGGTAAGGGTTATGGTTATGGTTAGGGTTAGGGTTAAAGTTAGGGTTAGGGTTAGGGATAGGGTTAGGATAAGTTTTAGGCTAGGGTTAGGGTTAGGGTTAGGTTTAGGGTACGTGAAAAGTTTAGGGAAAGGGTTAGGGTTAGGGTTATTTTAAGGGTTAGGGTTAGGGTAAGGGTGAGGTTTAGGATTAGGGTTAGGGTTAGGGTTAAGGTTAGGGTTAGGGTTAGGGTTAGGGTTAGGGTAAGGGTAAGGATTAGGGTTAGGATTAGTGTTAGGGTTAGGGTAAGGGTAAGGTTTAGGGATAGGGTTAGGATTAGGGTTGGGTTTAGGGTTAGGTTTAGGGTTAATGTAATGCTTAGGGTTATGGTTAGGGTTAGGTTTAGTGTTAGGGTTAGGGTAAGGGTATGGTTTAGGGTTAGGGTTAGTTTTAGGTTAAGGGAAAGTGTTAGCGTTAGGTTTAGGGTCGGGGTTAAATTTAGGATTAGTGTGAGGTTAAGGGTAAGGGTTAGGGTTAGGGTTAGGTTTAGGGTTAGGGTTAGAGTAAGGGTAAGGGTGAGGGTTTGGTTAGGGTTAGGGTTAGGGTTAGGCTTAGGGTTAAGGTTAGGGTTAGGGTTAGGGTTAGGGATAGGGTTAGGGTTAGGTTAAGGATTAGGGTTAGGTTTAGGGTTAGGGTAAGGGTTATGGTTATGGTTAGGGTTAAAGTTAGAATTAGGGTTAGCGATAGGGTTCGGGTAAGTTTAAGACTAGGGTTAGGGTTAGGGTTAGGTTTAGGGTAAGGGTAAGGGTGAGGTTTAGGATTAGGGTTAGGTTTAGGGTTAAGGTTAGGGTTAGGGTTAGGGTTAGGGTAAGGGTAAGGGTAAGTTTAGGGTTTCTGTTAGGGTTAGGGATAGGGTTATGGAAAGGGTAAGGGTTAGTGTTAGGGTTAGTGTAAGGATTAGGGTTAGGTTTAGTATAACCATAAGGGTTAGGGTTAGGGTTAGGGTAAGGGTAAGGTTTAGGATTAGGGTTAGGGTTATGGTTAGGTTTAGGTTAAGCGTTAGGGTTATGGTTAGGTTTAGGGTTAGCTTTAGGGTTAGGGTTAGGGTAAGGGTTAGGGTTAGGTTTAGGTCTAGGGTTAGGGTTAGGGAAAGGGTTAGGGTTATGGTTAGTGTTAGGATTAGGGTTAAGTTTAGGGTTAGGGTAAACTTAATGGTTATGGTTAGGGGTTAGTGTTAGGGTTACCGTTAGGTTTATGGTTAGGGTAAGGTAAGGTTTAGGGTTAGTGTTAGGGTTAGGGGTTAGGGTTAGTGTTAGTGTAAGGGTTAGGGTTAGGTTTAGGGTAAGGGTAAGGTTTATGGTTAGGGTTAGGGTCGGGTTTGGGTTTAGGGTTAGGGTTAGGGTTAGGTTAAGGGTAGGGTTAGGATTAGTGTTAGGGTTAGGGTAAGGATTAGGGTTAGGGTTAGGGTTAGAGGTAGAGTTGGATCAGGGTAAGGGTAAGGGTTAGGGTTAGGGTTAGGGTAACGTTTAGGGTTAGGGGTTAGGGTTAGGGTTAGGGTTAGTTTTGTGTAGGGTTAGGATTAGTGTTAGGGTTATTGTAAGGGTTAGGGTTAGGGTTAGGGTTAGAGGTAGGGTAAGGGTAAGGGTTAGGGTTAGGGTTAGGGTTAGGGTTAGGGTTAGCGTAAAGGTTCGGGTTAGGGTTAGAATTAGGGTAAGGGTAAGGTTTAGGGGTAGGGTTAGGGTTAGGGTTAGGTTTAGGGTTAGGGTTAGGGTTAGGGTAATGGTTAAGGTTATGGTTAGGGTTAGGGTTAGCGTTAGGGTTAGGGTTAGGGTATGGGTTAGGGTTAGGGTTAGGGTTAGGGAAAGGGTAAGTGTTTGGGTTAGGTTTAGGGTCGGGGTTAGATTTAGGGTTAGTGTGAGGGTAAGGGTAAGGGTTAGGGTTAGGGTTAGGGTTAGGGTAAGGGTTAGGGTTAGGGTTAGGGATAGGTTGAGCGTTGGGGTATGTGTTAGGGTAGGGGTTAGGGTTAGGGGTAGGGTTAGGGTAAGTGTTAGGATTAGGGTTAGTGTTAGGTTTAGGGTTAGGGTTAGAGTAAGGGTAAGGGTGAGGGTTAGGGTTAGGGTTAGGGTTGGGGTTAGGGTTAGGTTTAGGGTTAAGTTTAGGGTTATGGTTAGGGTTAAGGATAGGGTTAGTGTTAGGGTAAGGATTATGGTTAGGGTTAGGGTTAGGGTTAGGTTTAGGGTTAGGGTTAGGGTAAGGGTAAGGGTGAGGGATAGGTTTAGGGTTAGGGTTAGGATTAGGGTTAGGTTTAGGGTTAAGGTTAGGTTTAGGGTTAGGGTTAGGATAGGGTTAGGGTTAGGGTAAGGATTAAGGTTAGGGTTAGGGTTAGGGTTAGGTTTAGGGTTAGGGTTAGGCTTAGGGTTAGCATTAAGTTTAGGGTTAGGGTTAGGGTAAGGGTTAGGTTTAGGGTTAGGGTTAGGGTTAGGGTAAGGGTAAGGGTTAGGTTTAGGGTTAGAGTTAGGTTTAGGGTTAGGGATTAGGTTTAGGGTTAGGGTTAGGTATAGTGTCAGCATTAAGGTTAGGGTTAGGGTTAGGGTAAGGGTAAGGGTTAGGTTTAGGGTTAGAGTTAGGGTTAGTTTTAGTGTAAGGATTAGGTTTCGGGTTAGGGTTAGGGTTAGAATTAGGGTAAGGGTTAGGTTTAGGGTTAGGGTTAGGTTTAGGATGAGGTTAGGGTTAGGGTTATGGTAAGGGTTAGGGTTAGGTTTAGGTTTAGGGTTAGGGTAAGGGTTAGGGTTAGGGTTAGGATTCGGTTTAGGGTTAAGTTTAGGGTTAGGTTTAGGCTAAGGGTAAGGGTTAGTGTTAGGGTGAGGGTTAGGGGTTAGTGTTAGGGTTAGGGATAGGTTTATGGTTAGGGTAAGGGTAAGGTTTAGGGTTAGGGTTAGGGTTAGGGGTTAGGGTTAGGATGAGCGTTACGGTTAGGTTTAGGGTAGGGGTAAGGTTTAGGGTTAGGGTTAAGGTTAGGATTGGGGTTAGGGTTTGGGTAAGAGTAAGGGTTGTTCTTAGGGTTAGGGTTAGGGTAACGGTAAAGGTTAGGGTTTGGGTTAGGGTTAGGATTAAGTTTAGGGTTAGGGTTAGGGTTAGGCTAAGTGTTAGGGTTAGGGTTAGGGTAAGGGTTAGGGTTAGGGTTAGGGTTAGGTTTAGAGGTAGGGTTAGGGTTAGGGTAAGTGTAAGGGTTAGGGTTAGGGTTATGGTTAAGTTAAGGGTTAGGGTTAGGGTAATGATTAGGGTTAGGGTTAGGGTTAGGGTTAGGGTTAGGGTTAGGGTTAGGGTTAGGTTTAGGGTTAATGTTAGGGTTAGGGTAAAGTTAATGGTTTGGGTTAGGGTGAGGATTAAGGGTTATTGTCAGGGTTAGGGTTAGGTTTATTGTTAGGGTAAGGTAAGATTTAGGGTTAGGTTTAGGGTTAGGAGTTAGAGTTTGGGTTAGGTTTAGGTTTAGGTTTAGGGTTAGGGTAGGGTAAGGGTTAGGGTTAGGGTTAGGGTTAGGTTTAGGGTAAGGGTTATTGTTAGGGTAAGGATTAGGGTTAGGGTTAGGGTTAGTGTTAGCATTAAGGTTAGGATTAGGGTTAGGGTTAGGGTTAGGGAAAGGGTAAGGGTTAGAGTAAGGGTTAGGGTTAGGTTTGGGGTAAGCATAAGGGTTAGGTTTAGGGTTAGGGTAAGGTTAGGGTTAGGGTTAGGGTTAGGGTTAGGTTTATGTTTAGGGTAAGGGTAAGGTTTAGGGTTAGGGTTAGTTTTAGGGTTAGGGTTAGGGTAAGAGTTAGGGTTAGGGTAAAGTTTAAGTTTAGGGTAAAGTTTACTGTTAGGGTTATGGTTAGGGTGAGGGTAAGGTTTAGGGTTAGGCTTTGGGTAAGTGTAGGGTTTAGGATTAATGTTAGGGTTAGGGTTAGGGTTAGGGTTAGGGTAAGGGTTAGGGTTAGGGTTAGCGTTAAGGTTATTGATAGTGTTAGGGTTAGGGTTAGGGTTAGGGTTAGGGTTAGGGTAAGGGTAAGGGTTATGATTAGGATAAGGGTAGGTTTTGGGTTAGGGTTAGGGTTAGAGTTAGGGTTAGGGTTAGGGTAAGGGTAACGGTTAGGGTTAGGGTTAGGGTAAGGGTTAGGGTTAGGGGTTAGGGTTAGGTTTCGGATAAGGGTTAGGTTAGGGTGTAGGGTTAGGGTAAGGGTTAGGGTTAAGGGTAGCGTAAGTGTTAGTGTTAAGGTTAGCGTGAGCTTTAGTGTAAGGGTCAGGGTTAGGGGTTAGGGTTAGGGTTATGGTTAGGGTTAGGATTAGGGTAAGGGTAACGGTTAGAGTTAGGGTTAGGGTTAGGGTAAAGGTTAGGGTTACAGTTAGGGTTAGGGGTAGGGTAAGGGAAATGGTTAGAGTTAGGGTTAGGGTTAGGGTTAGTTTAGGGTTAGTGTTAGGGTAAGGGTAAGGGTTATAGTTATGGTTAGGGTTAGGGTTAAAGGAAGGGTTAGGGTTAGGTTTAGGGCAAGTTTAAGGCTTAGGCTTAGGGTTAGGGTTATGTTTATGGTACGGGCAAGGTTTAGGGTTAGGGTTAGGGTTAGGGTTAGGTTTAGGGTTAGGGTTAGGGTAAGGGTGAGTTTTAGGGTTAGGGTTAGGTTTAGGGTTAAGGTTAGGGTTAGGGTTAGGGTTAGGTTAAGGGTAAGGGTAAGGGTAAGGTTTAGGGATACAGTTAGGGTTAGGTTTAGGGTTAGGGAAAGGATAAGGGTTAGGGTTATGGTTAGGGTAAGGATTTGGGTTAGTGTTAGTGTAACCGTAAGGGTTAGGGTTAGGGTTAGGGTAAAGGTAATGGTTAGGATTAGGGTTAGGGTTAGGGTTAGGGTTAGGGTAAGGGTTAGGGTTAGGGTTAGGTTTCTGGTTAGGGTTAGGGTTAGGGTTAGGGTAAGGGTAAGGGTTAGGGTTAGGTTTAGGTCTAGGGTTAGGGTTAGGGTAAGGGTTAGGTTTAGGGTTAGTGTTAGGTTTAGGGTTAAGGTTAGGGTTAGGGTAAACGTAAGGGTTAGGGTTAGGTGTTAGTGTTAGGGTTAGGGTTAAGTTTATGGTTAGAGTAAGGTAAGGTTTAGGGTTAGGGTTAGGGTTAGGGGTTAGGGTTAGTGTTAGTGTAAGGGTTAGGGTTAGGTTTAGGGTAAGGGTAAGGTTTAGGGTTAGGGTTAGGGTTAGGTTTGGGGTTAAGGGTAGGGTTAGGGTTAGGTTTAGGGTAGGGTTAGGATTAGTGTTAGGGTTCGGGTAAGGGTTAGGGTTAGGGTTAGGGTTAGAGGTAGAGTTAGGATCAGGGTAAGGGTAAGTGTAGGGTTAGGGTTAGGGTAAGGTTTAGGGTTAGATGTTAGGGGTTATGGATAGTGTTAGGTTTAGGGTAGGGTTAGGATCAGTTTTAGGGTTAGGGTAAGGGTTAGGGTTAGGGTTAGAGTTAGGGTAAGGGTAAGGGTTAGGGTTAGGATTAGGATTAGGGTTAGGGTACGGTAAGGTGGAGGTTAGGGTTAAGGTTAGGGTTAGGGTAAAGTTTAGGGTTATGGTTAGGGTTAGGGGTAGGGTAAGGGTAAGGGTTAGAGTTAGGGTTAGGGTTAGGGTTAGTTTAGGGTTAGGGTTAGGTTAAGGGTAAAGGTTATGTTTATGGTTAGGGTTAGGGATAAAGTTAGGGTTAGGGTTAGGGGTAGGGTTAGGGTAAGTTTAAGGCTAGGGTTAGGGTTAAGGGTAGGTTTAGGGTACGTGAAAGATTTAGGGTTAGGGTTAGGGTTAGGATTATTTTTAGGGTTAGGGTTAGGGTAAGGGTGAGGTTTAGGATTAGGGTTAGGGTTTGGGTTAAGGTTAGGGTTAGGGTTAGGGTTAGGGTTAGGGTAAGGGTAAGGATTAGGGTTAGGATTAGTGTTAGGGTTAGGGTAAGGGTAAGGTTTAGGGGTAGGGTTAGGATTAGGGTTAGGTTTAGGGTTAGGGTTAGGGTTAGTGTAATGGTTAGGGTTATGGTTAGGGTTAGGTTTAGTGTTAGGGTTAGGGTAAGGGTATGGGTTAGGGTTAGGGTTAA
>JANJXV010000067.1:3457500-3477500 GCA_024803745.1 Megascapheus bottae | reverse complement strand
GGTTAGGGTTAGGGTAAGGGTAAGGGTTAGGGTTAGGGTTAAAGTTAGGGTTAAGTTTAGCGTTAGGGTTAAGGTTAGGCTAAGGGTTGGGGTTAGGGTTAGGGTTAGGTTAAGGTAAAGGTTAGGGTTAGGTTAGGGTTACGGTAAAGGTTAGGGTTACGGTTAGGTTTAGGGGTAGGGTAAAGGAAAGGGTTAGAGTTAGGGTTAGGGTTAGGGTTAGTTTAGGGTTAGTGTTAGGGTTAGGCTAAGGGTTAGGTTTAGGGTTAGGGTAAGGGTTAGGGTTAGGGTTAGGGTTAGGTTTAGGGTTAGAGTTAAGGTTAGGGTTAGTGTTAGGGTTAGGGTTAGGGTTAGGGTAAGGGTTAGGGTTAGCGTTAAAGTTAGGGTTAAGTTTAGCGTTAACGTTAGGTTTAGGCTAAGGGTTAGGGTTAGGGTTAGGGTAAGGGTTAGGGTTTTTGTTAGGGTTATGGTTAGAGTTAGGGTTAGGGTTAGGTTAGGGTTAGGGTAAAGGTTAGGGTTACAGTTAGGGTTAGGGGTAGGGTAAGGGAAAGGTTTAGAGTTAGGGTTCGGGTTAGGGTTAGTTTAGGGTTAGTGTTAGGGTAAGGGTAAGGGTTATGGTTATGGTTAGGATTAGGTTTAAAGTAAAGGTTAGGGTTAGGGCAAGTTTAAGGCTTAGGGTTAGGGTTAGGGTTAGGTTTAGGGTTAGGGTTAGGGTAAGGGTAAGGGTTAGGGTTAGGTTTAGGTTTATGGTTAGGGTTAGGGTTAGGGTTAGGGTTAGGGTTAGTGTTAGGTTTAGGGTTAAGTTTAGGGTTAGGGTAAACGTAAGGGTTAGGGTTAGGTGTTAGTGTTAGGATTATGGTTAGGTTTATGGTTAGGGTAAGGTAAGGTTTAGGGTTAGGTTTAGGGTTAGGGGTTAGGGTTAGTGTTAGTGAAAGGGTTAGGGTTAGGTTTAGGGTAAGTGTAAGGTTTAGGGTTAGGGTTAGGGTTAGGTTTGGGGTTAAGGGTAGGGTTAGCTTTAGGTTTAGGGTAGGGTTATGATTAGTGTTAGGGTTAGGGTAAGGGTTAGGGTTAGAGTTAGGGTAAGGGTAAAGGTTAGGGTTAGGATTAGGGTTAGGGTTAGAGGTAGAGTTAGGATCAGGGCAAGGGTAAGGGTTAGGGTTAGGGTTAGGGTAAGGTTTAGGGTTAGATGTTAGGGGTTATGGTTAGGGTTAGGTTTAGGGTAGGGTTAGGATCAGTTTTAGGGTTAGGGTAAGGGTTAGGGTTAGAGTTAGGGTAAGGGTAAAGGTTAGGGTTAGGATTAGGGTTAGGGTTAGGGTACGGTAAGGTAAGGGTTAGGGTTAAGGTTAGGGTTAGGGTAAAGTTTAGGGTTACGGTTAGGGTTAGGGGTAGGGTAAGGGTAAGGGTTAGAGTTAGGGTTAGGGTTAGGGTTAGTGTTAGGTTTAGGGTTAAGGTTAGGGTTAGGGTAAACGTAAAGTTTAGGGTTAGGTGTTAGTGTTAGGGTTAGGGTTAGGTTTATGGTTAGGGTAAGGTAAGGTTTAGGGTTAGGGTTAGGGTTAGGGGTTAGGGTTAGTGTTAGTGTAGGGGTTAGGGTTAGGTTTAGGGTAAGGGTAAGGTTTAGGGTTAGGGTTAGGGTTAGGTTTGGGGTTAAGGTTAGGGTTAGGGTTAGTTTAGGGTTAGGGTTAGGTTAAGGGTAAGGGTTATGGTTATGGTTAGGGTTAGGGTAAAGTTTAGGGTTACGGTTAGGGTTAGGGGTAGGGTAAGGGTAAGGGTTAGAGTTAGGGTTAGGGTTAGGGTTAGTTTAGGGTTAGGGTTAGGTTAAGGGTAAGGGTTATGGTTATGGTTAGGGTTAGGGATAAAGTTAGGGTTAGGGTTAGGGATAGGGTTAGGGTAAGTTTAAGGCTAGGGTTAGGGTTAGGGTTAGGTTTAGAGTACGTGAAAGATTTAGGGTTAGGATTAGGGTTAGGGTTATTTTTAGGGTTAGGGTTAGGGTAAGGGTGAGGTTTAGGATTAGGGTTAGGGTTAGGGTTAAGGTTAGGGTTAGGGTTAGGGTTAGGGTTAGGGTAAGGGTAAGGATTAGGGTTAGGATTAGTGTTAGGGTTGGGGTAAGGGTAAGGTTTAGTGGTAGGGTTAGGATTAGGGTTAGGTTTAGGGTTAGGGTTAGGGTTTGTGTAATGGTTAGGGTTATGGTTAGGGTTAGGTTTAGTGTTAGGGTTAGGGTAAGGGTATGGGTTAGGGTTAGGGTTAGGGTTAGAGTTAGGGTAAGGGTAAGGGTTAGGGTTAGGGTTAGGGTTAGGGTTAGGGTAAAGGTTCGGGTTAGGGTTAGGGTTAGGGTAAGGGTAAGGTTTAGGGGTAGGGTTAGGATTAGGGTTAGGTTTAGGGGTAGGGTTATGGTTAGGTTAATGGTTAAGGTTATGGTTAGGGTTAGGTTTAGCGTTAGGGTTAGGGTAAGGGTATGGGTTAGGGTTAGGTTTAGGGTTAGGGTTAGGGTAAGGGTAAGTTTTAGGGTTAGGTTTAGGGTCGGGGTTAGATTTAGGGTCAGTGTGAGGGTAAGGGTAAGGGTTAGGTTTAGGGTTAGGTTTAGGGTAAGGGTTAGGGTTAGGGTTAGGGATAGGGTGAGTGTTTGGTATGTGTTAGGGTAGGGTTTAGGGTTAGGGTTAGGGTTAGGGTTAGGGTAAGTGTTAGGATTAGGGTTATGGTTCGGTTTAGGGTTAGGGTTAGAGTAAGGGTAAGGGTGAGGGTTAGGGTTAGGGTTAGGGTTGGGGTTAGGGTTAGGTTTAGGGTTAAGTTTAGGGTTATGGTAAGGGTTAGGGATAGGGTTAAGGTTAGGCTAAGGATTATCGTTAGGGTTAGTGTTAGGGTTAGGTTTAGGGTTAGGGTTAGAGTAAGGGTAAGGGTGAGGGATAGGTTTAGGGTTAGGGTTAGGGTTAGGGTTAGGTTTAGGGTTAAGGTTAGGTTTAGGGTTAGGGTTAGGGATAGGGTTAGGGTTAGGGTAAGGATTAGGGTTAGGGTTAGGGTTAGGGGTAGGTTTAGGTTTAGGGTTAGGCTTAGGGTTAGCACTAAGTTTAGGGTTACGGTTAGGGTAAGGGTTAGGTGTAGGGTTAGGGTTAGGGTTAGATTTAGGTTTAGGGCTTAGGTTTAGGGTTAGGGTTAGGTATAGGGTCAGCATTAAGGTTAGGGTTAGGGTTAGGGTAAGGGTAAGTGTTAGGTTTAGGGTTAGGGTAAGGTTTAGGGTTAGGGTTACGGTTAGGGTTAAGTTTAGGGTTAGGGTTAGGGTTAGGTTTAGGGTAAGGGTAAGGGTAGGGTTAGGGTTAGGTTTAGGGTTAGGTTTAGGGTAAGGTTAAGGGTTAGGGTTAGGGTTAGGGTTAGTTTAAGGTTAGTGTTAGGGTTAGGGTAAAGGTTAGGGTTAGGGTTAGGGTTAGGTAAAGGGTAAGGGTTAGGGTTAGGGTTAGGGTTAGGGTAAGGGTTAGGGTTAGGTTTAGGGTTAGGGTTAGGGTTAGGGTTAGGGTAAGGATTAGGGTTAGGGATAGGTTTAGTGTTGGGTTAGGGATTAGGGTTAGGGTTAGGGTAAGGGTTAGGGTAAGGGTTAGGTTTAGGGTTTAGGTTTAGGGTTAGGGTTAGGGTGAGGGTAGGGGTTAGGGTTAGGGTTAAGGTTAGGGTTAGACTTAGGGTTAGGGTTAGGGTAAGCGTAAGGCTTAGGTATAGGGTTAGGGTTAGGATTAGCGGCTCGGTTTAGGCTTAGGTTTAAGGTTAGGGTAAGGTTTAGGGTTAGGTTTAGGGTAAGGGTAAGTGTTAGGGTTAGGTTTAGGGTTAGGGATAGGGTAAGGGTAAGGGTCAGGGTTAGGGGTTAGGGTTAGGGTTAGGGTTAGGTTTAGTGTTAGGTTTAGAGTAAGGGTAAGGGTTCGGGTTAGGGTTAGGTTTAGGATTAATGTTAGGTTTAGGGAAAGGGTTAGGGTTAGGGTTAGGTTTACGTTTAGGGTAAGGATTAGGGTTAGGGTTAGGGTTAGGGTTAGGGTTAGGGTAAGGGTTAGGGTTAGGGTTAGATTTAGGTTTAGTATTAAGTTTAGGGTTAGGGTTAGAATAAGGGTTAGGTTTAGGGATAGGTTTAGGGTTAGGGTTAGGGTTAGGGTTAGGGTTAACATTAGTGTTAGGGTTAGGGTTAGGGTTAGGGTTAGGTTTGGGGTTAAGGTTAGTGTAAGGATTAGTTTTCGCGTTAGGGTTAGGGTTAGCATTAAGGTTAGGATTAGGGTTAGGGTAAGCTTTAGGGTAAGGGTAAGGGCTAGGATTAGGGTTAGGGTTAGGGTTAGGGTTAACATTAGTGTTAGGGTTAGGGTTAGGGTTAGGGTAAGGGTAAGGGCTAGGGTTAGGGTTAGGGTTAGGGTTAATTTTAGGGTAAGGGTAATGCTTAGGGTTAGGGTTAGGGTTAGGGTTAGGGTTAGGGTTAGGGTTAGGGTTAAGGTTAGGGTTAGGGTTAGGGTTAGGGTAAGGATAAGGTTTAGAGTTAGTTTTAGGGTTAGGTTTAGGGTTAGGGTTAGGGAAAGGGTAAGGATTAGGGTTAGGGTTAGAGTTAGTTTTAGGGTAAGGATTAGGGTTAGAGTTAGGGTTAGGGTAAGGTTAGGTTTAGGGTTAGGTTTAGCATTAAGGTTAGGGTTAGGTTTAGGGTAAGGGTTAGGGTTAGTGTTAGGGTTAGGGTAAGGTTAAGGGTTACAGTTAGGGTTAGGCTTAGGGTAAGGTTTAGGGTTAGGGTTATGGTTAGCTTTAGGGTTAGGTTTAGGGTTAGGGTTATGTTTGTGGTGAGGGTTAGGGCAAGAGTAAGGGTTAGGGTTAGGGTTAGGGTAAGTGTTACGGTTAGGGTTAGGGTTAGGGTAAGGGTAAGGGTTAGGGTTAGGGTTAGGTTTACGGTAAGGTTAAGGGTTAGGGTTAGGATTAGGGTTACGGTTAGGGTAAGGGTTAGGGTTAGGTTTAGGTTTAGGTTTAGGGTTAGGGTTAGGGTAAGGGTAAGGTTTGGGTTAGGGTTATGATTGGGGTGAGGGTTAGGGCAAGAGTAAGGGTTAGGGTTAGGGTTAGTGTTAGCATTAAGGTTACGGTTAGGGTTAGGGTAAGGGTAAGGGTTAGGGTTAGGGTTAGGTTTACGGTAAGGGTAAGGGTTAGGTTTAGGGTTAGGTTTAGGGTTAGGGTTAGGGTAAGGGTAAGGGTTGGGTAATGGTTAGTTTCAGGGTTAGGGTTAGGGTAAGGGTTAGACTTAGGATTAGTGTTAAGTTTAGGGTTAAAATCAGGGTTAGGGTTCGGTTTACGGTTAGGGTTAGGTTTAGGGTAAGGGTAAGGTTTAGGGTGAGGGTTAGGGTTAGGTTTGGGGTTAGGGTTAGGGTAAGAGTAAGGGTTAGGGTTAGGGTTAGTGTAAGAGTAAGGGTTAGGGTTAGGATTATGGTTAGGGTAAGGGTTAGGGTTAGGGTTAGGGATAGGGTTATTTTTGGGGTTGTGTTAGTGTTAGGGTTGGGGTTAGGGTTAGGATTAGGGTTAGGTTTAGGGTTAGGGTTAGGGTAAGGGTAAGGGTTAGGGTTAGGATTATGGTTAGCGTAAGGGCTAGGGTTAGGGTTAGGGTTAGGGTAAGTGTAAGGGTTAGGGTTAGGTTTAGGGTTGGGGTTAGGGTTAGGGTAAGGGTGAGGGTAAGGGTAAGTGTTAAGTTTAGGCTTACTGTTAGGGTTAGGGTTAGGGTTAGGGTAAGGGTAAGGGTTAGGGTTAGGGTTAGGGTTAGGTTAAGGTTAGGGTTAGGGATAGGGTTAGGCTAAGGTTTAGGGTTAGGGTTAGTTTAAGGGTTAGGTTTAGGGTTAGGGTTAGAGGTAGGTTTAGCGTTAGGGTAAGGGTTAGGGTTAGGGGTTAGGGTTAGGTTTAGGATAGGGTTAGGATTAGGGTTAGGGTTAGGTTTAGGTTTAGGGTTAGGTTTACGGTTAGGGTAAAGGTTAGGGTTACGGTTAGGGTTAGGGTTAAGGTTAGGGTTAGGATTAGGGTTAGGATTAGGGTAAGGGTAAGGGTTATGGTTAGGGTTAGGTTTAGGGTTAAAGTTAGGGTTAGGGTTAGGGTTAGGGTTAGTGTAAGGGTAATGTTTAGGGTTAGGGATAAGTTTAGGGTAAAGTTAGGGGCAGGGTTAGGGTTACAGTTAGGGTAAGGTTAAGGGTAAGGTTTAGGGTTAGTGTTAGGGTTAGGGTTAGTGTTAGGGAAAGGGTAAGGTTTAGGGTTAGGGTTAGGGGAATTGTAACGGTTAGGGTTAGGCTTAGGTTTAGGGTTAAGGTTAGGGTTAGGGTTAGGGTAAGTGTAAGGGATAAGGTTAGGCTTAGGGTTAGGTTAAGGGTTAGTGTTAGGGTAAGGATTAGGGTTAGGGTTAGGGTTAGGGTTAGCATTAAGTTTAGGGTTATTGTCAGGGTTAGGGTTAGGAAAAGGGTAAGGGTAAGTGTTATCGTTAGGTTTAGGGTTAGGTTAAGGATAAGGGTTAGGTTTAGGTTTAGGGTAAGGGTTATGGTTAGCGTTAGGGTTAGGGTTAGCATTAAGTTTAGGGTTAGGGTTAGGGTAAGGGTAAGGGTTAGGGGTAGGGTTAGGGTTAGGGTACGGGTAAGGGATAGGATTAGGGTTACGGTTATGGTTAGGTTTAGGGTAAGTGTTAGGGTTATGGTTAGGTTTAGGGTTAGGTTTAGGGTTAGGGTTAGGGTAAGGGCAAAGTTTAGGGTTAGGTTTAGGTCTAGAGTTAGGGTTAGGGTAAGGGTTAGGGTTAGGGTTAGTGTTAGGTTTAGGGTTAATGTTAGGGTTAGGGTAAAGTTAATGGTTTGGGTTAGGGTGAGGATTAAGGGTTATTGTCAGGGTTAGGGTTAGGCTTATTGTTAGGGTAAGGTAAGATTTAGGGTTAGGTTTAGGGTTAGGAGTTAGAGTTTGGGTTAGGTTTAGGTTTAGGTTTAGGGTTAGGGTAGGGTAAGGGTTAGGTTTAGGGTTAGGGTTATTGTTAGGGTAAGGATTAGGGTTAGGGTTAGTGTTAGCATTAAGGTTAGGATTAGGGTTAGGGTTAGGGTTAGGGAAAGGGTAAGGGTTAGAGTAAGGGTTAGGGTTAGGTTTAGGGTAAGCATAAGGGTTAGGTTTAGGGTTAGGGTAAGGTTAGGGTTAGGGTTAGGGTTAGGGTTAGGTTTATGTTTAGGGTAAGGGTAAGGTTTAGGGTTAGGGTTAGTTTTAGGGTTAGGGTTAGGGTAAGAGTTAGGGTTAGGGTAAAGTTTAAGTTTAGGGTACAGTTTACTGTTAGGGTTATGGTTAGGGTGAGGGTAAGGTTTAGGGTTAGGCTTTGGGTAAGTGTAGGGGTTAGGATTAATGTTAGGGTTAGGGTTAGGGTTAGGGTTAGGGTAAGGGTTAGGGTTAGGGTTAGCGTTAAGGTTATTGATAGTGTTAGGGTTAGGGTTAGGGTTAGGGTTAGGGTAAGGGTAAGGGTTATGATTAGGATAAGGGTAGGTTTTGGGTTAGGGTTAGGGTTAGAGTTAGGGTTAGGGTTAGGGTAAGGGTAACGGTTAGGGTTAGGGTTAGGGTAAGGGTTAGGGTTAGGGGTTAGGGTTAGGTTTCGGATAAGGGTTAGGTTAGGGTGTAGGGTTAGGGTAAGGGTTAGGGTTAAGGGTAGCGTAAGTGTTAGTGTTAAGGTTAGCGTGAGCTTTAGTGTAAGGGTCAGGGTTAGGGGTTAGGGTTAGGGTTATGGTTAGGGTTAGGATTAGGGTAAGGGTAACGGTTAGAGTTAGGGTTAGGGTTAGGGTTAGGGTTAAGGTTAGGGTTACGGTTAGGGTAAGGCTAAAGGTTAGGGTTAGGGTTAGGTTAAGGGTTAGGGTTAGGGTTAGGGTTAGGGTTAGAGGTAGGGTTAGGGGTAGGTTAAGGGTAAGGTTTAGGGTTAGGGTTAGGGTAAGGGTTAGGGTTAGGGGTTAGGGTTAGGGTTAGGATTAGGGTAGGGTTAGGATTAGGGTTAGGGTTAGGTTTAGGGTTAGGGTTAGGGTTAGGGTAAATTTGGGGTTAGGCTTAGGATTAGAGTCAGGGTATTTGTTAGGGTTAGGGTTAGGGTTAGGGTTAGGGTAAGGTTAAGTGTTAGGGTTAGGGTTAGGGTTATGTAAGGGTAATTGTTAGGGTTAGGGGTTAGGGTTAATCATAGGTTAGGTTTAAGGTTAGGGTAAGGTAAGGTTTAGGGTTAGGTTTAGGGTTAGGGGTTAGGTTTAGCGTTAGGGTTAGGGTTAGCGTAAGGGTAAGTGTTAGGTTTAGGGTAAGGGTAATATTTAGGGTTAGGGTTAGGTTTAGGTTTGGGTTAGGGTTAGGGTAAGAGTAAGGGTTAGGGTTAGGGTTAGGGTTAGGCTAAGGGTAAGGGTTAGGGTTAGGGTTAGGGTTAGGATTAGGTTTAAGTTTATGGTTAGGGTTAGGGTTAGGTTTAGGGTTGGGGTTAGGGTAAGGGTAAGGGTTATGTTTAGGGTTAAGGTTATGGTTAGGGTTAGGTTTAGGGTTAGGGTTAGGGTAAGGGTATGGTTTAGGGTTAGGGTTAGGGTTAGGGTAAAGTTAGGGGTAGGGTTAGGGTTAGAGTTACGGTAAGGGTAAGGGTAAGCTTTAGGGTTAGTGTTAGGGTTTGGTTTAGGATTAAGGAAAGGGTAAGGATTAGGGTTAGGGTTATGGTTAGGGTAAGAATTAGGGTTAGAGTTAGTGTAACCATAAGGGTTAGGGTTAGGGTTAGGGTAAGGGTAAAGTTTGGGATTAGGGTTAGGATTAGGGTTAGGTTTACGATGAGGTTAGGGTTAGGTTTATGGTAAGGGTAAGGGTTAGGGTTAGGTTTAGGTTTAGGGTTAGGGTAAGGGTTAGGATTAGGGTTAGGATTCCGTTTCGGGTTAAGTTTAGGGTTAGGTTTAGGCTAAGGGTAAGGGTTAGGGTTAGGGTGAGGGTTAGGGGTTAGTGTTAGGGTTAGGGTTAGGTTCATGGTTAGGGTAAGGGTAAGGTTTAGGGTTAGGGTTAGGGTTAGGGGATAGGGTTAGGGTTAGGGTAAGTGTTAGGGTTAGCTTTAGAATAAGGGTAAGGTTTAGGGTTAGAGTTAGGGTTAGGTTTGGGGTTAGGGTTTGGGTAAGAGTAAGGGTTATTGCTAGGGTTAGGGTTAGGGTAAGGGTAAAGGTTAGGGTTTGGGTTAGGGTTAGGGTTAAGGTTAGGGTTAGGGTTAGGGTTAGGCTAAGGGTTAGGGTTAGGGTTAGGGTAAGGGTTAAGGTTAGGGTTAGGGTTAGGGTTAGAGGTAGGGTTAGGTTTAGGGTAAGTGGAAGGGTTAGGATTATGGTTAGGTTAAGGGTTAGGGTTAGGGTAATGATTAGGGTTAGGGTTAGAATTACGTTTAGGGTTAGTTTTAGGGTTAGGGTTAGGGTTAGGGAAAGGGTAAGGGTAAGGTTTAGGTTTAGGGCTAGGTTTAGGTTATGGATAAGGGTTAGGTTTAGTTTTAGTGTAAGGGTTATGGTTAGCGTTATGGTTAGTTTTAGCATTAAGGTTAGGGTTAGGGTTAGGGTATGGGTAAGAGTTTGGGTTAGGGTTAGGGTTAGGGTAAGGGTAAGGGTTAGGGTTACGGTTAGGATTAGGGTAAGGATTAGTGTTAGGTTTAGGGTTAGGTTTAGGTTTAGGGTTAGGGTAAGGGTAAGGGTTAGAGTTAGGTGTAGGTTTAGGGTTAGGGTTAGGGTTAGGTTTAGGGTTAGGGTTAAGGTTAGGGTTAAGTTTAGCGTTAGGGTTAAGGTTAGGCTAAGGGTTAGGGTTAGGGTTAGGGTAAGGAAAAGTTTAGGGTTAGGTTAGGGTTACGGTAAAGGTTAGGGTTACGGTTAGGTTTAGGGGTAGGGTAAGGGAAAGGGTTAGAGTTAGGGTTTGGGTTAGGGTTAGTTTAGGGTTAGTGTTAGGGTAAGGGTTATGGTTATGGTTAGGGTTAGGGTTAAAGTAAGGGTTAGGGGTAGGGATAGGGCAAGTTTAAGGCTTAGGGTTAGGGTTAGGGTTTGGTTTAGGGTACGGGCAAGGTTTAGGGTTACGGTTAGGGTTAGGTTTAGGGTTAGGGTTAGGGTAAGGGTGAGGTTTAGGGTTAGGGTTAGTTTTAGGGTTAAGGTAAGGGTTAGGGTTAGGGTTAGTGTAAGGGTAAGGGTAAGGTTTAAGTATACAGTTAGGGTTAGGTTTAGTGTTAGGGAAAGGGTAAGGGTTAGGGTAAGGGGTAGGGTAAGGATTTGGGTTAGTGTAACCGTAAGCGTTAGGATTAGGGTTAGGGTAAGGGTAATGGTTAGCATTAGGGTTAGGGTTAGGGTTAGGGTTAGGGTAAGGGTTAGGGTTAGGTTTAGGTTTCGGGTTAGGTTTAGGGTTAGGGTTAGGGTAAGGGTAAGGGTTAGGGTTAGGTTTATGTCTAGGGTTAGGGTTAGGGTAAGGGTTAGGGTTAGGGTTAGTGTTAGGTTTAGGGTTAAGGTTAGGGTTAGGGTAAACCTAAGGGTTAGGGTTAGGTGTTAGTGTGAGGGTTAAGGTTAGGTTTATGGTTAGGGTAAGGTAAGGTTTAGGGTTAGGGTTAGGGTTAGGGGTTACGGTTAGTGTTAGTGTAAGGGTTAGGGTTAGGTTTAGGGTAAGGGTAAGGTTTAGGGTTAGGGTTAGGGTTAGGTTTGGGGTTAAGGGTAGGGTTAGGGTTAGGTTTAGGGTAGGGTTAGCCTTAGTGTTAGGGTGAGGGTAAGGGTTAGGGTTAGGGTTAGAGGTAGAGTTAGGATCAGGGTAAGGGTAATGGTTAGGGATAGGGTTAGGGTAAGGTTTAGGGTTAGATGTTAGGGGTTATGGTTAGGGATAGGTTTATGGTAGGGTTAGGATCAGTTTTAGTGTTAGGGTAAGGGTTAGGGTTAGGGTTAGAGTTAGGGTAAAGTTTAGGGTTACGGTTTGGGTTAGGGGTAGGGTAAGGGTAAGGGTTAGAGTTAGGGTTAGGGTTAGTTTAGGGTTAGGGTTAGGTTAAGGGTAAGGGTTATGGTTATGGTTAGGGTTAGGGTTAAAGTTAGGGTTAGGGTTAGGGATAGGGTTAGGATAAGTTTTAGGCTAGGGTTAGGGTTAGGGTTAGGTAAGGGTTAGGGTTATTTTAAGGGTTAGGGTTAGGGTAAGGGTGAGGTTTAGGATTAGGGTTAGGGTTAGGGTTAAGATTAGGGTTAGGGTTAGGGTTAGGGTTAGGGTAAGGGTAAGGATTAGGGTTAGGATTAGTGTTAGGGTTAGGGTAAGGGTAAGGTTTAGGGATAGGGTTAGGATTAGGGTTAGGTTTAGGGTTAGGTTTAGGGTTAATGTAATGCTTAGGGTTATGGTTAGGGTTAGGTTTAGTGTTAGGGTTAGGGTAAGGGTATGGTTTAGGGTTAGGGTTAGTTTTAGGTTAAGGGAAAGTGTTAGCGTTAGGTTTAGGGTCGGGGTTAAATTTAGGATTAGTGTGAGGTTAAGGGTAAGGGTTAGGGTTAGGGTTAGGTTTAGGGTTAGGGTTAGAGTAAGGGTAAGGGTGAGGGTTTGGTTAGGGTTAGGGTTAGGGTTAGGCTTAGGGTTAAGGTTAGGGTTAGGGTTAGGGTTAAAGTTAGAATTAGGGTTAGCGATAGGGTTCGGGTAAGTTTAAGGCTAGGGTTAGGGTTAGGGTTAGGGTTAGGGTAAGGGTAAGGGTAAGTTTAGGGTTTCTGTTAGGGTTAGGGATAGGGTTATGGAAAGGGTAAGGGTTAGTGTTAGGGTTAGTGTAAGGATTAGGGTTAGGTTTAGTATAACCATAAGGGTTAGGGTTAGGGTTAGGGTAAGGGTAAGGTTTAGGATTAGGGTTAGGGTTATGGTTAGGTTTAGGTTAAGCGTTAGGGTTATGGTTAGGTTTAGGGTTAGGTTTAGGGTTAGGGTTAGGGTAAGGGTTAGGGTTAGCTTTAGGTCTAGGGTTAGGGTTAGGGAAAGGGTTAGGGTTATGGTTAGTGTTAGGATTAGGGTTAAGTTTAGGGTTAGGGTAAACTTAATGGTTAGGGTTAGGGGTTAGTGTTAGGGTTACCGTTAGGTTTATGGTTTGGGTAAGGTAAGGTTTAGGGTTAGTGTTAGGGTTAGGGGTTAGGGTTAGTGTTAGTGTAAGGGTTAGGGTTAG
Source organism: Megascapheus bottae (assembly GCA_024803745.1). Lineage (NCBI taxonomy): Eukaryota > Metazoa > Chordata > Mammalia > Rodentia > Geomyidae > Megascapheus > Megascapheus bottae. The sequence continues at coordinate 3,465,385 of JANJXV010000067.1, read as the reverse complement.
GTTTAGGGTAAGGGTAAGGTTTATGGTTAGGGTTAGGGTCGGGTTTGGGTTTAGGGTTAGGGTTAGGGTTAGGGTTAGGTTAAGGGTAGGGTTAGGATTAGTGTTAGGGTTAGGGTAAGGATTAGGGTTAGGGTTAGGGTTAGAGGTAGAGTTGGATCAGGGTAAGGGTAAGGGTTAGGGTTAGGGTTAGGGTAACGTTTAGGGTTAGGGGTTAGGGTTAGGGTTAGGGTTAGTTTTGTGTAGGGTTAGGATTAGTGTTAGGGTTATTGTAAGGGTTAGGGTTAGGGTTAGGGTTAGAGGTAGGGTAAGGGTAAGGGTTAGGGTTAGGGTTAGGGTTAGGGTTAGGGTTAGCGTAAAGGTTCGGGTTAGGGTTAGAATTAGGGTAAGGGTAAGGTTTAGGGGTAGGGTTAGGGTTAGGGTTAGGTTTAGGGTTAGGGTTAGGGTTAGGGTAATGGTTAAGGTTATGGTTAGGGTTAGGGTTAGCGTTAGGGTTAGGGTTAGGGTATGGGTTAGGGTTAGGGTTAGGGTTAGGGAAAGGGTAAGTGTTTGGGTTAGGTTTAGGGTCGGGGTTAGATTTAGGGTTAGTGTGAGGGTAAGGGTAAGGGTTAGGGTTAGGGTTAGGGTTAGGGTAAGGGTTAGGGTTAGGGTTAGGGATAGGTTGAGCGTTGGGGTATGTGTTAGGGTAGGGGTTAGGGTTAGGGGTAGGGTTAGGGTAAGTGTTAGGATTAGGGTTAGTGTTAGGTTTAGGGTTAGGGTTAGAGTAAGGGTAAGGGTGAGGGTTAGGGTTAGGGTTAGGGTTGGGGTTAGGGTTAGGTTTAGGGTTAAGTTTAGGGTTATGGTTAGGGTTAAGGATAGGGTTAGTGTTAGGGTAAGGATTATGGTTAGGGTTAGGGTTAGGGTTAGGTTTAGGGTTAGGGTTAGGGTAAGGGTAAGGGTGAGGGATAGGTTTAGGGTTAGGGTTAGGATTAGGGTTAGGTTTAGGGTTAAGGTTAGGTTTAGGGTTAGGGTTAGGATAGGGTTAGGGTTAGGGTAAGGATTAAGGTTAGGGTTAGGGTTAGGGTTAGGTTTAGGGTTAGGGTTAGGCTTAGGGTTAGCATTAAGTTTAGGGTTAGGGTTAGGGTAAGGGTTAGGTTTAGGGTTAGGGTTAGGGTTAGGGTAAGGGTAAGGGTTAGGTTTAGGGTTAGAGTTAGGTTTAGGGTTAGGGATTAGGTTTAGGGTTAGGGTTAGGTATAGTGTCAGCATTAAGGTTAGGGTTAGGGTTAGGGTAAGGGTAAGGGTTAGGTTTAGGGTTAGAGTTAGGGTTAGTTTTAGTGTAAGGATTAGGTTTCGGGTTAGGGTTAGGGTTAGAATTAGGGTAAGGGTTAGGTTTAGGGTTAGGGTTAGGTTTAGGATGAGGTTAGGGTTAGGGTTATGGTAAGGGTTAGGGTTAGGTTTAGGTTTAGGGTTAGGGTAAGGGTTAGGGTTAGGGTTAGGATTCGGTTTAGGGTTAAGTTTAGGGTTAGGTTTAGGCTAAGGGTAAGGGTTAGTGTTAGGGTGAGGGTTAGGGGTTAGTGTTAGGGTTAGGGATAGGTTTATGGTTAGGGTAAGGGTAAGGTTTAGGGTTAGGGTTAGGGTTAGGGGTTAGGGTTAGGATGAGCGTTACGGTTAGGTTTAGGGTAGGGGTAAGGTTTAGGGTTAGGGTTAAGGTTAGGATTGGGGTTAGGGTTTGGGTAAGAGTAAGGGTTGTTCTTAGGGTTAGGGTTAGGGTAACGGTAAAGGTTAGGGTTTGGGTTAGGGTTAGGATTAAGTTTAGGGTTAGGGTTAGGGTTAGGCTAAGTGTTAGGGTTAGGGTTAGGGTAAGGGTTAGGATTAGGGTTAGGGTTAGTTTTAGAGGTAGGGTTAGGGTTAGGGTAAGTGTAAGGGTTAGGGTTAGGGTTATGGTTAAGTTAAGGGTTAGGGTTAGGGTAATGATTAGGGTTAGGGTTAGGGTTAGGGTTAGGGTTAGGCAAAGGGTACGTGTAAGGGTTAGGTTTAGGGTTAGGTTTAGGTTAAGGATAAAGGTTAGGTTTAGGTTTAGTGTAAGGGTTATGGTTAGCGTTAGGGTTAGGGTTAGCATTAAGGTTAGGGTTAGGGTTAGGGTATGGGTAAGAGTTTGGGTTAGGGTTAGGGTAAGGGTAAGTGTTAGGATTAGGGTTAGGATTAGTGTTAGGTTTAGGGTTAGGTTTAGGTTTAGGTTTAGGGTAAGGGTAAGGGTTAGAGTTAGGTATAGGTTTAGGGTTAGGGTTAGGGTTAAGGTTAGTGTTAGTGTTAGGGTTAGGGTTAGGGTTAGGGTAAGGGTAAGGTTGAGGGATAGGTTTAGCGTTAGGGTTAGGGTTAGGCTAAGGGTTAGGGTTAGGGTTAGGGTAAGGGTTAGGGTATGTGTTAGGGTTAGTGTTAGAGTTAGGGTTAGGGTTAGGGTTAGGGTAAGGGTTAGGGTTAGGTTAGGGTTAGGGTAAAGGTTAGGGTTACGGTTAGGGTTAGGGGTAGGGTAAGGGAAAGGGTTAGAGTTAGGGTTAGGGTTAGGGTTAGTTTAGGGTTAGTGTTAGGGTAAGGGTAAGGGTTATAGTTATGGTTAGGGTTAGGGTTAAAGGAAGGGTTAGGGTTAGGTTTAGGGCAAGTTTAAGGCTTAGGCTTAGGGTTAGGGTTAGGTTTATGGTACGGGCAAGGTTTAGGGTTAGGGTAAGGGTAATGGTTAGGATTAGGGTTAGGGTTAGGGTTAGGGTTAGGGTAAGGGTTAGGGTTAGGGTTAGGTTTCTGGTTAGGGTTAGGGTTAGGGTTAGGGTAAGGGTAAGGGTTAGGGTTAGGTTTAGGTCTAGGGTTAGGGTTAGGGTAAGGGTTAGGTTTAGGGTTAGTGTTAGGTTTAGGGTTAAGGTTAGGGTTAGGGTAAACGTAAGGGTTAGGGTTAGGTGTTAGTGTTAGGGTTAGGGTTAAGTTTATGGTTAGAGTAAGGTAAGGTTTAGGGTTAGGGTTAGGGTTAGGGGTTAGGGTTAGTGTTAGTGTAAGGGTTAGGGTTAGGTTTAGGGTAAGGGTAAGGTTTAGGGTTAGGGTTAGGGTTAGGTTTGGGGTTAAGGGTAGGGTTAGGGTTAGGTTTAGGGTAGGGTTAGGATTAGTGTTAGGGTTCGGGTAAGGGTTAGGGTTATGGTTAGGGTTAGAGGTAGAGTTAGGATCAGGGTAAGGGTAAGTGTAGGGTTAGGGTTAGGGTAAGGTTTAGGGTTAGATGTTAGGGGTTATGGATAGTGTTAGGTTTAGGGTAGGGTTAGGATCAGTTTTAGGGTTAGGGTAAGGGTTAGGGTTAGGGTTAGAGTTAGGGTAAGGGTAAGGGTTAGGGTTAGGATTAGGATTAGGGTTAGGGTACGGTAAGGTGAAGGTTAGGGTTAAGGTTAGGGTTAGGGTAAAGTTTAGGGTTATGGTTAGGGTTAGGGGTAGGGTAAGGGTAAGGGTTAGAGTTAGGGTTAGGGTTAGGGTTAGTTTAGGGTTAGGGTTAGGTTAAGGGTAAAGGTTATGTTTATGGTTAGGGTTAGGGATAAAGTTAGGGTTAGGGTTAGGGGTAGGGTTAGGGTAAGTTTAAGGCTAGGGTTAGGGTTAAGGGTAGGTTTAGGGTACGTGAAAGATTTAGGGTTAGGGTTAGGGTTAGGATTATTTTTAGGGTTAGGGTTAGGGTAAGGGTGAGGTTTAGGATTAGGGTTAGGGTTTGGGTTAAGGTTAGGGTTAGGGTTAGGGTTAGGGTTAGGGTAAGGGTAAGGATTAGGGTTAGGATTAGTGTTAGGGTTAGGGTAAGGGTAAGGTTTAGGGGTAGGGTTAGGATTAGGGTTAGGTTTAGGGTTAGGGTTAGGGTTAGTGTAATGGTTAGTGTTATGGTTAGGGTTAGGTTTAGTGTTAGGGTTAGGGTAAGGGTATGGGTTAGGGTTAGGGTTAGGGTTAGGGTTAGGTTAAGGGTAAGTGTTAGGGTTAGGTTTAGGGTAGGGGTTAAATTTAGGGTTAGTGTGAGGGTAAGGGTAAGGGTTAGGGTTAGGGTTAGGTTTAGGGTAAGGGTAAGGTTTAGGATTAGGGTTAAGGTTATGGTTAGGTTTAGGTTAAGGGTTAGGGTTATGGTTAGGTTTAGGGTTAGGTTTAGGGTTAGGGTTAGGGTTAGGGTAAGGGTTAGGGTTAGGTTTAGGTCTAGGGTTAGGGTTAGGGAAAGGGTTAGGGTTATGGTTAGTGTTAGGATTAGGGTTAAGATTAGGGTTAGGGTAAACTTAATGGTTAGGGTTAGGGGTTAGTGTTAGGGTTACCGTTAGGTTTATGGTTAGGGTAAGGTAAGGTTTAGGGTTAGGGTTAGGGTTAGGGGTTAGGGTTAGGGTTAGTGTAAGGGTTAGGGTTAGGTTTAGGGTAAGGGTAAGGTTTATGGTTAGGGTTAGGGTTAGGTTTGGGTTTAGGGTTAGGGTTAGCGTTAGGGTTAGGTTAAGGGTAGGGTTAGGATTAGTGTTAGCGTTAGGGTAAGGATTAGGTTTAGGGTTAGGGTTAGAGGTAGAGTTGGATCAGGTTAAGGGTAAGGGTTAGGGTTAGGGTTAGGGTTAGGTTTAGTGTATGGTTAGGATTAGTGTTAGGGTTAGTGTAAGGGTTAGGTTTAGGGTTAGGGTTAGAGTTAGGGTAAGGGTAAGGGTTAGGGTTAGTGTTAGGGTTAGGGTTAGGTAATGGTTAAGGTTATGGTTAGGGTTAGGTTTAGCGTCAGGGTTAGGGTAAGTTTATGGGTTAGGGTTAGGATTAGGGTTAGGGTAAGGGAAAGTGTTTGGGTTAGGTTTAGTGTCGGGGTTAGATTTAGGGTTAGTGTGAGGGTAAGGGTAAGGGTTAGGGTTAGGGTTAGGTTTAGGGTAAGGGTTAGGGTTAGACTGAGGGATAGGGTGAGCGTCTGGGTATGTGTTAGGGTAGGGGTTGGTTAGGGTTAGGGTTAGGGTAAGTGTTAGGATTAGGGTTTGGGTTAGGTTTAGGGTTAGGGTTAGAGTAAGGGTAAGGGTGAGGGTTAGGGTTAGTGTTAGGGTTGGGGTTGGGGTTAGGTTTAGGGTTAAGTTTAGGGTTATGGTTAGGGTTAGGTATAGGGTTAGGGTTAGGGTAAGGATTATGGTTAGGGTTAGGGTTAGGGTTAGGGTTAGGGTTAGGGTTAGGGTTAGGGTTAGGGTTAGGGTTAGGGTTAGAGTAAGTGAAAGGGTGAGGGATAGGTTTAGGGTTAGGGTTAGGGTTAGGTTTAGGGTTAAGGTTAGGTTTAGGGTTAGGGTTAGGGATAGCGTTAGGGTTAGGGTAATGATTAGGGTTAGGGTTAGGGTTAGGGTTAGGTTTAGGGTTAGGTTTAGGCTTAGGGTTAGCATTAAGTTTAGGGTTAGGGTTAGGGTAAGGGTTAGGTTTAGGTTAGGGTTAGGGTTAGGGTAAGGGTAAGGGTTAGGTTTAGGGTTATGGTTAGGTTTAGGGTTAGGGTTAGGGTTAGGTTTAGTGTAAGGATTAGGTTTCGGGTTAGGGTTAGGGTTAGAGTTAGGGTAAGGGTTAGGGTTAGGGTTAGATTTAGGATGAGGTTAGGGTTAGGGTTATGGTAAGGGTTAGGGTTAGGTTTAGGTTTAGGGTTAGGGTAAGGGTTACGGTTAGGTTAAGGATTTGGTTTAGGGTTAAGTTTAGGGTTAGGTTTAGGCTAAGGGTAAGGTTTAGGTTTAGGGTGAGGGTTAGTGGTTAGTGTTAGGGTTACGGTTAGGTTTATGGTTTGGGTAAGGTAAGGTTTAGGGTTAGTGTTAGGGTTAGGGGTTAGGGTTAGGGTTAGTGTAAGGGTTAGGGTTAGGTTTAGGGTAAGGGTAAGGTTTATGGTTAGGGTTACGGTTAGGTTTGGGTTTAGGGTTAGTGTTAGCGTTAGGGTTAGGTTAAGGGTAGGGTTAGGATTAGTGTTAGGCTTAGGGTAAGGATTAGGGTTAGGGTTAGGGTTAGAGGTAGAGTTGGATCAGGTTAAGGGTAAGGGTTAGGGTTAGGGTTAGGGTAACGTTTAGGGGTAGGGGTTAGGGTTAGGGTTAGGGTTAGGTTTAGTGTATGGTTAGGATTAGTGTTAGGGTTAGGGTAAATGTTAGGGTTAGGGTTAGGGTTAGAGTTAGGGTAAGGGTAAGGGTTAGGGTTAGGGTTAGGGTTAGGTTAATGGTTAAGGTTATGGTTAGGGTTAGGTTTAGCGTCAGGGTTAGGGTAAGGGTATGGGTTAGGGTTAGGGTTAGGGTTACGGTAAGGGTAAGTGTTTGGGTTAGGTTTAGTGTCGGGGTTAGATTTAGGGTTAGTGTGAGGGTAAGGGTAAGAGTTAGGGTTAGGGTTAGGTTTAGGGTAAGGGTTAGGGTTAGATTGAGGGATAGGGTGAGCGTTTGGGTATGTGTTAGGGTAGAGGTTAGGGTTAGGGTTAGGGTTAGGGTAAGTGTTAGGATTAGGGTTAGGGTTAGGTTTAGGGTTAGGGTTAGAGTAAGGGTAAGGGTGAGGGTTAGGGTTAGTGTTAGGGTTGGTGTTAGGGTTAGGTTTAGGGTTAAGTTTAGGGTTATGGTTAGGGTTAGGGATAGGGTTAGGGTTAGGGTAAGGATTATGGTTAGGGTTAGGGTTAGGGTTAGGTTTAGGGTTAGGGTTAGAGTAAGGGTAAGTTTGAGGGATAGGTTTAGGGTTAGGGTTAGGGTTAGGGTTAGGTTTAGGGTTAAGGTTAGGTTTAGGGTTAGGGTTAGGGATAGCGTTAGGGTTAGGGTAAGGATTAGGGTTAGGGTTAGGGTTAGGGTTAGGTTTAGGGTTAGGGTTAGGCTTAGGGTTAGCATTAAGTTTATGGTTAGGGTTAGGGTAAGGGTTAGGTTTAAGGTTAGGGTTAGGGTTACGGTAAGGGTAAGGGTTAGGTTTAGGGTTAGGGTTAGGTTTAGCGTTAGGGATTAGGTTTAGGGTTAGGGTTAGGTATAGGGTCAGCATTAAGTTTAGGGTTAGTGTTAGGGTAAGGGTAAGGGTTAGTTTCAGGGTTAGGGTTAGGGTTAGGGTTAGTGTAAGGATTAGGTTTCGGGTTAGGGTTAGGGTTAGGGTTAGGGTTAGGGTAAGGTTTAGGGTTAGGGTTAGGGTTAGGTTTAGGATTAGGTTAGGGTTAGGGATATGGTAAGGGTAAGGGTTAGGGTTAGGTTTAGGTTTAGGGTTAGGGTAAGGGTTAGGGTTAGGGTTAGGATTCGCTTTAGGGTTAAGTTTAGGGTTAGGTTTAGGCTAAGTGTAAGGGTTAGAGTTAGGGTGAGGGTTAGGGGTTAGTGTTAGGGTTAGGGTTAAGTTTATGGTTAGGGTAAGGGTAAGGTTTAGGGTTAAGGTTAGTGTTAGGTGTTAGGGTTAGGGTTAGGGTAAGCGTTAGTGTTAGGTTTAGGGTAAGGGTAAGGGTAAGGTTTAGGGTTAGGGTTAGGGTTAGATTTGGGGTTAGGGTTTGGGTAAGAGTAGGGGTTATTGTTAGGGTTAGGGTTAGAGTAAGGGTAAAGGTTAGGGTTTGGGTTAGGGTTAGGGTTAAGGTTAGGGTTAGGGTTAGGCTGAGGGTTAGGGTTAGGGTTAGGGTAAGGGTTAGGGTTAGGGTTAGGGTTAGAGGTAGGGTTAGGGTTAGGGTAAGTGTAAGGGTTAGGGTTAGGGTTAGGGTTAGGTTAAAGGTTAGGGTTAGGGTAATGATTAGGGTTAGGTTTAGGGTTAGGGTTAGAATTACGTTTAGGGTTAGGTTTAGGGTTAGGGTAGGGTTAGGGAAAGGGTAAGGGTAAGGGTTAGGTTTAGGGTTAGGTTTAGGTTAAGGATAAGGGTTAGGTTTAGTTTTAGTGTAAGGGTTATCGTTAACGTTAGGGTTAGGCTTAGCATTAAGTTTAGGGTTAGGGTTAGGGTATGGGTA
>JANJXV010000067.1:3437500-3452500 GCA_024803745.1 Megascapheus bottae | reverse complement strand
AGGGTTAGAGTTAGGGTAAGGGTAAAGGTTAGGGTTAGGATTAGGGTTAGGGTTAGGGTACGGTAAGGTAAGGGTTAGGGTTAAGGTTAGGGTTAGGGTAAAGTTTAGGGTTACGGTTAGGGTTAGGGGTAGGGTAAGGGTAAGGGTTAGAGTTAGGGTTAGGGTTAGGGTTAGTGTTAGGTTTAGGGTTAAGGTTAGGGTTAGGGTAAACGTAAAGTTTAGGGTTAGGTGTTAGTGTTAGGGTTAGGGTTAGGTTTATGGTTAGGGTAAGGTAAGGTTTGGGTTAGGGTTAGGGTTAGGGGTTAGGGTTAGTGTTAGTGTAAGGGTTAGGGTTAGGTTTAGGGTAAGGGTAAGGTTTAGGGTTAGGGTTAGGGTTAGGTTTGGGGTTAAGGTTAGGGTTAGGGTTAGTTTAGGGTTAGGGTTAGGTTAAGGGTAAGGGTTATGGTTATGGTTAGGGTTAGGGTAAAGTTTAGGGTTACGGTTAGGGTTAGGGGTAGGGTAAGGGTAAGGGTTAGAGTTAGGGTTAGGGTTAGGGTTAGTTTAGGGTTAGGGTTAGGTTAAGGGTAAGGGTTATGGTTATGGTTAGGGTTAGGGATAAAGTTAGGGTTAGGGTTAGGGATAGGGTTAGGGTAAGTAGAAGGCTAGGGTTAGGGTTAGGGTTAGGTTTAGAGTACGTGAAAGATTTAGGGTTAGGATTAGGGTTAGGGTTATTTTTAGGGTTAGGGTTAGGGTAAGGGTGAGGTTTAGGATTAGGGTTAGGGTTAGGGTTAAGGTTAGGGTTAGGGTTAGGGTTAGGGTTAGGGTAAGGGTAAGGATTAGGGTTAGGATTAGTGTTAGGGTTAGGGTAAGGGTAAGGTTTAGTGGTAGGGTTAGGATTAGGGTTAGGTTTAGGGTTAGGGTTAGGGTTAGTGTAATGGTTAGGGTTATGGTTAGGGTTAGGTTTAGTGTTAGGGTTAGGGTAAGGGTATGGGTTAGGGTTAGGGTTAGGGTTAGAGTTAGGGTAAGGGTAAGGGTTAGGGTTAGGGTTAGGGTTAGGGTAAAGGTTCGGGTTAGGGTTAGGGTTAGGGTAAGGGTAAGGTTTAGGGGTAGGGTTAGGATTAGGGTTAGGTTTAGGGGTAGGGTTATGGTTAGGTTAATGGTTAAGGTTATGGTTAGGGTTAGGTTTAGCGTTAGGGTTAGGGTAAGGGTATGGGTTAGGGTTAGGTTTAGGGTTAGGGTTAGGGTAAGGGTAAGTTTTAGGGTTAGGTTTAGGGTCGGGGTTAGATTTAGGGTCAGTGTGAGGGTAAGGGTAAGGGTTAGGTTTAGGGTTAGGTTTAGGGTAAGGGTTAGGGTTAGGGTTAGGGATAGGGTGAGTGTTTGGTATGTGTTAGGGTAGGGTTTAGGGTTAGGGTTAGGGTTAGGGTTAGGGTAAGAGTTAGGATTAGGGTTATGGTTCGGTTTAGGGTTAGGGTTAGAGTAAGGGTAAGGGTGAGGGTTAGGGTTAGGGTTAGGGTTGGGGTTAGGGTTAGGTTTAGGGTTAAGTTTAGGGTTATGGTAAGGGTTAGGGATAGGGTTAAGGTTAGGGTAAGGATTATCGTTAGGGTTAGTGTTAGGGTTAGGTTTAGGGTTAGGGTTAGAGTAAGGGTAAGGGTGAGGGATAGGTTTAGGGTTAGGGTTAGGGTTAGGGTTAGGTTTAGGGTTAAGGTTAGGTTTATGGTTAGGGTTAGGGATAGGGTTAGGGTTAGGGTAAGGATTAGGGTTAGGGTTAGGGTTAGGGGTAGGTTTAGGTTTAGGGTTAGGCTTAGGGTTAGCACTAAGTTTAGGGTTACGGTTAGGGTAAGGGTTAGGTGTAGGGTTAGGGTTAGGGTTAGATTTAGGTTTAGGGCTTAGGTTTAGGGTTAGGGTTAGGTATAGGGTCAGCATTAAGGTTAGGGTTAGGGTTAGGGTAAGGGTAAGTGTTAGGTTTAGGGTTAGGGTAAGGTTTAGGGTTAGGGTTACGGTTAGGGTTAAGTTTAGGGTTAGGGTTAGGGTTAGGTTTAGGGTAAGGGTAAGGGTAGGGTTAGGGTTAGGTTTAGGGTTAGGTTTAGGGTAAGGTTAAGGGTTAGGGTTAGGGTTAGGGTTAGTTTAAGGTTAGGGTTAGGGTTAGGGTAAAGGTTAGGGTTAGGGTTAGGGTTAGGTAAAGGGTAAGGGTTAGGGTTAGGGTTAGGGTTAGGGTAAGGGTTAGGGTTAGGTTTAGGGTTAGGGTTAGGGTTAGGGTTAGGGTAAGGATTAGGGTTAGGGATAGGTTTAGTGTTGGGTTAGGGATTAGGGTTAGGGTTAGGGTAAGGGTTAGGGTAAGGGTTAGGGTTAGGGTTTAGGTTTAGGGTTAGGGTTAGGGTGAGGGTAGGGGTTAGGGTTAGGGTTAAGGTTAGGGTTAGACTTAGGGTTAGGGTTAGGGTAAGCGTAAGGCTTAGGTATAGGGTTAGGGTTAGGATTAGCGGCTCGGTTTAGGCTTAGGTTTAAGGTTAGGGTAAGGTTTAGGGTTAGGTTTAGGGTAAGGGTAAGTGTTAGGGTTAGGTTTAGGGTTAGGGATAGGGTAAGGGTAAGGGTCAGGGTTAGGGGTTAGGGTTAGGGTTAGGGTTAGGTTTAGGGTTAGGTTTAGAGTAAGGGTAAGGGTTCGGGTTAGGGTTAGGTTTAGGATTAATGTTAGGTTTAGGGAAAGGGTTAGGGTTAGGGTTAGGTTTACGTTTAGGGTAAGGATTAGGGTTAGGGTTAGGGTTAGGGTTAGGGTAAGGGTTAGGGTTAGGGTTAGATTTTGGTTTAGCATTAAGTTTAGGGTTAGGGTTAGAATAAGGGTTAGGTTTAGGGATAGGTTTAGGGTTAGGGTTAGGGTTAGGGTTAGGGTTAACATTAGTGTTAGGGTTAGGGTTAGGGTTAGGGTTAGGTTTGGGGTTAAGGTTAGTGTAAGGATTAGTTTTCGCGTTAGGGTTAGGGTTAGCATTAAGGTTAGGATTAGGGTTAGGGTAAGCTTTAGGGTAAGGGTAAGGGCTAGGGTTAGGGTTAGGGTTATGGTTAGGGTTAACATTAGTGTTAGGGTTAGGGTTAGGGTTAGGGTAAGGGTAAGGGCTAGGGTTAGGGTTAGGGTTAGGGTTAATTTTAGGGTAAGGGTAATGCTTAGGGTTAGGGTTAGGGTTAGGGTTAGGTTTAGGGTTAGGGTTAGGGTTAAGGTTAGGGTTAGGGTTAGGGTTAGGGTAAGGATAAGGTTTAGAGTTAGTTTTAGGGTTAGGTTTAGGGTTAGGGTTAGGGAAAGGGTAAGGATTAGGGTTAGGGTTAGAGTTAGTTTTAGGGTAAGGATTAGGGTTAGAGTTAGGGTTAGGGTAAGGTTAGGTTTAGGGTTAGGTTTAGCATTAAGGTTAGGGTTAGGTTTAGGGTAAGGGTTAGGGTTAGTGTTAGGGTTAGGGTAAGGTTAAGGGTTACAGTTAGGGTTAGGCTTAGGGTAAGGTTTAGGGTTAGGGTTATGGTTAGCTTTAGGGTTAGGTTTAGGGTTAGGGTTATGTTTGTGGTGAGGGTTAGGGCAAGAGTAAGGGTTAGGGTTAGGGTTAGGGTAAGTGTTACGGTTAGGGTTAGGGTTAGGGTAAGGGTAAGGGTTAGGGTTAGGGTTAGGTTTACGGTAAGGTTAAGGGTTAGGGTTAGGATTAGGGTTACGGTTAGGGTAAGGGTTAGGGTTAGGTTTAGGTTTAGGTTTAGGGTTAGGGTTAGGGTAAGGGTAAGGTTTGGGTTAGGGTTATGATTGGGGTGAGGGTTAGGGCAAGAGTAAGGGTTAGGGTTAGGGTTAGTGTTAGCATTAAGGTTACGGTTAGGGTTAGGGTAAGGGTAAGGGTTAGGGTTAGGGTTAGGTTTACGGTAAGGGTAAGGGTTAGGTTTAGGGTTAGGTTTAGGGTTAGGGTTAGGGTAAGGGTAAGGGTTGGGTAATGGTTAGTTTCAGGGTTAGGGTTAGGGTAAGGGTTAGACTTAGGATTAGTGTTAAGTTTAGGGTTAAAATCAGGGTTAGGGTTCGGTTTATGGTTAGGGTTAGGTTTAGGGTAAGGGTAAGGTTTAGGGTGAGGGTTAGGGTTAGGTTTGGGGTTAGGGTTAGGGTAAGAGTAAGGGTTAGGGTTAGGGTTAGTGTAAGAGTAAGGGTTAGGGTTAGGATTATGGTTAGGGTAAGGGTTAGGGTTAGGGTTAGGGATAGGGTTATTTTTGGGGTTGTGTTAGTGTTAGGGTTGGGGTTAGGGTTAGGATTAGGGTTAGGTTTAGGGTTAGGGTTAGGGTAAGGGTAAGGGTTAGGGTTAGGATTATGGTTAGCGTAAGGGCTAGGGTTAGGGTTAGGGTTAGGGTAAGTGTAAGAGTTAGGGTTAGGTTTAGGGTTGGGGTTAGGGTTAGGGTAAGGGTGAGGGTAAGGGTAAGTGTTAAGTTTAGGCTTACTGTTAGGGTTAGGGTTAGGGTTAGGGTAAGGGTAAGGGTTAGGGTTAGGGTTAGGGTTAGGTTAAGGTTAGGGTTAGGGATAGGGTTAGGCTAAGGTTTAGGGTTAGGGTTAGTTTAAGGGTTAGGTTTAGGGTTAGGGTTAGAGGTAGGTTTAGGGTTAGGGTAAGGGTTAGGGTTAGGGGTTAGGGTTAGGTTTAGGATAGGGTTAGGATTAGGGTTAGGGTTAGGTTTAGGTTTAGGGTTAGGTTTAGGGTTAGGGTAAAGGTTAGGGTTACGGTTAGGGTTAGGGTTAAGGTTAGGGTTAGGATTAGGGTTAGGATTAGGGTAAGGGTAAGGGTTATGGTTAGGGTTAGGTTTAGGGTTAAAGTTAGGGTTAGGGTTAGGGTTAGGGTTAGTGTAAGGGTAATGTTTAGGGTTAGGGATAAGTTTAGGGTAAAGTTAGGGGCAGGGTTAGGGTTACAGTTAGGGTAAGGTTAAGGGTAAGGTTTAGGGTTAGTGTTAGGGTTAGGGTTAGTGTTAGGGAAAGGGTAAGGTTTAGGGTTACGGTTAGGGGAAATGTAACGGTTAGGGTTAGGCTTAGGTTTAGGGTTAAGGTTAGGGTTAGGGTTAGGGTAAGTGTAAGGGGTAAGGTTAGGCTTAGGGTTAGGTTAAGGGTTAGTGTTAGGGTAAGGATTAGGGTTAGGGTTAGGGTTAGGGTTAGCATTAAGTTTAGGGTTATTGTCAGGGTTAGGGTTAGGAAAAGGGTAAGGGTAAGTGTTATCGTTAGGTTTAGGGTTAGGTTAAGGATAAGGGTTAGGTTTAGGTTTAGGGTAAGGGTTATGGTTAGCGTTAGGGTTAGGGTTAGCATTAAGTTTAGGGTTAGGGTTAGGGTAAGGGTAAGGGTTAGGGGTAGGGTTAGGGTTAGGGTACGGGTAAGGGATAGGATTAGGGTTACGGTTATGGTTAGTTTTAGGGTAAGTGTTAGGGTTATGGTTAGGTTTAGGGTTAGGTTTAGGGTTAGGGTTAGGGTAAGGGCAAAGTTTAGGGTTAGGTTTAGGTCTAGAGTTAGGGTTAGGGTAAGGGTTAGGGTTAGGGTTAGTGTTAGGTTTAGGGTTAATGTTAGGGTTAGGGTAAAGTTAATGGTTTGGGTTAGGGTGAGGATTAAGGGTTATTGTCAGGGTTAGGGTTAGGTTTATTGTTAGGGTAAGGTAAGATTTAGGGTTAGGTTTAGGGTTAGGAGTTAGAGTTTGGGTTAGGTTTAGGTTTAGGTTTAGGGTTAGGGTAGGGTAAGGGTTAGGGTTAGGGTTAGGGTTAGGTTTAGGGTAAGGGTTATTGTTAGGGTAAGGATTAGGGTTAGGGTTAGGGTTAGTGTTAGCATTAAGGTTAGGATTAGGGTTAGGGTTAGGGTTAGGGAAAGGGTAAGGGTTAGAGTAAGGGTTAGGGTTAGGTTTAGGGTAAGCATAAGGGTTAGGTTTAGGGTTAGGGTAAGGTTAGGGTTAGGGTTAGGGTTAGGGTTAGGTTTATGTTTAGGGTAAGGGTAAGGTTTAGGGTTAGGGTTAGTTTTAGGGTTAGGGTTAGGGTAAGAGTTAGGGTTAGGGTAAAGTTTAAGTTTAGGGTAAAGTTTACTGTTAGGGTTATGGTTAGGGTGAGGGTAAGGTTTAGGGTTAGGCTTTGGGTAAGTGTAGGGGTTAGGATTAATGTTAGGGTTAGGGTTAGGGTTAGGGTTAGGGTAAGGGTTAGGGTTAGGGTTAGCGTTAAGGTTATTGATAGTGTTAGGGTTAGGGTTAGGGTTAGGGTTAGGGTTAGGGTAAGGGTAAGGGTTATGATTAGGATAAGGGTAGGTTTTGGGTTAGGGTTAGGGTTAGAGTTAGGGTTAGGGTTAGGGTAAGGGTAACGGTTAGGGTTAGGGTTAGGGTAAGGGTTAGGGTTAGGGGTTAGGGTTAGGTTTCGGATAAGGGTTAGGTTAGGGTGTAGGGTTAGGGTAAGGGTTAGGGTTAAGGGTAGCGTAAGTGTTAGTGTTAAGGTTAGCGTGAGCTTTAGTGTAAGGGTCAGGGTTAGGGGTTAGGGTTAGGGTTATGGTTAGGGTTAGGATTAGGGTAAGGGTAACGGTTAGAGTTAGGGTTAGGGTTAGGGTTAGGGTTAAGGTTAGGGTTACGGTTAGGGTAAGGCTAAAGTTTAGGGTTAGGGTTAGGTTAAGGGTTAGGGTTAGGGTTAGGGTTAGAGGTAGGGTTAGGGGTAGGTTAAGGGTAAGGTTTAGGGTTAGGGTTAGGGTAAGGGTTAGGGTTAGGGGTTAGGGTTAGGGTTAGGATTAGGGTAGGGTTAGGATTAGGGTTAGGGTTAGGTTTAGGGTTAGGGTTAGGGTTAGGGTAAATTTGGGGTTAGGCTTAGGATTAGAGTCAGGGTATTTGTTAGGGTTAGGGTTAGGGTTAGGGTTAGGGTAAGGTTAAGTGTTAGGGTTAGGGTTAGGGTTAGGGTTATGTAAGGGTAATTGTTAGGGTTAGGGGTTAGGGTTAATCATAGGTTAGGTTTAAGGTTAGGGTAAGGTAAGGTTTAGGGTTAGGTTTAGGGTTAGGGGTTAGGTTTAGCGTTAGGGTTAGGGTTAGCGTAAGGGTAAGTGTTAGGTTTAGGGTAAGGGTAATATTTAGGGTTAGGGTTAGGTTTAGGTTTGGGTTAGGGTTAGGGTAAGAGTAAGGGTTAGGGTTAGGGTTAGGGTTAGGCTAAGGGTAAGGGTTAGGGTTAGGGTTAGGGTTAGGATTAGGTTTAAGTTTATGGTTAGGGTTAGGGTTAGGTTTAGGGTTGGGGTTAGGGTAAGGGTAAGGGTTATGTTTAGGGTTAAGGTTATGGTTAGGGTTAGGTTTAGGGTTAGGGTTAGGGTAAGGGTATGGTTTAGGGTTAGGGTTAGGGTTAGGGTAAAGTTAGGGGTAGGGTTAGGGTTAGAGTTACGGTAAGGGTAAGGGTAAGCTTTAGGGTTAGTGTTAGGGTTAGGTTTAGGATTAAGGAAAGGGTAAGGATTAGGGTTAGGGTTATGGTTAGGGTAAGAATTAGGGTTAGAGTTAGTGTAACCATAAGGGTTAGGGTTAGGGTTAGGGTAAGGGTAAAGGTTGGGATTAGGGTTAGGATTAGGGTTAGGTTTACGATGAGGTTAGGGTTAGGTTTATGGTAAGGGTAAGGGTTAGGGTTAGGTTTAGGTTTAGGGTTAGGGTAAGGGTTAGGATTAGGGTTAGGATTCCGTTTCGGGTTAAGTTTAGGGTTAGGTTTAGGCTAAGGGTAAGGGTTAGGGTTAGGGTGAGGGTTAGGGGTTAGTGTTAGGGTTAGGGTTAGGTTTATGGTTAGGGTAAGGGTAAGGTTTAGGGTTAGGGTTAGGGTTAGGGGATAGGGTTAGGGTTAGGGTAAGTGTTAGGGTTAGCTTTAGAATAAGGGTAAGGTTTAGGGTTAGAGTTAGGGTTAGGTTTGGGGTTAGGGTTTGGGTAAGAGTAAGGGTTATTGCTAGGGTTAGGGTTAGGGTAAGGGTAAAGGTTAGGGTTTGGGTTAAGGTTAGGGTTAGGGTTAGGGTTAGGCTAAGGGTTAGGGTTAGGGTTAGGGTAAGGGTTAAGATTAGGGTTAGGGTTAGGGTTAGAGGTAGGGTTAGGTTTAGGGTAAGTGGAAGGGTTAGGATTATGGTTAGGTTAAGGGTTAGGGTTAGGGTAATGATTAGGGTTAGGGTTAGAATTACGTTTAGGGTTAGTTTTAGGGTTAGGGTTAGGGTTAGGGAAAGGGTAAGGGTAAGGTTTAGGTTTAGGGCTAGGTTTAGGTTATGGATAAGGGTTAGGTTTAGTTTTAGTGTAAGGGTTATGGTTAGCGTTATGGTTAGGGTTAGCATTAAGGTTAGGGTTAGGGTTAGGGTATGGGTAAGAGTTTGGGTTAGGGTTAGGGTTAGGGTAAGGGTAAGGGTTAGGGTTACGGTTAGGATTAGGGTAAGGATTAGTGTTAGGTTTAGGGTTAGGTTTAGGTTTAGGGTTAGGGTAAGGGTAAGGGTTAGAGTTAGGTGTAGGTTTAGGGTTAGGGTTAGGGTTAGGTTTAGGGTTAGGGTTAAGGTTAGGGTTAAGTTTAGCGTTAGGGTTAAGGTTAGGCTAAGGGTTAGGGTTAGGGTTAGGGTAAGGAAAAGTTTAGGGTTAGGTTAGGGTTACGGTAAAGGTTAGGGTTACGGTTAGGTTTAGGGGTAGGGTAAGGGAAAGGGTTAGAGTTAGGGTTTGGGTTAGGGTTAGTTTAGGGTTAGTGTTATGGTAAGGGTTATGGTTTTGGTTAGGGTTAGGGTTAAAGTAAGGGTTAGGGGTAGGGATAGGGCAAGTTTAAGGCTTAGGGTTAGGGTTAGGGTTTGGTTTAGGGTACGGGCAAGGTTTAGGGTTACGGTTAGGGTTAGGTTTAGGGTTAGGGTTAGGGTAAGGGTGAGGTTTAGGGTTAGGGTTAGTTTTAGGGTTAAGGTAAGGGTTAGGGTTAGGGTTAGTGTAAGGGTAAGGGTAAGGTTTAAGTATACAGTTAGGGTTAGGTTTAGTGTTAGGGAAAGGGTAAGGGTTAGGGTAAGGGGTAGGGTAAGGATTTGGGTTAGTGTAACCGTAAGCGTTAGGATTAGGGTTAGGGTAAGGGTAATGGTTAGCATTAGGGTTAGGGTTAGGGTTAGGGTTAGGGTAAGGAAAAGTTTAGGGTTAGGTTAGGGTTACGGTAAAGGTTAGGGTTACGGTTAGGTTTAGGGGTAGGGTAAGGGAAAGGGTTAGAGTTAGGGTTTGGGTTAGGGTTAGTTTAGGGTTAGTGTTAGGGTAAGGGTTATGGTTTTGGTTAGGGTTAGGGTTAAAGTAAGGGTTAGGGGTAGGGATAGGGCAAGTTTAAGGCTTAGGGTTAGGGTTAGGGTTTGGTTTAGGGTACGGGCAAGGTTTAGGGTTACGGTTAGGGTTAGGTTTAGGGTTAGGGTTAGGGTAAGGGTGAGGTTTAGGGTTAGGGTTAGTTTTAGGGTTAAGGTAAGGGTTAGGGTTAGGGTTAGTGTAAGGGTAAGGGTAAGGTTTAAGTATACAGTTAGGGTTAGGTTTAGTGTTAGGGAAAGGGTAAGGGTTAGGGTAAGGGGTAGGGTAAGGATTTGGGTTAGTGTAACCGTAAGCGTTAGGATTAGGGTTAGGGTAAGGGTAATGGTTAGCATTAGGGTTAGGGTTAGGGTTAGGGTTAGGGTAAGGGTTAGGGTTAGGTTTAGGTTTCGGGTTAGGTTTAGGGTTAGGGTTAGGGTAAGGGTAAGGGTTAGGGTTAGGTTTAGGTCTAGGGTTAGGGTTAGGGTAAGGGTTAGGGTTAGGGTTAGTGTTAAGTTTAGGGTTAAGGTTAGGGTTAGGGTAAACCTAAGGGTTAGGGTTAGGTGTTAGTGTGAGGGTTAAGGTTAGGTTTATGGTTAGGGTAAGGTAAGGTTTAGGGTTAGGGTTAGGGTTAGGGGTTACGGTTAGTGTTAGTGTAAGGGTTAGGGTTAGGTTTAGGGTAAGGGTAAGGTTTAGGGTTAGGGTTAGGGTTAGGTTTGGGGTTAAGGGTAGGGTTAGGGTTAGGTTTAGGGTAGGGTTAGCCTTAGTGTTAGGGTGAGGGTAAGGGTTAGGTTTAGGGTTAGAGGTAGAGTTAGGATCAGGGTAAGGGTAATGGTTAGGGATAGGGTTAGGGTAAGGTTTAGGGTTAGATGTTAGGGGTTATGGTTAGGGATAGGTTTATGGTAGGGTTAGGATCAGTTTTAGTGTTAGGGTAAGGGTTAGGGTTAGGGTTAGAGTTAGGGTAAAGTTTAGGGTTACGGTTTGGGTTAGGGGTAGGGTAAGGGTAAGGGTTAGAGTTAGGGTTAGGGTTAGTTTAGGGTTAGGGTTAGGTTAAGGGTAAGGGTTATGGTTATGGTTAGGGTTAGGGTTAAAGTTAGGGTTAGGGTTAGGGATAGGGTTAGGATAAGTTTTAGGCTAGGGTTAGGGTTAGGGTTAGGTTTAGGGTACGTGAAAAGTTTAGGGAAAGGGTTAGGGTTAGGGTTATTTTAAGGGTTAGGGTTAGGGTAAGGGTGAGGTTTAGGATTAGGGTTAGGGTTAGGGTTAAGGTTAGGGTTAGGGTTAGGGTTAGGGTTAGGGTAAGGGTAAGGATTAGGGTTAGGATTAGTGTTAGGGTTAGGGTAAGGGTAAGGTTTAGGGATAGGGTTAGGATTAGGGTTAGGTTTAGGGTTAGGTTTAGGGTTAATGTAATGCTTAGGGTTATGGTTAGGGTTAGGTTTAGTGTTAGGGTTAGGGTAAGGGTATGGTTTAGGGTTAGGGTTAGTTTTAGATTAAGGGAAAGTGTTAGCGTTAGGTTTAGGGTCGGGGTTAAATTTAGGATTAGTGTGAGGTTAAGGGTAAGGGTTAGGGTTAGGGTTAGGTTTAGGGTTAGGGTTAGAGTAAGGGTAAGGGTGAGGGTTTGGTTAGGGTTAGGGTTAGGGTTAGGCTTAGGGTTAAGGTTAGGGTTAGGGTTAGGGTTAGGGATAGGGTTAGGGTTAGGTTAAGGATTAGGGTTAGGTTTAGGGTTAGGGTAAGGGTTATGGTTATGGTTAGGGTTAAAGTTAGAATTAGGGTTAGCGATAGGGTTCGGGTAAGTTTAAGGCTAGGGTTAGGGTTAGGGTTAGGTTTAGGGTAAGGGTAAGGGTGAGGTTTAGGATTAGGGTTAGGTTTAGGGTTAAGGTTAGGGTTAGGGTTAGGGTTAGGGTAAGGGTAAGGGTAAGTTTAGGGTTTCTGTTAGGGTTAGGGATAGGGTTATGGAAAGGGTAAGGGTTAGTGTTAGGGTTAGTGTAAGGATTAGGGTTAGGTTTAGTGTAACCATAAGGGTTAGGGTTAGGGTTAGGGTAAGGGTAAGGTTTAGGATTAGGGTTAGGGTAAGGTTTAGGATTATGGTTATGTTTAGGGTTAGGTTTAGGGTTAGGGTTAGGGTAAGGGTTAGGGTTAGGTTTAGGTCTAGGGTTAGGGTTAGGGAAAGGGTTAGGGTTATGGTTAGTGTTAGGATTAGGGTTAAGATTAGGGTTAGGGTAAACTTAATGGTTAGGGTTAGGGGTTAGTGTTAGGGTTACCGTTAGGTTTATGGTTAGGGTAAGGTAAGGTTTAGGGTTAGGGTTAGGGTTAGGGTTAGGGGTTAGGGTTAGGGTTAGTGTAAGGGTTAGGGTTAGGTTTAGGGTAAGGGTAAGGTTTATGGTTAGGGTTAGGGTTAGGTTTGGGTTTAGGGTTAGGGTTAGCGTTAGGGTTAGGTTAAGGGTAGGGTTAGGATTAGTGTTAGGGTTAGGGTAAGGATTAGGTTTAGGGTTAGGGTTAGAGGTAGAGTTGGATCAGGTTAAGGGTAAGGGTTAGGGTTAGGGTTAGGGTTAGGTTTAGTGTATGGTTAGGATTAGTGTTAGGGTTAGGGTAAGGGTTAGGTTTAGGGTTAGGGTTAGAGTTAGGGTAAGGGTAAGGGTTAGGGTTAGTGTTAGGGTTAGGGTTAGGTAATGGTTAAGGTTATGGTTAGGGTTAGGTTTAGCGTCAGGGTTAGGGTAAGTTTATGGGTTAGGGTTAGGGTTAGGGTTAGGGTAAGGGAAAGTGTTTGGGTTAGGTTTAGTGTCGGGGTTAGATTTAGGGTTAGTGTGAGGGTAAGGGTAAGGGTTAGGGTTAGGGTTAGGTTTAGGGTAAGGGTTACGGTTAGACTGAGGGATAGGGTGAGCGTCTGGGTATGTGTTAGGGTAGGGGTTAGGGTTAGGGTTAGGGTTAGGGTAAGTGTTAGGATTAGGGTTTGGGTTAGGTTTAGGGTTAGGGTTAGAGTAAGGGTAAGGGTGAGGGTTAGGGTTAGTGTTAGGGTTGGGGTTGGGGTTAGGTTTAGGGTTAAGTTTAGGGTTATGGTTAGGGTTAGGTATAGGGTTAGGGTTAGGGTAAGGATTATGGTTAGGGTTAGGGTTAGGGTTAGGGTTAGGGTTAGAGTAAGTGAAAGGGTGAGGGATAGGTTTAGGGTTAGGGTTAGGGTTAGGTTTAGGGTTAAGGTTAGGTTTAGGGTTAGGGTTAGGGATAGCGTTAGGGTTAGGGTAATGATTAGGGTTAGGGTTAGGGTTAGGGTTAGGTTTAGGGTTAGGTTTAGGCTTAGGGTTAGCATTAAGTTTAGGGTTAGGGTTAGGGTAAGGGTTAGGTTTAGGTTAGTGTTAGGGTTAGGGTAAGGGTAAGGGTTAGGTTTAGGGTTATGGTTAGGTTTAGGGTTAGGGTTAGGGTTAGGTTTAGTGTAAGGATTAGGTTTCGGGTTAGGGTTAGGGTTAGAGTTAGGGTAAGGGTTAGGGTTAGGGTTAGGGTTAGATTTAGGATGAGGTTAGGGTTAGGGTTATGGTAAGGGTTAGGGTTAGGTTTAGGTTTAGGGTTAGGGTAAGGGTTACGGTTAGGGTAAGGATTTGGTTTAGGGTTAAGTTTAGGGTTAGGTTTAGGCTAAGGGTAAGGTTTAGGTTTAGGGTGAGGGTTAGTGGTTAGTGTTAGGGTTACGGTTAGGTTTATGGTTTGGGTAAGGTAAGGTTTAGGGTTAGTGTTAGGGTTAGGGGTTAGGGTTAGGGTTAGTGTAAGGGTTAGGGTTAGGTTTAGGGTAAGGGTAAGGTTTATGGTTAGGGTTACGGTTAGGTTTGGGTTTAGGGTTAGTGTTAGCGTTAGGGTTAGGTTAAGGGTAGGGTTAGGATTAGTGTTAGGCTTAGGGTAAGGATTAGGGTTAGGGTTAGGGTTAGAGGTAGAGTTGGATCAGGTTAAGGGTAAGGGTTAGGGTTAGGGTTAGGGTAACGTTTAGGGGTAGGGGTTAGGGTTAGGGTTAGGGTTAGGTTTAGTGTATGGTTAGGATTAGTGTTAGGGTTAGGGTAAGTGTTAGGGTTAGGGTTAGGGTTAGAGTTAGGGTAAGGGTAAGGGTTAGGGTTAGGGTTAGGGTTAGGTTAATGGTTAAGGTTATGGTTAGGGTTAGGTTTAGCGTCAGGGTTAGGGTAAGGGTATGGGTTAGGGTTAGGGTTAGGGTTACGGTAAGGGTAAGTGTTTGGGTTAGGTTTAGTGTCGGGGTTAGATTTAGGGTTAGTGTGAGGGTAAGGGTAAGAGTTAGGGTTAGGGTTAGGTTTAGGGTAAGGGTTAGGGTTAGATTGAGGGATAGGGTGAGCGTTTGGGTATGTGTTAGGGTAGAGGTTAGGGTTAGGGTTAGGGTTAGGGTAAGTGTTAGGATTAGGGTTAGGGTTAGGTTTAGGGTTAGGGTTAGAGTAAGGGTAAGGGTGAGGGTTAGGGTTAGTGTTAGGGTTGGTGTTAGGGTTAGGTTTAGGGTTAAGTTTAGGGTTATGGTTAGGGTTAGGGATAGGGTTAGGGTTAGGGTAAGGATTATGGTTAGGGTTAGGGTTAGGGTTAGGTTTAGGGTTAGGGTTAGAGTAAGGGTAAGTTTGAGGGATAGGTTTAGGGTTAGGGTTAGGGTTAGGGTTAGGTTTAGGGTTAAGGTTAGGTTTAGGGTTAGGGTTAGGGATAGCGTTAGGGTTAGGGTAAGGATTAGGGTTAGGGTTAGGGTTAGGGTTAGGTTTAGGGTTAGGGTTAGGCTTAGGGTTAGCATTAAGTTTATGGTTAGGGTTAGGGTAAGGGTTAGGTTTAAGGTTAGGGTTAGGGTTACGGTAAGGGTAAGGGTTAGGTTTAGGGTTAGGGTTAGGTTTAGCGTTAGGGATTAGGTTTAGGGTTAGGGTTAGGTATAGGGTCAGCATTAAGTTTAGGGTTAGTGTTAGGGTAAGGGTAAGGGTTAGTTTCAGGGTTAGGGTTAGGGTTAGGGTTAGTGTAAGGATTAGATTTCGGGTTAGGGTTAGGGTTAGGGTAAGGTTTAGGGTTAGGGTTAGGGTTAGGTTTAGGATTAGGTTAGGGTTAGGGATATGGTAAGGGTAAGGGTTAGGGTTAGGTTTAGGTTTAGGGTTAGGGTAAGGGTTAGGGTTAGGGTTAGGATTCGCTTTAGGGTTAAGTTTAGGGTTAGGTTTAGGCTAAGTGTAAGGGTTAGAGTTAGGGTGAGGGTTAGGGGTTAGTGTTAGGGTTAGGGTTAAGTTTATGGTTAGGGTAAGGGTAAGGTTTAGGGTTAGGGTTAGTGTTAGGTGTTAGGGTTAGGGTTAGGGTAAGCGTTAGTGTTAGGTTTAGGGTAAGGGTAAGGGTAAGGTTTAGGGTTAGGGTTAGGGTTAGATTTGGGGTTAGGGTTTGGGTAAGAGTAGGGGTTATTGTTAGGGTTAGGGTTAGAGTAAGGGTAAAGGTTAGGGTTTGGGTTAGGGTTAGGGTTAAGGTTAGGGTTAGGGTTAGGCTGAGGGTTAGGGTTAGGGTTAGGGTAAGGGTTAGGGTTAGGGTTAGGGTTAGAGGTAGGGTTAGGGTTAGGGTAAGTGTAAGGGTTAGGGTTAGGGTTAGGGTTAGGTTAAAGGTTAGGGTTAGGGTAATGATTAGGGTTAGGGTTAGGGTTAGGGTTAGAATTACGTTTAGGGTTAGGTTTAGGGTTAGGGTAGGGTTAGGGAAAGGGTAAGGGTAAGGGTTAGGTTTAGGGTTAGGTTTAGGTTAAGGATAAGGGTTAGGTTTAGTTTTAGTGTAAGGGTTATCGTTAACGTTAGGGTTAGGCTTAGCA
>JANJXV010000067.1:3422500-3432500 GCA_024803745.1 Megascapheus bottae | reverse complement strand
TTAGGTTTAGGGAAGGTTTAGTATTAGGGTTAGGGTTAGGTTTAGGGTTAGGGTTATGGTTAGGGTAAAAGTTGGGGTTAGGGTTACGGTTAGGGTTAGGGTAAGGGTAAGTGTTAGGGTTAGGTTTAGGGTTGGGTTTAGGGTTTGGGTTAAGTGTAGGGTTAGGGTTAGGGTAAGGGTAAGTGTTAGGGTTAGGGTTAGGGTGGGGTTTAGGGTTGGGGTTAAGTGTAGGGTTAGGGTTAGGGTTAGTGTAAGGTTTAGGGTTAGGGTTAAGTTAAGGGTGAGTGTTACGGTAAGGGTAAGGGTTCAGCTTAGGTTTAAGTTTTGAGTTAGGGTAAGGGTAAGGGTTGGGGTTATGGTTAGGGTTAGGGTTAGTGTAAAGGTTTCGGTTAGGGTTAGGGTTAGGGTTAAGTTTGGGGTTAGGTTTAGGGTTAGAGTAATGGTTAGAGTTAGGGTTAGGGTTAGCGTTAGGGTTAGGGTTAGGGTTAGGGTTAGGGTTACAGTTAGGTTAGGGTTAGGGTTAGGGTTAGGGTTAGTGTTAAGGTAACGGTGAGTGTTACGGTACGAGTAAGGGTTAGGGTTAGGCTTAGGCTTAGGATTAGGTTTAAGGTAAGGGTTAGGTTAAGGGTTAGGGTTAGGGGTAGGGGTAGGGGTAGGGTTAGGATTAAGGTTAGGTTTAGAGAAAGTGTTAGGATTAGGGTTAGGGTTAGGGTTAGGGTAAGGATTAGGGTTAGGTTAAGGTTAACGGTTAGGGTTAGGTTAGGGTTAGGGTTAGGGTTAGGGTAAGGATTAGGGTTAGGTTAAGGTTAGGGGTTAGGGTTAGGTTTAGCGTTAGGGTTAGGGTAAGGGTATGGGTTAGGGTAAGGGTTAGGGTTAGATTTAGGGATAGGGTGAGCGTTTCGGTATGTGTTAGGGTAGGGGTTAGGGTTAGGGTTAGGGTTCGGGTAAGTGTTAGGATTAGGGTTAGGGTTAGGTTTAGGGTTAGGGTTAGAGTAAGGGTAAGGGTGAGGGTTAGTGTTAGGGTTAGGGTTGGGGTTAGGGTTAGGTTTAGGGTTAAGTTTAGGGTTATGGTTAGGGTTAGTAATAGGGTTAGGGTTAGGGTAAGGATTATGGTTAGGGTTAGGGTTAGGGTTAGGTTTAGAGTTAGGGTTAGAGTAAGGGTAAGGGTAAGGGATAGGTTTAGGGTTAGGGTTAGGGTTAGGGTTAGGTTTAGGGTTAAGGTTAGGTTTAGGGTTAGGGTTAGGGATAGAGTTAGGGTTAGGGTAAGGATTAGGGTTAGGGTTATGGTTAGGGTTAGGTTTATGGTTAGGGTTAGGCTTAGGGTTAGCATTAAGTTTAGGGTTAGGGTTAGGGTAAGGGTTAGGTTTAGGTTTAGGGTTAGGGTTAGGGTAAGGGTAAGGTTTAGGTTTAGGGTTAGGGTTAGGGGAAAGTTAGGGGTAGCATTAGGGTTAGAGTTAGGGTAAGGGTAATGGTAAGGTTTAGGGTTAGTGTTAGGGTTAGGGTTATGGGTAGGGAAAGGGTAAGTGTTAGGGTTAGGGTTAGGGTAAGGATTAGGTTTAGGGTTAGTGTAACCATAAGGGTTAGGGTTAGGGTTAGTGTAAGTGTAAGGGTTAGGATTAGGGTTAGGGTTAGCGTTAGGGTTAAGGTTAGTGTTAGGGTAAGGGTCAGGGTTAGGGTTAGGTTTAGTGTGAGGTTTAGGGTTAGGTTTAGTGGAAGCGTTAGGGTTAGCGTTAGGGTGGTTAGCATTAAGGTTAGGGTTAAGGTTAGGGTAAGGGTAAGGGTTAGGGTTAGGGTTAGGGTTAGTGTAAGGGTAAGAGTTAGGGTTAGGTTTAAGGCTAGCGTTAGGATTAGGGTTAAGCTAAGGGTTAGGGTTAGGGTTAGGGCAAGGGTTAGGATTTGGGTTAGGGTTAGTGTTAGAGTTAGGGTTAGGGTTAGGGTTAGGGTAAAGTTTAGTGTTACGGCTAGGGTTAGGGTAAAGTTTAGGGTTAGAGTTAGGGTTAGGGGTAGGGTAAGGGTAAGGGTTAGAGCTAGGGTTAGGGTTAGGGTTAGCTTTAGGGTTTGGGTTAGGGAAGGGTAAGGGTTATGGTTATGGTTAGTGTTAGATTTAAAGTTAGGGTTAGGGATACGTTTAGGGTTTGGGTAAGTTTAAGGCTTAGGGTTAGGCTTAGGGTTAGGTTTAGGGTACGGGTAAGGTTTCGGGTTAGGGTTAGGTTTAGGGTTAGGTTTAGGGTTAGAGTAAGGGTAAGGGTTAGGGTTAGGGTTACTGTACGGGTAAGGATAAGGTTTAGGATTAGGTTTAGTGTTAGGGTTAGGGCTTGGGAAAGGGCAAGGGTTAGGGTTTGGGTTAGGTTTAGGGTTAGGGTGAGGATTAGGGTTAGGGTTAGGGTAAGGGTTAGGGTTAGGGTTAGGGTTAGGATTAGGGTTAGGGTTAGGTTTAGGGTTAGGGTTAGAGTAAGGGTAAGTGTGAGGGATAGGTTTAGGTTTAGGGTTAGGGTTAGGGTTAGGGTAAGGGTAAGTGTTAGGGTTAGGGTTAGGGTTAAGTTTAGCGTTAGGGTTAGGGTAAGAGTTTGAGTTCGGCTTAGGTTAGGTTCACGGTTAGGATTAGGGTAAGGGTTTCGGTTAGAGTTAGTGTTAGATTTAGGGTTACGGTTAGGGTTAGGGATAAGGTTAGGGTTAGGGTTAGGGTTAGATTTGGGGTTAGGGTTAGTGTAAGAGTAAGGGTTAGGGTTAGGGTTAGGGTTAGGGTAAGGGTTAGGGTTATTGTTAGGAATAGGGTTATTTTTGGGGTTAGGGTTATGGTAAGGGTAAGGGTTAAGTTTAGGATTAGGGTTAGGTTTAGGATTAGGGTTAGGGTTAAGTTTAGGGTAAGGGTAAGTGTTAGGGTTAAGGTTAGGGTTAGGGTTAGGTTTAGGGTTAGGGTAAGGATAAGGGTTAGGGTTAGGTTTAGGGTTGGGGTTAGGGTTAGGGTTAGGGTGAGCGTGAGGGTAAGGGTTAGGGTTAGGGTTAGGGTTACGGTGAGCGTTAAGGTATGGGTTAAGGTTAGGGGTTAGGGTTAGGGTTAGGGTTAGGTTAAGGGTTATGGTTAGGGTTAGGGTTAGGGTAAGGCTAAGGGTTAGAGTTAAGGTTAGGGTTAGCGTAAGGGTTAGGGTTAGGATTATAGGTAGGGTTAGGGCTAGGTTAAGGGTAAGGGTTGGGGTTAGGTTTAGGGTTAGGGTTAAGGTTAGGGTAAGGGTAAGGATTAGGGTTTGGGTAAGGGTTAGGTTTAAGGTTAGGGTTAGGGTAAGGGTAAGGGTTAGTATTAGGTTTAAGTTTAGGTTTAGGGTAACGGTAAGGGTTAGGGTTAGGTTTAAGGTTAGGTTTAGGGTTAGGGGTAGGGTTAGGGTTAGGGTTAGGGTTAGGGTAAGGGTAAGGATTAGGGTTTGTGTAAGGGTTAGGTTTAAGGTTAGGGTAAGGGTAAGGGTTAGGGTTAGGTTTACGGTGAGGGTTAGGTTTAGGGTTAGGGTTAGGTTTAGGTTTAGGTTTAGGGTTAGGGTAAGAGTAAGGGTAAGGGTTAGGTTTAGGTTTAGGTTTAGGGTTAGGATTAGCATTAGTGTTAGGTTTAGGGTAAGGGTTACGGTTAGGGTTAGGATTAGGGTTAAAGTTAGGGTTAGTGTTAGGGTTAGGGTTAGGTTTAGGGTACGGGTAAGGTTTAGGGTTAGTGTTATTGTTAGGGTTAGGTTTAGGTTTAGGGTTAGGGTTAGGGTAGGGTAAGGTTTAGGGTTAGGGTTATGGTTAGGGTAAACGTTAGTGGTAGGGTTAGGTTTAGGGTTAGGTTAAGGGTAAGGGTAAGGTTTAGGGTTAGGGTTAGGGTTAGGGAAAGGGTTAGGATTAGGGTTAGGGTTAGGTTTAGGGTAAGGGTTAGGGTTAGGGTTATGGTAAAAGTTGGGGTTAGGTTTAGGATTAGGGACAGGTTAAGTGTTAGGGTTATGGTTAGGGTTAGGCTTAGTGGTAGGTAAGGGTAAGTGTTAGGGTTAGGGTTAGGGTTAGGTTTAGGGTTAGGGTTAGTGTAAGGATAAGTGTTAGGGTTACTGTTAGTTTCAGGGTTAGGGTTAGGGTAAGGGTTAGAGTTAGGGTTAGTGTTAATGTTAGGTTTAGGGTTAAGTTTAGTGTTCGATTTAGGGTAAGGGTAAGGGTTAGGGTTAGGGTTAGGGTTAGGGGTTAGGGTTAGGGTTAAGGTGAGGTTTAGGGCTAGGGTAAGGGTAAGGTTTAGGGTTAGGTTTAGTGTTATGGGTTAGGGTTAGGGTTAGGGTAAGGGTTAGGGTTAGGTTTAGGGTGAGGGTTAGGTTTAGGGTTAGGGTTAGGTTTAGGTTTAGGGTTAGGGTTAGGGTAAGATTAAGGGTTAGGGTTAGGGTTAGGGTTAGGCTAAGGGTGAGGGTTTGGGTTAGGGTTAGGGTTACAGATAGGTTTAGGTTTAGGGTAAGGGTAAGGGTTACGGTTAGGGTTAGGGTTAGGTTTAGGGCTAGGGTTAGGTTTGGTGTACGGGTAAGGTTTAGGGTTAGTGTTATGGTTAGGGTTAGGGTTAGGTTTAGGGTTAGGGTTAGGGTAGGGTAAGGTTTAGGGTTAGGGTTAGGGTAAAGGTTAGGGGTAGGGTTAGGTGTAGGGTAAGGGTAATGGTTACGGTTAGGGTTAGGGTTAGGGGTTAGGGTTAGGGTTAAGGTTAGGTTTAGGGTTAGGGTAAGGGTAAGGTTTAGGGTTAGGTTTAGGGTTAGGGGTTAGGTTTAGGGTAAGGGTAAGGTTTAGGGTTAGGGTTAGGGTTACAGTTAGGTTTAGGGTTAGGGTAATGGTAAGGGTTAGGGTTAAGGTTAGGGTTAGCGGTTATTGTTAGGGTTAGGGTTAAGGTTAGGTTTAGGGTTAGGGTAAGGGTAAGGGTTAGGATTAGGGTTAGGGTTAGGTTTAGGGTTAGGGTTAGGGTAAGGGTTAAGGTTAGGGTTAGAGTTAGGTTTAGGGTTAAGTTTAGGGTTAGGGTTAGGATAAGTGTTAGAATTAGAGTTAGGGTTAGGGTTAGGGGTTATGGTTAGGGTTAAGGTTAGGTATAGGGTGAGGGTAAGGGTGAGGTTTAGGTTTAGGATTAGGGTTAGGGGTTAGGGTTAGGGTTAGGGTTAGGGTAAGGTTTAGGGTTAGGTTTAGGGTTAGGGATTAGGGTTAGGGTTAGGGTTAGGGGTTAGTGTTAGGGTTAGGTTTAGGGTAAGGGTTGGGGTTAGGTTTAGGGCAATGCCAAGTTTTAGGGTTAGGGTTAGGGTTAGGTTTGGGGTTAAGGTTAGTGTAAGAGTGAGGGTTAGGGTTATGGTTAGGCTAAGGGTAAGGGATAGGGTTAGATTTAGGGTTACAGTTAGGTTTAGGGTTAGGGTTAGGGTTACGGTAAGGGTAAGGATTAGGGTTTGGTTTAGGGTTAGGTTTAAGGTTAGGGTTAAGGTAAGGGTAATGGTTAGAGTTAGGTTTAGGGTTAGGGTAAAGGTTAGGGTTACAGTTAGGGTTAGGGTAAGGGTAAGGGTTAGAGTTAGGGTTAGGGTTAGGGTTAGGTATAGGGTTAGGGTTAGGGTAAGGTAAGGGATATGGTTAGGGTTAGGGTTAGGGTTAAAGTTAGGGTTAGGTTTGGGGTTAAGGTTAGGGTTAGGTTTAGGGTACCGGTAAGGTTTAGGGTTAGGGTTATGGTTAGGGTTAGGTTTAGGGTTAGGGTTAGGGTAAGGGTAAGGTTTAGGGTTAAGATTACGGTTAGGGTAAAGGTTAGGGGTAGGGTTAGGGTTAGAGTAAGGGTAAGGTTCAGGTTTATGGTTAGGGTTAGGGAAAGGGTAAGGTGTAGGTTTAGGGTTAGGGTTAGGGTAAGAATTAGGGTTAGGGTTAGGTTTAGGGTTAGGTTTAGGGTTAGGGTTAGGGTAATGATAAGGGATACTGTTAGGTTTAGGTTTAGGTTTAGGTTTAGGGTAAGGGTTAGGTTTAAGGTTAGGGTTCGGTTTAAGGTTAAGTTTAGGGTTAGGTTTAGGGTAAGGGTAAGGCTTAGCATTAGGGTGAGGGTTGGGGTTAGTGTAAAGTTTAGGGTTAATTTTATGCTTAGGGTAAGTATAAGGTTTAGAGTTAGGGTTAGGGTAGCGGTTAGGGTTAGGGTTAGGGTTAGGGTAAGGGTTCAATTTACGTTTAGGTTAAGGGTAAGGTTTAGTGTTAGGGTTAGGGTTAGGGTTAGGGTAAGGGTAAGGGTTAGGGTTAGCGTTAAGGTTAGGGTTAAGTTTAGCATTAGGGTTAGGGTTAGGCTAAGGGTTAGGGTTAGGGTTAGGGTAAGGGTTAGGGTTTGTGTTAGGGTTAGGGTTAGAGTTAGGGTTAGGGTTAGGGTTAGGGTAAGGTAAGGGTTAGGGTTAGGTTAGGGTTAGGGTAAAGGTTAGGGTTACGGTTAGGATTAGGGGTAGGGTAAGGGAAAGGGTTAGAGTTAGGGTTGGGGTTAGGGTTAGTTTAGGGTTAGTGTTAGGGTAAGGGTAAGGGTTATGGTTATGGTTATGGTTAGGGTTAAAGTTCGGGTTAGGGTTAGGGCAAGTTTAAGGCTTAGGGTTAGGGTTAAGGTTAGGTTTAGGGTACGGGCAAGGTTTAGGGTTAGGGTTAGGGTTAGGGTAAGGGTGAGTTTTAGGGTTAGGGTTAGTTTTAGGTTTAAGGTTATGGTTAGGGTTAGGTTTAGGGTAAGGGTAAGGGTAAGGTTTAGGGATACAGTTAGGTTTAGGTTTAGGTTTAGGGAAAGGGTAAGGGTTAGGGTTAGGGTTAGGGTAAGGGTAATGGTTAGGATTAGGGTTAGGGTTAGGGTTAGGGTTAGGGTAAGGGTTAGGGTTAGGGTTAGGTTTCGGGTTAGGTTTAGGGTTAGGGTTAGGGTAAGGGTTAGGGTTAGGGTTAGTGTTAGGTTTAGGGTTAAGGTTAGGGTTAGGGTAAACGTAAGGGTTAGGGTTAGGTGTTAGTGTTAGGGTTAGGGTTAGGTTTATGGTTAGGGTAAAATAGGTTTAGGGTTAGGGTTAGGGTTAGGGGTTAGGGTTAGTGTTAGTGTAAGGGTTAGGGTTAGGTTTAGTTTAAGGGTAAGGTTTAGGGTTAGGGTTAGGGTTAGGTTTGGGGTTAAGAGTAGGGTTAGGGTTAGGTTTAGGGTAGGGTTAGGATTAGTGTTAGGGTTAGGGTAAGGGTTAGGGTTAGGGTTAGGGTTAGAGGTAGAGTTAGGATCAGGGTAAGGGTAAGGGTTAGGGTTAGGGTTAGGGTAAGGTTTAGGGTTAGATGTTAGGGGTTATGGTTAGGGTTAGGTTTAGCGTAGGGTTAGGATCAGTTTTAGGGTTAGGGTAAGGGTTAGGGTTAGGGTTAGGATTAGGGTTAGGGTTAGGGTACGTTAAGGTAAGGGTTAGGGTTAAGGTTAGGGTTAGGGAAAAGTTTAGGGTTACGGTTAGGGTTAGGGGTATGGTAAGGGTAAGGGTTAGAGTTAGGGTTAGGGTTAGGGTTAGTTTAGGGTTAGGGTTAGGTTAAGGGTAAGGGTTATGTTTATGGTTAGGGTTAGGGATAAAGTTAGGGTTAGGGTTAGGGATAGGGTTAGGGTAAGTTTAATGCTAGGGTTAGGGTTAAGTTTAGGTTTAGGGTACGTGAAAGATTTAGGGTTAGGGTTAGGGTTAGGGTTATTTTTAGGGTTAGGGTTAGGGTAAGTGTGAGGTTTAGGATTAGGGTTAGGGTTAGGGTTGAGGTTAGGGTAAGGGTAAGGATTAGGGTTAGGGTTAGTATTAGGGTTAGGGTAAGGGTAAGGTTTAGGGGTAGGGTTAGGATTAGGGTTAGGTTTAGGTTTAGGATTAGGGTTAGGGTTAGTGTTAGGGTTAGGGTAAGGGTAAGTGTTTGGGTTAGGTTTAGTTTCGGGGTTAGATTTAGGGTTAGTGTGAGGGTAAGGGTAAGGGTTAGGGTTAGGGTTAGGTTTAGGGTAAGGGTTAGGGTTAGATTGAGGGATAGGGTGAGCGTTTAGGTATGTGTTAGGGTAGGGGTTAGGGTTAGGGTTAGGGTTAGGGTAAGTGTTAGGATTAGGGTTAGGGTTAGGTTTAGGTTAAGGGTTAGAGTAAGGGTAAGGGTGAGGGTTAGGGTTAGTGTTAGGGTTGGGGTTAGGGTTAGGTTTAGGGTTAAGTTTAGGGTTATGTTTAGGGTTAGGGATAGGGTTAGGGTTAGGGTAAGGATTATGGTTAGGGTTAGGGTTAGGGTTAGGTTTAGGGTTAGGGTTAGAGTAAGGGTAAGTGTGAGGGATAGGTTTAGGGTTAGGGTTAGGGTTAGGTTTAGGTTTAGGGTTAAGGTTAGGTTTAGGGTTAGGGTTAGGCTTAGGGTTAGCATTAAGTTTAGGGTTAGGGTTAGGGTAAGGGTTAGGTTTAAGGTTAGGGTTAGTGTTACGGTAAGGGTAAGGGTTAGTTTTAGGGTTAGGGTTAGGTTTAGGGTTAGGGATTAGTTTTAGGGTTAGGGTTAGGTATAGGGTCAGCATTAGGGTTAGGGTTAGGGTTAGGGTAAGGGTAAGGGTTAGGTTCAGGGTTAGGGTTAGTGTAAGGATTAGGTTTCTGGTTAGGGTTAGGGTTAGGGTAATGGTTAGGGTTGGGGTTAGGGTTAGGTTTAGGATGAGGTTAGGGTTAGGGTTATGGTAAGGGTAAGGGTTAGGTTTAGGTTTAGGGTTAGGTTTAGGGTACATGCAAGGTTTAGGGTTAGGGTTAGGGTTAGGGTTATGTTTAGGGTTAGGGTTAGGGTAAGGGTGAGGGTTAGGGTTAGGGTTAGGGTAAGGGTTATGGTTATGATTAGGGTTAAAGTTAGGGTTAGGGTTAGGAATAGGGTTAGGGTAAGTTTAAGGCTAGGTTTAGGGTTCGAGTTAGGGTTAGGGATAGGGTTATGGAAAGGGTAAGGGTTAGTATTAGGGTTAGGGTAAGGATTAGGGTTAGGTTTAGTGTAACCATAAGAGTTAGGGTTAGGGTTAGGGTAACGGTAAGGTTTAGGATTAGCGTCAGGGTTAGGGTAAGGTTATGGGTTAGGGTTAGGGTTACGGTAAGGGTAAGTGTTTGGGTTAGGTTTAGTGTCAGGATTAGATTTATGGTTAGTGTGAGGGTAAGGGTAAGAGTTAGGGTTAGGGTTAGGTTTAGGGTAAGGGTTAGGGTTAGATTGAGGGATAGGGTGAGCGTTTGGGTATGTGTTAGGGTAGGGGTTAGGGTTAGGGTTAGGGTAAGTGTTAGGATTAGGGTTAGGGTTAGGTTTAGGGTTAGGGTTAGAGTAAGGGTAAGGGTGAGGGTTAGGGTTAGTGTTAGGGTTGGGGTTAGGGTTAGGTTTAGGGTTAAGTTTAGGGTTATGGTTAGGGTTAGGGATAGGGTTAGGGTTAGGGTAAGGATTATGGTAAGGGTTAGGGTTAGGGTTAGGTTTAGGGTTAGGGTTAGAGTAAGGGTAAGGGTGAGGGATAGGTTTAGGGTTAGGGTTAGGGTTAGGGTTAGGGTTAGAGTAAGGGTAAGTGTGAGGGATAGGTTTAGGGATAGGGTTAGGTTTAGGGTTAGGTTTAGGGTTAAGGTTAAGTTTAGGGTTAGGGTTAGGGATAGCGTTAGGGTTAGGGTAAGGATTAGGGTTAGGGTTAGGGATAGGGTTAGGTTTAGGGTTAGGGTTAGGCTTAGGGTTAGCATTAAGTTTAGGGTTAGGGTTATGGTAAGGGTTAGGTTTAAGGTTAGGGTTAGGGTTACGGTAAGGGTAAGGGTTAGGTTTAGGGTTAGGGTTAGGTTTAGCGTTAGGGATTAGGTTTAGGGTTAGGGCTAGGTATAGGGTCAGCATTAACGTTATTGTTAGTGTTAGGGTAAGGGTAAGGGTTAGTTTCAGGGTTAGGGTTAGGGTTAGGGTTAGTGTAAGGATTAGGTTTCGGGTTAGGGTTAGGGTTAGGGTTAGGGTAAGGTTTAGGGTTAGGGTTAGGGTTAGGTTTAGGATTAGGGTTAGGGTAAGGATTAGGGTTAGGGTTAGGATT
>JANJXV010000067.1:3382500-3417500 GCA_024803745.1 Megascapheus bottae | reverse complement strand
GGGTTAGGGAAGGTTAGGGTTAGGCTAAGGGTTAGGGTTAGGGTTAGGTTAAGGGTTAGGGTTAGGGTTAGGGTTAGAGGTAGGGTTAAGGTTAGGGTAAGGGTATGGGTTATTGTTAGGGTTAGGGTTAGGGTTAGCGGTTTGGGTAAGGGTTAGTGTTAGGTTTAGGGAAGGTTTAGTATTAGGGTTAGGGTTAGGTTTAGGGTTAGGGTTAGGGTTAGGGTAAAAGTTGGGGTTAGGGTTACGGTTAGGTTTAGGGTAAGGGTAAGTGTTAGGGTTAGGTTTAGGGTTGGGTTTAGGGTTTGGGTTAAGTGTAGGGTTAGGGTTAGGGTAAGGGTAAGTGTTAGGGTTAGGGTTAGGGTTGGGTTTAGGGTTTGGGTTAAGTGTAGGGTTAGGGTTAGGGTTAGGGTAAGGTTTAGGGTTAGGGTTAAGTTAAGGGTGAGTGTTACGGTAAGGGTAAGGGTTAGGCTTAGGTTTAAGTTTTGAGTTAGGGTAAGGGTAAGGGTTGGGGTTAGGGTTAGGGTTAGGGTTAGTGTAAAGGTTTCGGTTAGGGTTAGGGTTAGGGTTAAGTTTGGGGTTAGGTTTAGGGTTAGAGTAATGGTTAGAGTTAGGGTTAGGGTTAGCTTTAGGGTTACGGTTAGGACTTAGGGTTACGGTTACAGTTAGGTTTAGGGTTAGGGTTAGGGTTAGGGTTAGTGTTAAGGTAACGGTGAGTGTTACGGTACGAGTAAGGGTTAGGGTTAGGGTTAGGCTTAGGATTAGGTTTAAGGTAAGGGTTAGGTTAAGGGTTAGGGTTAGGGGTAGGGTTAGGGTTAAGGTTAGGGTTAGGGAAAGTGTTAGGATTAGGGTTAGGGTTAGGGTTAGGGTAAGGATTAGGGTTAGGTTAAGGTTAAGGGTTAGGGTTAGGTTAGGGTTAGGGTTAGGGTTAGGGTAAGGTTTAGGGTTAGGTTAAGGTTAGGGGTTAGGGTTAGGTTTAGTGTTAGGGTTAGGGTAAGGGTATGGGTTAGGGTAAGGGTTAGGGTTAGATTTAGGGATAGGGTGAGCGTTTCGGTATGTGTTAGGGTAGGGGTTAGGGTTAGGGTTAGGGTTCGGGTAAGTGTTAGGATTAGGGTTAGGGTTAGGTTTACGGTTAGGGTTAGAGTAAGGGTAAGGGTGAGGGTTAGTGTTAGAGTTAGGGTTGGGGTTAGGGTTAGGTTTAGGGTTAAGTTTAGGGTTATGGTTAGGGTTAGGGATAGGGTTAGGGTTAGGGTAAGGATTATGGTTAGGGTTAGGGTTATGGTTAGGTTTAGAGTTAGGGTTAGAGTAAGGGTAAGGGTTAGGGTTATGGTTAGGGTTAGGTTTAGGGTTAAGATTAGGTTTAGGGTTAGGGTTAGGGATAGCGTTAGGGTTAGGGTAAGGATTAGGGTTAGGGTTAGGGTTAGGGTTAGGTTTATGGTTAGGGTTAGGCTTAGGGTTAGCATTAAGTTTAGGGTTAGGGTTAGGGTAAGGGTTAGGTTTAGGTTTAGGGTTAGGGTTAGGGTAAGGGTAAGGTTTAGGTTTAGGGTTAGAGTTAGGGGAAAGTTAGGGGTAGGATTAGGGTTAGAGTTAGGGTAAGGGTTAGGGTAAGGTTGAGGGTTAGTGTTAGGGTTAGGGTTATGGGTAGGGAAAGGGTAAGTGTTAGGGTTAGGGTTAGGGTAAGGATTAGGGTTAGGGTTAGTGTAACCGTAAGGGTTAGGGTTAGGGTTAGTGTAAGGGTAAGGGTTAGGATTAGGGTTAGGGTTAGCGTAAGGGTTAAGGTTAGTGTTAGGGTAAGGGTCCGGGTTAGGGTTAGGTTTAGTGTGAGGTTTAGGGTTAGGTTTAGGGGAAGCGTTAGGGTTAGTGTTAGGGTGGTTAGCATTAAGGTTAGGGTTAGGGTTAGGGTAAGGGTAAGGGTTAGGGTTAGGGTTAGGGTTAGGGTAAGGGTAAGGGATAGGGTTAGGGTTAGGGAAGGTTAGGGTTAGGCTAAGGGTTAGGATTAGGGTTAGGCTAAGGGTTAGGGTTAGGGTTAGGGTAAGGGTTAGGATTTGGGTTAGGGTTAGTTAGGGTTAGGGTTAGGGTTAGGGTTAGGGTTAGGTTTAGGGTTAGGGTAAAGTTTAGTGTTACGGTTAGGGTTAGGGTAAAGTTTAGGGTTAGAGTTAGGGTTAGGGGTAGGGTAAGGGTAAGGGTTAGAGCTAGGGTTAGGGTTAGGGTTAGCTTTAGGGTTTGGGTTAGGGAAGGGTAAGGGTTATGGTTATGGTTAGTGTTAGATTTAAAGTTAGGGTTAAGGATACGTTTAGGGTTTGGGTAAGTTTAAGGCTTAGGGTTAGGCTTAGGGTTAGGTTTAGGGTACGGGTAAGGTTTCGGGTTAGGGTTAGGTTTAGGGTTAGGTTTAGGGTTAGAGTAAGGTTAAGGGTTAGGGTTAGGGTTACTGTACGAGTAAGGATAAGGTTTAGGGTTAGGTTTAGTGTTAGGGTTAGGGTTTGGGAAAGGGCAAGGGTTAGGGTTTGGGTTAGGTTTAGGGTTAGGGTGAGGATTAGGGTTAGGGTTAGGGTAAGTTTTAGGGTTAGGGTTAGGGTTAGGATTAGGGTTAGGGTTAGGTTTAGGGTTAGGGTTAGAGTAAGGGTAAGGGTGAGGGATAGGTTTAGGGTTAGGGTTAGGGTTAGGGTTAGGGTAAGGGTAAGTGTTAGGGTTAGGGTTAGGGTTAAGTTTAGCGTTAGGGTTAGGGTAAGAGTTTTAGTTCGGCTTTTGTTAGGTTCACGGTTAGGATTAGGGTAAAGGTTTCAGTTAGAGTTAGTGTTAGATTTAGGGTTACGGTTAGGGTTAGGGATAAGGTTAGGGTTAGGGTTAGGGTTAGATTTGGGGTTAGGGTTAGTGTAAGAGTAAGGGTTAGGGTTAGGGTAAGGGTTAGGGTTATTGTTAGGAATAGGGTTATTTTTGGGGTTAGGGTTATGGTAAGGGTAAGGGTTAAGTTTAGGATTAGGGTTAGGTTTAGGATTAGGGTTAGGGTTAAGTTTAGGGTAAGGGTAAGGGTTAGGGTTAAGGTTAGGTTTAGGGTTAGGTTTAGGGTTAGGGTAAGGATTAGGGTTATTGTAAGGGTTAGTGTTAAGTTTAGGGTTAGGTTAAGGGTTAGGGTTATGGTAAGGGTAAGGGTTAGGGTTAGGTTTAGGGTTGGAGTTAGGGTTAGGGTTAGGTTGAGCGTGAGGGTAAGGGTTAGGGTTAGGGTTAGGGTTACGGTGAGCGTTAAGGTATGGGTTAAGGTTAGGGGTTAGGGTTAGGGTTAGGTTAAGGGTTATGGTTAGGGTTAGGGTTAGGGTAAGGCTAAGGGTTAGAGTTAGGGTTAGGGTTAGCGTAAGGGTTAGGGTTAGGATTATAGGTAGGGTTAGGGCTAGGTTAAGGGTAAGGGTTGGGGTTAGGTTTAGGCTTAGGGTTAGGGTAAGGGTAAGGATTAGGGTTTGGGTAAGGGTTAGGTTTAAGGTTAGGGTTAGGGTAAGGGTAAGGGTTAGTATTAGGTTTAAGTTTAGGTTTAGGGTAAGGGTAAGTGTGAGGGTTAGGTTTAAGGTTAGGTTTAGGGTTAGGGTTAGGATTAGGGTTAGGGTTAGGGTAAGGGTATGGGTTAGGGTTAGGTTTACGGTGAGGGTTAGGTTTAGGGTTAGGGTTAGGTTTAGGTTTAGGTTTAGGGTTAGGGTAAGAGTAAGGGTAAGGGTTAGGTTTAGGTTTAGGTTTAGGGTTAGGATTAGGGTTAGTGTTAGGTTTAGGGTAAGGGTTACGGTTAGGGTTAGGATTAGGTTTAAAGTTAGGGTTAGTGTTAGGGATAGGGTTAGGTTTAGGGTACGGGTAAGGTTTAGGGTTAGTGTTATTGTTAGGGTTAGGTTTAGGTTTAGGGTTAGGGTTAGGGTAGGGTAAGGTTTAGGGTTAGGGTTATGGTTAGGGTAAACGTTAGTGGTAGGGTTAGGTTTAGGGTTAGGTTATGGGTAATTGTAAGGTTTAGGTTTAGGGTTAGGGTTAGGGAAAGGGTTAGGTTTAGGGTTAGGGTTAGGTTTAGGGTAAGGGTTAGGGTTAGGGTTATGGTAAAAGTTGGGGTTAGGTTTAGGATTAGGGACAGGTTAAGTGTTAGGGTTATGGTTAGGTTTAGGCTTAGTGGTAGGTAAGGGTAAGTGTTAGGGTTAGGGTTAGGGTTAGGGTTAGGTTTAGGGTTAGGGTTAGTGTGAGGATAAGTGTTAGGGTTACTGTTAGGTTCAGGGTTAGGGTTAGGGTAAGGGTTAGAGTTAGGGTTAGTGTTAATGTTAGGTTTAGGGTTAAGTTTAGGGTTCGATTTAGGGTAGGGGTAAGGGTTAGGGTTAGGGTTAGGGTTAGGGGTTAGGGTTAGGGTAAAGGTGAGGTTTAGGGCTAGGGTAAGGGTAAGGTTTAGGGTTAGGATTAGTGTTATAGGTTAGGGTTAGGGTTAGGGTTAGGGTAAGGGTTAGGGTTAGGCTTAGGGTAAGGGTAAGGTTTAGGGTTTGGGTTAGGGTTAGTTTTGGGTTTAAGGATAGGGTAAGATTAAGGGTTAGGGTTAGGGTTAGGGTTAGGCTAAGGGTGAGGGTTTGGGTTAGGGTTAGGGTTACAGATAGGTTTAGGTTTAGGGTAAGGGTAAGGGTTACGGTTAGGTTTAGGGTTAGGTTTAGGGCTAGGGTTAGGTTTAGTGTACGGGTAAGGTTTAGGGTTAGTGTTATGGTTAGGGTTAGGGTTAGGTTTAGGGTTAGGGTTAGGGTAGGGTAAGGTTTAGGGTTAGGGTTAGGGTTAGGGTAAAGGTTAGGGGTAGGGTTAGGTGTAGGGTAAGGGTAAGGGTTACGGTTAGGGTTAGGGTTAGGGGTTAGGTTTAGGGTTAAGGTTAGATTTAGGGTTAGGGTAAGGGTAAGTTTTAGGGTTAGGTTTAGGGTTAGGGGTTAGGTTTAGGGTAAGGGTAAGGTTTAGGGTTAGGGTTAGGGTTACAGTTAGGTTTAGGGATAGGGTAATGGTAAGGGTTAGGGTTAAGGTTAGGGTTAGCGGTTATTGTTAGGGTTAGGGTTAAGGTTAGGTTTAGGGTTAGGGTAAGGGTAAGGGTTAGGGTTAGGGTTAGGGTTAGGGTTAGGGTAAGGGTTAAGGTTAGGGTTAGAGTTAGGTTTAGGGTTAAGTTTAGGGTTAGGGTTAGGATAAGTGTTAGAATTAGAGTTAGGGTTAGGGTTAGGGGTTATGGTTAGGGTTAAGGTTAGGTATAGGGTGAGGGTAAGGGTGAGGTTTAGGTTTAGGATTAGGGTTAGGGGTTAGGGTTAGGGTTAGGGTTAGGGTAAGGTTTAGGGTTAGGTTTAGGGTTAGGGATTAGGGTTAGGGTTGGGTTAGGGTTAGGGGTTAGTGTTAGGGTTAGGTTTAGGGTAAGGGTTGGGGTTAAGTTTAGGGCAAGGCTAAGGTTTAGGGTTAGGGTTAGGGTTAGGTTTGGCGTTAAGGTTAGTGTAAGAGTGAGGGTTAGGGTTATGGTTAGGCTAAGGGTAAGGGATAGGGTTAGATTTAGGGTTACAGTTAGGTTTAGGGTTAGGGTTACGGTTAGGGTAAGGGTAAGGATTAGGGTTTGGGTTAGGGTTAGGTTTAAGGTTAGGGTTAAGGTAAGGGTAATGGTTAGAGTTAGGTTTAGGGTTAGGGTAAAGGTTAGGGTTGCAGTTAGGGTTAGGGTAAGGGTAAGGGTTAGAGTTAGGGTTAGGGTTAGGGTTAGGTTTAGGGTTAGGGTTAGGGTAAGGTAAGGGATATGGTTAGGGTTAGGGTTAGGGTTAAATTTAGGGTTAGGTTTAGGGTTAAGGTTAGGGTTAGGTTTAGGGTACCGGTAAGGTTTAGGGTTAGGGTTATGGTTAGGGTTAGGTTTAGGGTTAGGGTTAGAGTAAGGGTAAGGGTGAGGGATAGGTTTAGGGTTAGGGTTAGGGTTAGGGTTAGGTTTAGGATTAAGGTTAGGTTTAGGGTTAGGGTTAGGGATAGCGTTAGGGTTAGGGTAAGGATTAGGGTTAGGGTTAGGGTTAGGGTTAGGTTTATGGTTAGGGTTAGGCTTAGGGTTAGCATTAAGTTTAGGGTTAGGGTTAGGGTAAGGGTTAGGTTTAGGGTTAGGGTTAGGTTGAGGGTTAGGGATTAGGTTTAGGGTTAGGGTTAGGTATAGGGTCAGCATTAAGGTTAGGGTTAGGGTTAGGGTAAGAGTAAAGGTTAGGTTCAGGGTTAGGGTTAGGGTTAGGGTTAGTGTAAGGATTAGGTTTCGTGTTAGGGTCAGGGTTAGGGTTAGGGTAAGGTTTAGGGTTAGGGTTAGGGTTAGGTTTAGGAGGAGGTTAGGGTTAGGGTTATGGTAAGGGTAAGGGTTAGGGTTAGGTTTAGGTTTAGGGTTAGGGAAAGGGTTAGGGTTATGGTTAGGATTCGGTTTAGGGTTAAGTTTAGGGTTAGGTTTAGGCTAAGGGTAAGGGTTAGGGTTAGGGTGAGGGTTAGGTGTTAGTGTTAGGGTTAGGGTTAGGTTTATAGTTAGGGTTAGGGTTAGGGTTAGGTGTTAGGGTTAGGATAAGCATTAGGGTTAGGTTTAGGGTAAGGATAAGGTTCTGGGTTAGGGTTAAGGTTAGGATTGGGGTTAGGGTTTGGGTAAGAGTAAGGGTTATTGTTAGGGTTAGGGTTAGGGTAAGGGTAAAGGTTAGGGATTGGGTTAGGTTTAGGGTTAAGGTTAGGGTTAGGGTTAGGCTTAGGCTAAGGGTTAGGGTTAGGGTTAGGGTAAGGCTTAGGGTTAAGACTATTGTAAGGGTTAGAGGTAGGGTTAGGATTAGGGTAAGTGTAAGGGTTAGGGTTAGGGTTATGGTTAGGTTAAGGGTTAGGTTTAGGGTAATGATTAGGGTTAGGGTTAGGGTTAAGGTTAGAATTACGTTTAGGGTTAGGTTTAGGGTTAGGGTTAGGTTAAGGATAAGGGTTAGGTTTAGCTTTAGTGTAAGGGTTATGGTTAACGTTAGGGTTAGGGTTAGCATTAAGGTTAGGGTTAGGGTTAGGGTATGGGTAAGAGTTTGGGTTAGGGTTAGAGATAGGGTAAGGGTAAGGGTTAGGGTTAGGGTTAAAGTTAGGGTAAGGGCTAGGGTTAAGGTTAAGGTTATGGTTATGGTAAGGGTAAGGGTTAGGGTTAGGGTTAGGGTAAGGGTTAGGGTTAGGGTTAGGGTTAAAGTTAGTGTGAGGGTGAGGGTAAGGGTAAGGGTGAGGTTATTTTTAGGGTAAGGGTTAGGGCTAGGGTTAGGGTTAAGGTTAGGGTAAGGGCTAGGGTTAGGGTTAAGGTTATGGTTATGGTAAGGGTAAGGGTTAGGGTTAGGGTTAGGGTAAGGGTTAGGGTTAGGGTTAGGGATAGGGTTAGGTAAGGTTTAGGGTTAGGGGTTAGGGTTAGGTTTAGGGTAAAGGTTAGGGTGAGGGTAAGGATTAGTTTAAGATTTAGTTTTAGGTTTAGGGTTAGTGTTAGGGTAAGGGTAATGGTTAGGGTTAGGGTTAGGGTTAAGTTTAGGGTTAGGGTTAGGGTTAGGATTAGCGTAAGGGTAGGGGTTAGGAGTAGGGTTAGGGTAAGGTTAAGGGTTAGGGTTAGGGTTAGGGTTAGGGTAAGGGTTAAGGTTAGGGTTAGGGTTAAAGTTAGGGTAAGGGCTAGGGTTAGGGTTAAGGTTATGGTTATAGTAAGGGTAAGGGTTAGGGTTAGGGTTAGGGTAAGGGTTAGGGTTAGGGTTAGGGTTAAAGTTAGTGTGAGGGTGAGGGTAAGGGTGAGGTTATTTTTAGGGTAAGGGTTAGGGCTAGGGTTAGGGTTAAGGTTAGGCTTAGTGTTAGTGTTAGGGTTAGGGTTAGCGTAAGGGTAAGGGTTAGGGTTAGGGTTAGGGTAAGGGTAAGTGTTTGTTTTAGGTTTAGGTTCAGGGTTAGGCTTAGGGTAATGGTTAGGGTTAGGGTTAGTATTAGGTTTAGGGTTAAGGTTAGGGTTACGGTTAGGGTAAAGGTAAGGGTTAGGGTTAGGGTTAGGGTTAGGGTAAGGGTTAGGGTTAGGGTTAAAGTAGGGTGAGGGTTAGGGTAAGGGTAAGGGTTAGGTTAGTGTTAGGGTAAGGGCTAAGATTAGGGTTAGGGTTAAGGTTAGGGTTAGTGTTAGGGTTAGGATTAGGGTTTGGTTTAGGTTTATGGTTAGGCTTAGGGTAATGTTAAGGGTTAAGTTTAGGGTTAGGTTGAGGGTTAGGGTTAAGGGTAGGGTTAGGGTAAGTGTTAGGGAAAGGGTAAGGGTTAGGTTTAGGGTTAGGGTTAGGGTAAGAATTAGGTTTAGGGTTAGTGTTAGGTTTAGGGTTTGGTAAGCGTTAGGTTTAGGCTTAGGGTTACAGTTAGGGATAGGGTTAAGATAAGGGTTAGGTTTAGGCGTAGGTTTAGGGTTAAGGTAAGTGTAAGGGTTAGGTTAGGGTTAGGGTTAGGGTTAAGTTAAATGTAAGGGTTGTGGTTATGGTTAGGGATAGGGTTAAGTTTAGACTAGGGTTAGGGTTAGGCGAAGGGTTAGTGTCAGGGTTAGGGTAAGGGTTAGGGTTTGGGTTAGGGTTAGAGTTAGAGTTAGGGTTAAGTTTAGGGTAAGGGTAAGGATTAGGGTTAGGGTTAGGGTTAGGTAAGGTTTAGGGTTAGGGGTTAGGTTTAGGTTTAGGGTAAAGTTTAGGGTGAGGGTAAGGATTAGTTTAAGATTTAGTTTTAGGTTTAGGGTTAGTGTTAGGTTAAGAGTAATGGTTAGGGTTAGGGTTAGGGTTAAGTTTAGGGTTATGGTTAGGGTTAGGATTAGGGTTAGGTTTAGGTTTACGATTAGGCTTAGGGTAAGGGTAAGGGTTAAGGTTAGGGTTAGGTTTAGGGTTAGGTGTAAGGGTAGGGTTAGGGTTAGGGTTAGGGAAAGTGTAAGGGTTAGGGTTAGGGTTGGGGTTAGGGAAAGGATTAGGGTTAGGGTTTGGGTTAGGGTAAGTGTTAGGGTTAGGGTTAGGGTTAGCATTAAGGTTAGGGTTAGGATTAGGGTAAGGGTAAGGGTTAGGTTTAGGGTTAGGATTAGGGTTAGGGTTCAGGGTTAGGGTTAGGGTTAGGGTTAGAGTTAGGGTTAGGGTTAGGGTAAGGGTAAGGCTTAGGGTTAGGGTTAGGGTTAGGATTAGCGGTTAGGTTTAAGTTTAGGGTTAAGTTTAGGGTAAGGGTTAGGGTTAGGTTTAGGGTTAGGGTTAAGGTTAGAGTTAGGGTTAGGGTTAAGGTTAGGGTAAGGGTAAGGGTAGGGTTTAGGGGTAGGGTTAGGGTTAATGTAAGGATTAAGATTAGGGTTAGCTTAAGGGTTAGGTTTAGGATTAGGGTTAGAGTTAGCATTAAGTTTAGGGTTAGGGTTAGGGTAAGGGAAAGGGTTAGGTTCAGGGGTAGGGTTAGGGTTAGGGTAAGGATTAGGTTTCGGGTTAGGGTTAGGTTTAGAATTATGGTTAGGGTTAGGGTTAGGGTAAGGGTAAGGGTTAGATTTAGGGTTAGGTTTAGGGTTAGGGGTTAGCGTTAGGGTTAGGGTTAGGGTTAGGTATAGGGTTAGGGTAAGGGTAAGGGTTAGGGTTAGGGTTAGGGTTAGGGTTAGGGTTAGGGGTAAGGGTAAGGGGTATGGTTAGGTTTAGTGTTAAGGTTAGGTTTAAGGTTAGGGTTAGGGTAAGGGTAAGTGTTAGGGTTAGAGTTAGGGTTAGGGTAAAGTTTAGGGTTAGGGTTAGGGTTAGGTAAAGGGTAAGGGTTAGGGTTAGGGTTAGGGTTAGGGTTAGGTTTAGGGTTAGGTTTACGGTAAGAATTAGGGTTAGGGTTAGGTTTAGGGTTGGGTTATGGATTAGGGTTGGGTTATGGATTAGGTTTAGGGTTAGGGTAAGGGTT
Organism: Megascapheus bottae; assembly: GCA_024803745.1. Lineage (NCBI taxonomy): Eukaryota > Metazoa > Chordata > Mammalia > Rodentia > Geomyidae > Megascapheus > Megascapheus bottae. The sequence goes on along the minus strand of JANJXV010000067.1, from coordinate 3,407,621 downwards.
AGGGTAAGGGTTAGGGTTTGGGTTTAATTTTAGGGTTAGGGTTAGGGTGAGGGTAGGGGTTAGGGTTAGGGTTAGGGTTAGAGTTAGACTTAGGGTTAGGGTTAGGGTAAGCGTAAGGCTTAGGTATAGGGTTAGGGTTAGGATTAGCGGGTCGGTTTAGGCTTAGGTTTAAGGTTAGGGTAAGGTTTAGGGTTAGGTTTAGGGTAAGGGTAAGTGTTAGGGTTAGGTTTAGGGTTAGGGATAGGGTAAGGGTAAGGGTCAGGTTTAGGGGTTACGGTTAGGGTTAGGGTTAGGTTTAGGGTTAGGTTTAGAGTAAGGGTAAGGGTTCGGGTTAGGGTTAGGTTTAGGATTAAGGTTAGGTTTAGGGAAAGGGTTAGGGTTAGGGTTAGGTTTAGGATTAAGGTTAGGTTTAGGGAAAGGGTTAGGGTTAGGGTTAGGTTTAGGGTTAGGGTAAGGATTAGGATTAGGGTTAGGGTTAGGGTTATGGTTAGGGTAAGGGTTAGGGTTAGGGTTAGGTTTAGGTTTAGCATTAAGTTTAGGGTTAGGGTTAGAGTAAGGGTTAGGTTTAGGGTTAGGGTTAGGGTTAGGGTTTGGGTAAGGATGAGGTTTCGGTTTAGGGTTAGGGTTAGCATTAAGTTTAGGGTTAGGTTTAGGGTAAGGGTTCGGGTTCGGGTTAGGGTTAGGATTAGGGGTTCAGTTTAGGGTTAGGGTTAGGTATAGGGTTAGCAATAAGGTTAGGTTTAGGGTTAGGGTAAGGGTAAGGGTTAGGTTTGGGGTTAAGGTTAGTGTAAGGATTAGGTTTCGCGTTAGGGTTAGGGTTAGCATTAAGGTTAGGATTAGGGTTAGGGTAAGGGTAAGGGTTAGATTTAGGGTTAGGGTTAGGGTAAGCGTTAGGGTAAGGGTAAGGGCTAGGGTTAGGGTTAGGGTTAGGGTTAGGGTTAAGATTAGTGTTAGGGTTAGGGTAAGGGTAAGGGCTAGGGTTAGGGTTAGGGTTAGGGTTAATTTTAGGGTAAGGGTAATGCTTAGGGTTAGGGTTAGGGTTAGGGTTAGGTTTAGGGTTAGGGTTAGGGTTAGGGTTAAGGTTAGGGTTAGGGTTAAGGTTAGGGTAAGGGTAAGGTTAAGAGTTAGGTTTAGGGTTAGGTTTAGGGTTAGGGTTAGGGAAAGTGTAAGGATTAGGGTTAGGGTTAGAGTTAGGTTTAGGGTAAGGATTACGGTTAGAGTTAGGGTTAGGGTAAGGGTTAGGTTTAGGGTTAGGTTTAGCATTAAGGTTAGGGTTAGGTTTAGGGTAAGGGTTAGGGTTAGTGTTAGGGTTATGGTAAGGTTAAGGTTTACAGTTAGGGTTAGGCATAGGGTAAGGTTTAGGTTTAGGGTTAGGGTTAGTTTTAGGGTTAGGGTTAGGGTTAGGGTTATGTTTGGGGTGAGGGTTAGGGCAAGAGTAAGGGTTAGGTTTAGGGTTAGGGTAAGTATTACGGTTAGGGTTAGGGTTAGGGTAAGTGTTAGGGTTAGGGTTAGGTTTAGCATTAAGTTTAGGGTTAGGGTTAGGGTAAGGGTAAGGGTTATGGTTAGGGTTAGGTTTACGGTAAGGGTATGGGTTAGGGTTAGGATTAGGGTTACGGTTAGGGTAAGGGTTAGGGTTAGGTTTAGGGTTAGGTTTGGGGTTAGGGTTAGGGTAAGGGTAAGGGTTGGGTTAGGGTTAGTTTCAGGGTTATGGTTAGGGTAAGGGTTAGGCTTAGGATTAGTGTTAAGTTTAGGGTTAAAGTCAGGGTTAGGGTTCGGTTTAGGGTTAGGGTTACAAAAGGGTAAGGTTTAGTGTGAGGGTTAGGGTTAGGTATGGGGTTAGGGTTAGGGTAAGAATAAGGGTTAGGGTTAGGGTTATTGTAAGAGTAAGGGTTAGGGTTAGGGTTAGGGTTAGGGTAAGGGTTAGGGTTAGGGGTTAGGGTTAGGTTTAGGATAAGGGTAAGGTTAGGGTGTAGGGTTAGGGTAACGGTTAGGGTTAAGGGTAGCGTAAGTGTTAGTGTTAAGGTTAGCGTGAGCTTTAGTGTATGGGTTATGGTTAGGGGTTATGGTTAGGGTTAGTGTAAGGGTCAGGGTTAGGGTTAGGGTAAGGGTTATGGTTAGGGTTAGGATTACGGTAAGGCTAAAGGTTAGAGTTAGGGTTAGGGTTAGGGTTAGGGTTAGGGTTAAGGTTAGGGTTACGGTTAGGGTAAGGCTAAAGGTTAGGGTTAGGGTTAGGTTAAGGGTTAGGGTTAGGGTTAGGGTTAGAGGTAGGGTTAGGGGTAGTTTAAGGGTAAGGGTTAGGGTTAGGGTTAGGGTAAGGGTTAGGGTTAGGGGTTAGGGTTAGGGTTAGGATTAGGGTAGGGTTAGGATTAGGGTTAGGGTTAGGTTTAGGGTTAGGTTTAGGGTTAGGGTAAAAGTTGGGGTTAGGCTTAGGATTAGAGTCAGGGTAAGTGTTAGGGTTAGGGTTAGGGTTAGGGTTAGGGTTAGGGTAAGGGTAAGTGTTAGGGAACGGTTAGGGTTGGGTTTAGGGTTGGGGTTAAGTTTAGGGTTAGGCTTAGGGTAAGGGTGAGGGTTAGGTTTGGGGTTAGGTTAGGGTTAGGTTTAAGGTTAGAGTTAGGGTAAGGCTAAGGGTAAGGGTTAGGGTTAGGGTTAGCGAAAAGGTTTGTTAGGGTTAGGGTTAGGGTTAGGGTAAGGGTAAGGGTTAGGGTTAGGGTTAGGTTTAGGGTTAGGGTAAGGGTAAGGGTTAGGGATAGGGTTAGGGTTAGGGTATTGTAAGGGTAAGTTTTAGGGTTAGGGGTTAGGGTTAATCATAGGTTAGGTTTAGGGTTAGGGTAAGGTAAGGTTTAGGGTTAGGTTTAGGGTTAGGGGTTAGGGTTAGGGTTAGGGTTAAAGTTAGGGTAAGGGTAAGTGTTAGGTTTAGGGTAAGGGTAATATTTACGGTTAGGGTTATGTTTAGGTTTGCGTTAGGGTTAGGATAAGATTAAGGGTTAGGGTTAGGGTTAGGGTTAGGCTAAGGGTAAGGGTTAGGGTTAGGGTTAGGGTTAGGGTAAGGCTAAAGGATAGGGTTAGGGTTAGGTTAAGGGTTAGGGTTAGGGTTAGGGTTAGGGTTAGAGGTAGGGTTAGGGGTAGGTTAAGGGTACGGGTTAGGGTTAGGGTTAGGGTAAGGGTTAGGGTTAGGGGTTAGGGTTAGGGTTAGGATTAGGGTAGGGTTAGGATTAGGGTTAGGGTTAGGTTTAGGTTTAGGCTTAGGGTTAGGGTAAAAGTTGGGGTTAGGCTTAGGATTAGAGTCAGGGTAAGTGTTAGGGTTAGGGTTAGGGTTAGGTTAGGGTTAGGGTAAGGGTAAGTGTTAGGGTTAGGTTTAGGGTTGGGTTTAGGGTTGGGGTTAAGTTTAGGGTTAGGCTTAGGGTAAGGGTGAGGGTTAGGTTTGGGGTTAGGTTAGGGTTAGGTTTAAGGTTAGATTTAGGGTAAGGGTAAGGGTAAGGGTTAGGGTTAGGGTTAGCGTAAAGGTTTGTTAGGGTTAGGGTTAGGGTTAGGGTAAGGATAAGGGTTAGGGTTAGGGTTAGGGTTAGGGTTAGGGTAAGGGTAAGGGTTACGGATAGGGTTAGGGTTAGGGCTATGTAAGGGTAAGTGTTAGGGTTAGGGGTTAGGGTTAATCATAGGTTAGGTTTAGTGTTAGGGTAAGGTAAGGTTTAGGGTTAGGTTTAGGGTTAGGGGTTAGGGTTAAGGTTAGGGTTAAGGTTAGGGTAAGGGTAAGTGTTAGGTTTAGGGTAAGGGTAATATTTAGGGTTAGGGTTAGGTTTAGGTTTGGGTTAGGGTTAGGGTAAGAGTAAGGGTTAGGGTTAGGGTTAGGGTTAGGGTTAGGCTAAGGGTAAGGGTTAGGGTTAGGGTTAGGGTTAGGATTAGGTTTAAGTTTATGGTTAGGGTTAGGGTTAGGTTTAGGGTTAGGGTTAGGTTTAGGTTTAGGGTAAGGGTAAGGGTTAGAGTTAGGTATAGGTTTAGGGTTAGGGTTAGGGTTAGGTTTAGGGTTAGGGTTAAGGTTAGTGTTAGTGTTAGGGTTAGGGTTAGGGTTAGGGTTAGGGTAAGGGTAAGGTTGAGGGATAGGTTTAGCGTTAGGGGTAGGGTTAGGCTAAGGGTTAGGGTTAGGGTTAGGGTAAGGGTTAGGGTTTGTGTTAGGGTTAGGGTTAGAGTTAGGGTTAGGGTTAGGGTTAGGGTTAGGGTTAGGGTAAGGTAAGGGTTAGGGTTAGGTTAGGGTTAGGGTAAAGGTTAGGGTTATGGTTATGGTTAGGGGTAGGGTAAGGGAAAGGGTTAGAGGTAGGGTTAGGGTTAGGGTTAGTTTAGGGTTAGTGTTAGGGTAAGGGTAAGGGTTATGGTTATGGGTAGGGTTAGGGTTAAAGTAAGGGTTAGGGTTAGGGTTAGGGCAAGTTTAAGGCTTAGGGTTAGGGTTAGGGTTAGGATTAGGGTTAGGGTTAGGGTAAGGGTGAGTTTTAGGGTTAGGGTTAGGTTTAGGGTTAAGGTTAGGGTTAGGGTTAGGTTTAGGGTAAGGGTAATGTTTAGGATTAGGGTTAGGGTTAGGGTTAGGGTTAGGGTAAGGGTTAGGGTTAGGTTTAGGTTTAGGGTTAGGGTTAGGGTAAGGGTTAGGGTTAGGGTTAGGGTAAGGATTTGGGTTAGTGTTAGTGTAACGGTAAGGGTTAGGTTTAGGGTTAGGGTAAGGGTAATGGTTAGAATTAGGGTTAGGGTTAGGGTTAGGGTTAGGGTAAGGGTTAGGGTTAGGTTTAGGTTTAGGGTTAGGGTTAGGGTAAGGGTTAGGGTTAGGGTTAGTGTTAGGTTTAGGGTTAAGGTTAGGGTTAGGGTAAACGTAAGGGTTAGGGTTAGGTTTAGTGTTAGGGTTAGGGTTAGGTATATGGTTAGGGTAAGGTAAGGTTTAGGGTTTGGGTTAGGGTTAGGGGTTAGGGTTAGTGTTAGTGTAAGGGTTAGGGTTATGTTTAGGGTAAGGGTAAGGTTTAGGGTTAGGGTTAGGGTTAGGTTTGGGGTTAAGGGTAGGGTTAGGGTTAGGTTTAGGGTAGGGTTAGGATTAGTGTTAGGGTTCGGGTAAGGGTTAGGCTTAGGGTTAGGGTTAGAGGTAGAGTTAGGATCAGGGTAAGGGTAAGGATTAGGGTTAGGGTTAGTGTAATGATTAGGGTTATGGTTAGGGTTAGGTTTAGTGTTAGGGTTAGGGTAAGGGTATGGGTTAGGGTTAGGGTTAGGGTTAGGGTTAGGTTAAGGGTAAGTGTTAGGGTTAGGATTAGGGTCGGGGTTAAATTTAGGGTTAGTGTGAGGGTAAGGGTAAGAGTTAGGGTTAGGGTTAGGTTTAGGGTAAGGGTTAGGGTTAGGGTTAGGGTTAGGGTGAGCGTTTGGGTATGTGTTAGGGTTAGGGGTTAGGGTTAGGGTTAGGGTTATGGTAAGTGTTAGGATTAGGTTTAGGGTTAGGTTTAGGGTTAGGGTTAGAGTAAGGGTAAGGGTGAGGGTTAGGGTTAGGGTTAGAGTTGGGGTTAGGGTTAGGTTTAGGGTTAAGTTTAGGGTTAGGGTTAGGGTTAGGGATAGGGTTAGGGTTAGGGTAAGGATTAGGGTTAGGGTTAGGGTTAGGGTAAAGGTTATGTTTATGTTTAGGGTTAATGTTAGGGTTAGGGTTAGGAATAGGGTTAGGGTAAGTTTAAAGCTAGGGTTAGGGTTAGGGTTAGAGTAAGGGTAAGGGTGAGGGTTTGGTTAGGGTTAGGGTTAGGGTTAGGCTTAGGGTTAAGGTTAGGGTTAGGGTTAGGGTTAGGGATAGGGTTAGGGTTAGGTTAAGGATTAGGGTTAGGGTAAGGGTTATGGTTATGGTTAGGGTTAAAGTTAGAATTAGGGTTAGTGATAGGGTTCGGGTAAGTTTAAGGCTAGGGTTAGGGTTAGGGTTAGGTTTAGGGTACATGCAAGGTTTAGGGTTAGGGTTAGGGTTAGGGTTAGGTTTAGGGTTAGGGTTAGGGTAAGGGTGAGGTTTAGGATTAGGGTTAGGGTTAGGGTTAAGGTTAGTGTTAGGGTTAGGGTTAGGGTAAGGGTAAGGGTAAGTTTAGGGTTTCTGTTAGGGTTAGGGATAGGCTTATAGAAAGGGTAAGGGTTAGTGTTAGGGTTAGTGTAAGGATTAGGGTTAGGTTTAGTATAACCATAAGGGTTAGGGTTAGGTTTAGGGTGGGGGTTAGATTTAGGGTTAGTGTGAGGGTAAGGGTAAGGGTTAGGTTTAGGGTTAGTTTTAGGGTAAGGGTTAGGGTTAGGGTTAGGGATAGGGTGAGTGTTTGGGTATGTTTTAGGGTAGGGGTTAGGGTTAGGGTTAGGGTTAGGGTAAGTGTTAGAATTAGGGTTATGGTTCGGTTTAGGGTTAGGGTTAGAGTAAGGGTAAGGGTGAGGATTAGGGTTAGGGTTAGGGTTGGGGTTAGGGTTAGGTTTAGGGTTAATTTAGGGTTACGTTTAGGGTTAGGGATAGGGTTAGGGTTAGGGTAAGGATTATGGTTAGGGTTAGGGTTAGGCTTAGGGTTAGGTTTAGGGTTAGGGTTAGAGTAAGGGTAAGGGTGAGGGATAGGTTTAGGGTTAGGGTTAGGGTTAGGGTTAGGTTTAGGGTTAGGGTAAGGGTAAGGGTTAGGGTTAGGGTTAAGGTTAGGGTTTGGGTTAGGGTTAGGGTTAGGGTTAGGGTTAGGGTAAGGGTTAGGGTTTGGGTTAGGGTTAGGGTTAGAGTTAGGGTTAGGGTTAGGGTTAGGGTTAGGGTAAGGTAAGGGTTAGGGTTAGGTTAGGGTTAGCGTAAAGGTTAGGGTTACGGTTAAGGTTAGGGGTAGGGTAAGGGTAAGGGTTAGAGTTAGGGTTAGGGTTAGGGTTAGTTTAGGGTTAGTGTTAGGGTAAGGGTAAGGGTTATGGTTATGGTTAGGGTTAGGGTTAAAGTAAGGGTTAGCGTTAGGGTTAGGGCAAGTTTAAGGCTTAGGGTTAGGGTTAGGGTTAGGGTAAGTATTAGGGTTAGGGTAAGTTTAAGGCTAGGGTTAGGGTTAGGGTTAGGTTTAGGGTACATGCAAGGTTTAGGGATAGGGTTAGGGTTAGGGTTAGGTTTAGGGTTAGGGTTAGGGTAAGGGTGAGGTTTAGGATTAGGGTTAGGGTTAGGGTTAAGGTTAGGGTTAGGGTTAGGGTTAGGGTAAGGTTAAGGGTAAGGTTTAGGGTTCCAGTTAGTGTTAGGGATAGGGTTATGGAAAGGGTAAGGGTTAGTGTTAGGGTTAGGGTAAGGATTAGGGTTAGGTTTAGTGTAACCATAAGGGTTAGGGTTAGGGTTAGGGTAAGGGTAAGGTTTAGGATTAGGGTTAGGGTTATGATTAGGGTTAGGGTAAGGGTTAGGGTTATGGTTAGGTTTAGGGTTAGGTTTAGGGTTAGGGTTAGGGTAAGGGTTAGGGTTAGGTTTAGGTCTAGGGTTAGGGTTAGGGAAAGGGTTAGGTTTAGGGTTAGGGTTTGTGTTAGGTTAGGGTTAGGGTTAGGGTTAGGTTTAGCGTTAGAGATAGGGTAAGGGTAAGGGATAGGGTTAGGGTTAGGTTTAGGGTAAGGGTAAGGTTTATGGTTAGGGTTAGGGTTAGGTTTGGGTTTAGGGTTAGGGTTAGGGTTAGGGTTAGGTTAGGGTTAGGGTTAGTGTTAGGTTTAGGGTTAAGTTTAGGGTTAGGGTAAACTTAAAGTTTAGGGTTAGGGGTTAGTGTTAGGGTTACGGTTAGGTTTTTGGTTAGGGTAAGGTAAGGATTAGGGTTAGGGTTAGGGTTAGGGGTTAGGGTTAGGGTTAGTGTAAGGGTTAGGGTTAGGTTTAGGGTAAGGGTAAGGTTTATGGTTAGGGTTAGGTTTAGGTTTGGGTTTAGGGTTAGGGTTAGGGTTAGGGTTAGGTTAAGGGTAGGATTAGGATTAGTGTTAGGGTTAGGGTAAGGATTAGGGTTAGGGTTAGGGTTAGAGGTAGAGTTTATGGTTAAGGTAAGGGTAAGGTTATGGTTAGGGTTAGGTTTAGCGTTAGAGATAGGGTAAGGGTAAGGGTTAGGTTTAGGGTTAGGTTTAGGGTAAGGGTAAGGTTTATGGTTAGGGTTAGGGTTAGGTTTGGGTTTAGGGTTAGGGTTAGGGTTAGGGTTATGTAAGGGTAAGTGTTAGGGTTAGGGGTTAGGGTTAATCATAGGTTAGGTTTATGGTTAGGGTAAGGTAAGGTTTAGGGTTAGGTTTAGGGTTAGGGGTTAGGGTTAAGGTTAGGGTTAAGGTTAGGGTAAGGGTAAGTGTTAGGTTTAGGGTAAGGGTAATATTTAGGGTTAGGGTTAGGTTTAGGTTTGGGTTAGGGTTAGGGTAAGAGTAAGGGTTAGGGTTAGGGTTAGGGTTAGGGTTAGGCTAAGGGTAAGGGTTAGGGTTAGGGTTAGGGTTAGGATTAGGTTTAAGTTTATGGTTAGGGTTAGGGTTAGGTTTAGGGTTGGGGTTAGGTAAGGGTAAGGGTTATGGTTAGGGTTAAGGTTATGGTTAGGGTTAGGTTTAGGGTTAGGGTTAGGGTAAGGGTATGGTTTAGGGTTAGGGTTAGGGTTAGGGTAAAGTTAGGGGTAGGGTTAGGGTTAGAGTTAGGGTAAGGGTAAGGGTAAGCTTTAGGGTTAGTTTTAGGGTTAGGTTTAGGATTAAGGAAAGGGTAAGGATTAGGGTTAGGGTTATGGTTAGGGTAAGGATTAGGGTTAGAGTTAGTGTAACCATAAGGGTTAGGGTTAGGGTTAGGGTAAGGGTAAAGGTTGGGATTATGGTTAGGGTTAGGTTTAGGGTAAGGGTTAGGGTTAGGGTTAGGTTTAGCATGAGGTTAGGGTTAGGGTTATGGTAAGGGTAAGGGTTAGGGTTAGGTTTCGGTTTAGGGTTAGGGTAAGGGTTAGGATTAGGGTTAGGATTCCGTTTAGGGTTAAGTTTAGGGTTAGGTTTAGGCTAAGGGTAAGGGTTAGGGTTAGGGTGAGGGTTAGGGGTTAGTGTTAGGGTTAGGGTTAGGTTTATGGTTACGGTAAGGGTAAGGTTTAGGGTTAGGGTTAGGTTTAGGAGTTAGGGTTAGGGTTAGGGTAAGCGTTAGGGTTACATTTAGGGTAAGGGTAAGGTTTAGGGTTAGGGTTAGGGTTAGGTTTGGGTTTAGGGTTTGGGTAAGAGTAAGGGTTATTGTTAGGGTTAGGGTTAAGGTAAGGGTAAAGGTTAGGGTTTGGGTTAGGGTTAGGGTTAAGGTTAGGGTTAGGGTTAGGGTTAGGCTAAGGGTTAGGGTTAGGGTTAGGGTAAGGGTTAGGGTTAGGATTAGGGTTAGGGTTAGGGGTAGGGTTAGGTTTAGGGTAAGTGTAAGGGTTAGGGTTAGAGTTATGGTTAGGTTAAGGGTTAGGGTTAGGGCAATGATTAGGGTTAGGTTTAGGGTTAGGGTCAGAATTACGTTTAGGGTTAGTTTTAGGGTTAGGTTTAGGGTTAGGGAAAGGGTAAGGGTAAGGTTTAGGTTTAGGGTTAGGTTTAGGTTAAGGATAAGGGTTAGGTATAGGTTTAGTGTAAGGGTTATGGTTAGCGTTAGGGTTAGGGTTAGCCTTAAGGTTAGGGTTAGGGTTAGGGTATGGGTAAGAGTTTGGGTTAGGGTTAGGGTTAGGGTAAGGGTAAGGGTTAGCGTTAGGGTTAGGATTATGGTAAGGATTATTGTTAGGTTTAGGGTTAGGTTTAGGTTTAGGGTTAGGGTAAGTGTAAGGGTTAGAGTTAGGTGTAGGTTTAGGGTTAGGGTTAGGGTTAGGTTTAGGGTTAGGGTTAAGGTTAGGGTTAGTGTTAGGGTTAGGGTTAGGGTTATTTTTAGGGTAAGGGTAAGGGTTAGGTTAGGGTTAAGGTTAGGGTTAAGTTTAGCGTTAGGGTTAAGGTTAGGCTAAGGGTTAGGGTTAGGGTTAGGGTTAGGGTAAGGTAAAGGTTAGGGTTAGGTTAGGGTTACGGTAAAGGTTAGGGTTACGGTTAGGGTTAGGGGTAGGGTAAGGGAAAGTGTTACAATTAGGGTTAGGGTTAGGGTTAGTTTAGGGTTAGTGTTAGGGTAAGGGTTATGGTTATGGTTAGGGTTAGGGTTAAAGTAAGGGTTAGGGGTAGGGTTAGGGCAAGTTTAAGGCTTAGGGTTTGGGTTAGGGTTAGGTTAGGGTACGGGCAAGGTTTAGGGTTAGGGTTAGGGTTAGGGTTAGGTTTAGGGTTAGGGTTAGGGTAAGGGTGAGTTTTAGGGTTAGGGTTAGGTTTAGGGTTAAGGTTAGGGTTAGGGTTAGGGTTAGGTTAAGGGTAAGGGTAAGGTTTAGGTATACAGTTAGGGTTAGGTTTAGGGTTAGGGAAAGGGTAAGGGTTAGGGTAAGGGTTAGGGTAAGGATTTGGGTTAGTGTTAGTGTAACCGTAAGGGTTAGGATTAGGGTTAGTGTAAGGGTAATGGTTAGGATTAGGGTTAGGGTTAGGGTTAGGGTTAGGGTAAGGGTTAGGGTTAGGGTTAGGTTTAGGGTTAGGGTTAGGGTAAGGGTAAGGGTTAGGGTTAAGTTTAGGTCTAGGGTTAGGGTTAGGGTAAGGGTGAGGTTTAGTGTTAGGGTTAGGTTTAGGGTTAAGGTTATGGTTAGGGTTAGGGTTAGGTTAAGGGTAAGGGTAAGGTTTAGGTATACAGTTAGGGTTAGGTTTAGGGTAAGGGAAAGGGTAAGGGTTAGGTTAAGGGTTAGGGTAAGGATTTGGGTTAGTGTTAGTGTAACCGTAAGGGTTAGGGTTAGGGTTAGGGTAAGGGTAATGATTAGGATTAGGGTTAGGGTTAGGGTTAGGGTTAGGGTAAGGGTTAGAGTTAGGGTTAGGTTTCGGTTTAGGTTTAGGGTTAGGGTTAGGGTTAGGGTTAGTGTAAGGGTAATGGTTAGGATTAGGGTTAGGGTTAGGGTTAGGGTTAGGGTAAGGGTTAGGGTTAGGGTTAGGTTTAGGGTTAGGGTTAGGGTAAGGGTAAGGGTTAGGGTTAAGTTTAGGTCTAGGGTTAGGGTTAGGGTAAGGGTTAGGATTAGGGTTAGTGTTAGGTTTAGGGTTAAGGTTAGGTTTAGGGTAAACGTAAGGGTTAGGGTTAGGTGTTAGTGTTAGTGTTAGGGTTAGGGTAAGGGTAAAGGTTAGGGTTTGGGTTAGGGTTAGGGTTAAGGTTAGGTTTAGGGTTAGTGTTAGTGGAAGGGTTAGGGTTAGGGTTAGGGTAAGGGTTAGGGTTAGGGTTAGGGTTAGAGGTAGGGTTAGGGTTAGGGTAAGTGTAAGGGTTAGGGTTAGAGTTATGGTTAGGTTAAGGTTAGAGTTAGGGTAATGATTAGGGTTAGGGATAGGGTTAGGGTTAGAATTAGGTTTAGGGTTAGTTTTAGGGTTAGGGTTAGGGTTAGGGAAAGGGTAAGGGTAAGGTTTAGGTTTAGGGTTAGGTTTAGGTTAAGGATAAGGGTTAGGTTTAGGTTTAGTGTAAGGGTTATGGTTAGCGTTAGGGTTAGGGTTAGCATTAAGGTTAGGGTTAGGGTTAGGGTTGGGTTTGGGTTTAGGGTTAGGGTTAGGGTTAGGGTTAGGTTATGGGTAGGGTAAGGATTAGTGTTAGGGTTAGGGTAAGGGTTAGGTTTAGGGTTAAGGTTAGGTTTAGGGTTAGGGTTAGGGTGAGGGTAAGAGTAAGGGTAAGGTTTAGGGTTAGGGTTAGGGTTAGGGTTAAGGTTAGGGTTAGGGTTAGGGTTAGGGTAAGGGTAAGGGTAAGGTTTAGGGTTCCAGTTAGTGTTAGGGATAGGGTTATGGAAAGGGTAAGTGTTAGTGTTAGGGTTAGGGTAAGGATTAGGGTTAGGTTTAGTGTAACCATAAGGGTTAGGGTTAGGGTTAGGGTAAGGGTAAGGTTTAGGATTAGGGTTAGGGTTATGGTTAGGGTTAGGGTAAGGGTTAGGGTTATGGTTATGTTTAGGGTTAGGTTTAGGGTTAGGGTTAGGGAAGGGTTAGGGTTAGGTTTAGGTCTAGGGTTAGGGTTAGGGAAAGGGTTAGGTTTAGGGTTAGGGTTAGTGTTAGGTTTAGGGTTAAGTTTAGGGTTAGGGTAAACTTAAAGGTTAGGGTTAGGGGTTAGTGTTAGGGTTACGGTTAGGTTTATGGTTAGGGTAAGGTAAGGATTAGGGTTAGGGTTAGGGGTTAGGGTTAGTGTTAGGATTAGTGTAAGGGTTAGGGTTAGGTTTAGGGTAAGGGTAAGGTTTATGGCTAGGGTTAGGGTTAACTTTGGGTTTAGGGTTAGGGTTAGGGTTAGGTTAAGGGTAGGATTAGGATTAGTGTTAGGGTTAGGGTAAGGATTAGGGTTAGGGTTAGGGTTAGAGGTAGAGTTTATGGTTAGGGTAAGGGTAAGGTTATGGTTAGGGTTAGGTTTAGCGTTAGGGATAGGGTAAGGGTAAGGGTTAGGGTTAGGGTTAGGGTTTGGGTAAGGGTAAGGGTTAGGGTTAGGGATAGGGTGAGTGTTTGGGTATGTTTTAGGGTAGGGGTTAGGGTTAGGGTTAGGGTAAGTGTTAGGATTAGGGTTATGGTTCGGTTTAGGGTTAGGGTTAGAGTAAGGGTAAGGGTGAGGATTAGGGTTAGGGTTAGGGTTGGGGTTAGGGTTAGGTTTAGGGTTAAGTTTAGGGTTATGGTTAGGGTTAGGGATAGGGTTAGGGTTAGGGTAAGGATTATGGTTAGGGTTAGGGTTAGGGTTAGGTTTAGGGATAGGGTTAGAGTAAGGGTAAGGGTGAGGGATAGGTTTAGGGTTAGGGTTAGGGTTAGGGTTAGGTTTAGGGTTAGGGTAAGTGTAAGGGTTAGGGTTAGGGTTAAGGTTAGGGTTTGGGTTAGGGTTAGGGTTAGGGTTAGGGTTAGGGTAAGGGTTAGGGTTTGGGTTAGGGTTAGGGTTAGATTTAGGGTTAGGGTTAGGGTTAGGGTTAGGGTAAGGTAAGGGTTAGGGTTAGGTTAGGGTTAGCGTAAACGTTAGGGTTACGGTTAAGGTTAGGGGTAATGTAAGGGTAAGGGTTAGAGTTAGGGTTAGGGTTAGGGTTAGTTTAGGATTAGTGTTAGGGTAAGGGTAAGGGTTATGGTTATGGTTAGGGTTAGGGTTAAAGTAAGGGTTAGGGTTAGGGTTAGGGCAAGTTTAAGGCTTAGGGTTAGGGTTAGGGTTAGGGTAAGGATTAGGGTTAGGGTAAGTTTAAGGCTAGGGTTAGGGTTAGGGTTAGGTTTAGGGTACATGCAAGGTTTAGGTTAAGGATAAGGATTAGGTTTAGGTTTAGTGTAAGGGTTATGGTTAGCGTTAGGGTTAGGGTTAGCATTAAGTTTAGGGTTAGGGTTAGGGTTGGGTTTGGGTTTAGGGTTAGGGTTAGGGTTAGGGTTAGGTTATGGGTAGGGTAAGGATTAGTGTTAGGGTTAGGGTAAGGGTTAGGTTTAGGGTTAAGGTTAGGTTTAGGGTTAGGGTTAGGGTGAGGGTAAGAGTAAGGGTAAGGTTTAGGGTTAGGGTTAGGTTTAGGGTTAAGGTTAGGGTTAGGGTTAGGGTTAGGGTAAGGGTAAGGGTAAGGTTTAGGGTTCCAGTTAGTGTTAGGGATAGGGTTATGGAAAGGGTAAGTGTTAGTGTTAGGGTTAGGGTAAGGATTAGGGTTAGGTTTAGTGTAACCATAAGGGTTAGGGTTAGGGTTAGAGTAAGGGTAAGGTTTAGGATTAGGGTTAGGGTTATGGTTAGGGTTAGGGTAAGGGTTAGGGTTATGGTTATGTTTAGGGTTAGGTTTAGGGTTAGGGTTAGGGAAGGGTTAGGGTTAGGTTTAGGTCTAGGGTTAGGGTTAGGGAAAGGGTTAGGTTTAGGGTTAGGGTTAGTGTTAGGTTTAGGGTTAAGTTTAGGGTTAGGGTAAACTTAAAGGTTAGGGTTAGGGGTTAGTGTTAGGGTTACGGTTAGGTTTATGGTTAGGGTAAGGTAAGGATTAGGGTTAGGGTTAGGGGTTAGGGTTAGTGTTAGGATTAGTGTAAGGGTTAGGGTTAGGTTTAGGGTAAGGGTAAGGTTTATGGCTAGGGTTAGGGTTAACTTTGGGTTTAGGGTTAGGGTTAGGGTTAGGTTAAGGGTAGGATTAGGATTAGTGTTAGGGTTAGGGTAAGGATTAGGGTTAGGGTTAGGGTTAGAGGTAGAGTTTATGGTTAGGGTAAGGGTAAGGTTATGGTTAGGGTTAGGTTTAGCGTTAGGGATAGGGTAAGGGTAAGGGTTAGGGTTAGGGTTAGGGTTAGGGTAAGGGTAAGGGTTAGGGTTAGGGATAGGGTGAGTGTTTGGGTATGTTTTAGGGTAGGGGTTAGGGTTAGGGTTAGGGTAAGTGTTAGGATTAGGGTTATGGTTCGGTTTAGGGTTAGGGTTAGAGTAAGGGTAAGGGTGAGGATTAGGGTTAGGGTTAGGGTTGGGGTTAGGGTTAGGTTTAGGGTTAAGTTTAGGGTTATGGTTAGGGTTAGGGATAGGGTTAGGGTTAGGGTAAGGATTATGGTTAGGGTTAGGGTTAGGGTTAGGTTTAGGGATAGGGTTAGAGTAAGGGTAAGGGTGAGGGATAGGTTTAGGGTTAGGGTTAGGGTTAGGGTTAGGTTTAGGGTTAGGGTAAGTGTAAGGGTTAGGGTTAGGGTTAAGGTTAGGGTTTGGGTTAGGGTTAGGGTTAGGGTTAGGGTTAGGGTAAGGGTTAGGGTTTGGGTTAGGGTTAGGGTTAGATTTAGGGTTAGGGTTAGGGTTAGGGTTAGGGTAAGGTAAGGGTTAGGGTTAGGTTAGGGTTAGCGTAAACGTTAGGGTTACGGTTAAGGTTAGGGGTAATGTAAGGGTAAGGGTTAGAGTTAGGGTTAGGGTTAGGGTTAGTTTAGGATTAGTGTTAGGGTAAGGGTAAGGGTTATGGTTATGGTTAGGGTTAGGGTTAAAGTAAGGGTTAGGGTTAGGGTTAGGGCAAGTTTAAGGCTTAGGGTTAGGGTTAGGGTTAGGGTAAGGATTAGGGTTAGGGTAAGTTTAAGGCTAGGGTTAGGGTTAGGGTTAGGTTTAGGGTACATGCAAGGTTTAGGGATAGGGTTAGGGTTAGGGTTAGGTTTAGGGTTAGGGTTAGGGTAAGGGTGAGGTTTAGGATTAGGTTTAGGTTTATTGTTAAGGTTAGGGTTAGGGTTAGGGTTAGGGTAAGGGTAAGGGTAAGGTTTAGGGTTCCAGTTAGGGTTAGGGATAGGGTTATGGAAAGGGTAAGGGTTAGTGTTAGGGTTAGGGTAAGGATTAGGGTTAGGTTTAGTGTAACCATAAGGGTTAGGGTTAGGGTTAGGGTAAGGGTAAGGTTTAGGATTAGGGTTAGGGTTATGGTTAGGGTTAGGGTAAGGGTTAGGGTTATGGTTAGGTTTAGGGTTAGGTTTAGGGTTAGGGTTAGTGTAAGGGTTAGGGTTAGGTTTAGGTCTAGGGTTAGGGTTAGGGAAAGGGTTAGGTTTAGGGTTAGGGTTAGTGTTAGGTTTAGGGTTAAGTTTAGGGTTAGGGTAAACTTAAAGGTTAGGTTTAGGGGTTAGTGTTAGGGTTACGGTTAGGTTTATGGTTAGGGTAAGGTAAGGATTAGGGTTAGGGTAAGGGTTAGGGTTAGGGGTTAGGGGTTAGGGTTAGGGTTAGTGTAAGGGTTAGGGTTAGGTTTAGGGTAAGGGTAAGGTTTATGGTTAGGTTTAGGGTTATGTTTGGGTTTAGTGTTAGGGTTAGGGTTAGGGTTAGGTTAAGGTTAGGATTAGGATTAGTGTTAGGGTTAGGGTAAGGATTAGGGTTAGGGTTAGGGTTAGAGGTAGAGTTTATGGTTAGGGTAAGGGTAAGGTTATGGTTAGGGTTAGTTTTAGCGTTAGGGATAGGGTAAGGGTAAGGGTTAGGGTTAGGGTTAGGGTTAGGGTAAGGGTAAGGTTTATGGTTAGGGTTAGGTTTGGGTTTAGGGTTAGGGTTAGGGTTAGGGTTAGGTTAAGGGTAGGATTAGGATTAGTGTTAGGGTTAGGGTAAGGATTAGGGTTAGGGTTAGGTTAGAGGTAGAGTTTATGGTTAGGGTAAGGGTAAGGTTATGGTTAGGGTTAGGTTTAGCGTTAGGGATAGGCTAAGGGTAAGGGTTAGGGTTAGGGTTAGGGTTAGGGTAAGGGTAAGTGTTAGGGTTAGGTTTAGGGTGGGGGTTAGATTTAGGGTTAGTGTGAGGGTAAGGGTAAGGGTTAGGTTTAGGTTTAGGTTTAGGGTAAGGGTTAGGGTTAGGGTTAGGGTTAGGGTGAGTGTTTGGGTATGTTTTAGGGTAGGGGTTAGGGTTAGGGTTAGGGTTAGGGTAAGTGTTAGGATTAGGGTTATGGTTCGGTTTAGGGTTAGGGTTAGAGTAAGGGTAAGGGTGAGGATTAGGGTTAGGGTTAGGGTTGGGGTTAAGGTTAGGTTTAGGGTTAAGTTTAGGGTTATGGTTAGGGTTAGGGATAGGGTTAGGGTTAGGGTAAGGATTATGGTTAGCGTTAGGGTTAGGGTTAGGTTTAGGGTTAGGGTTAGAGTAAGGGTAAGGGTGAGGGATAGTTTTAGGGTTAGGGTTAGGGTTAGGGTTAGGTTTAGGGTTAGGGTAAGGGTAAGGGTTAGGGTTAGGGTTAGGGTTAGGGTTAGGGTAAGGTAAGGGTTAGGGTTAGGTTAGGGTTAGCGTAAAGGTTAGGGTTACGGTTAAGGTTAGGGGTAATGTAAGGGTAAGGGTTAGAGTTAGGGTTAGGGTTAGGGTTAGTTTAGGGTTAGTGTTAGGGTAAGGGTAAGGGTTATGGTTATGGTTAGGGTTAGGGTTAAAGTAAGGGTTAGGGTTAGGGTTAGGGCAAGTTTAAGGCTTAGGGTTAGGGTTAGGGTTAGGGTAAGGATTAGGGTTAGTGTAAGTTTAAGGCTAGGGTTAGGGTTAGGGTTAGGTTTAGGGTACATGCAAGGTTTAGGGATAGGGTTAGGGTTAGGGTTAGGTTTAGGGTTAGGGTTAGGGTAAGGGTGAGGTTTAGCATTAGGGTTAGGGTTAGGGTTAAGGTTAGGGTTAGGGTTAGGGTTAGGGTAAGGGTAAGGGTAAGGTTTAGGGTTCCAGTTAGGGTTAGGGTAAGGGTTAGGGTTAGGTTTAGGTCTAGGGTTAGGGTTAGGGAAAGGGTTAGGTTTAGGGTTAGGGTTAGTGTTAGGTTTAGGGTTAAGTTTAGGGTTAGGGTAAACTTAAAGGTTAGGGTTAGGGGTTAGTGTTAGGGTTACGGTTAGGTTTATGGTTAGGGTAAGGTAAGGATTAGGGTTAGGGTTAGGGTTAGGGTTAGGGGTTAGGTTTAGGGTTAGGGTTAGTGTAAGCGTTAGGGTTAGGTTTATGGTAAGGGTAAGGTTTATGGTTAGGGTTAGGGTTAGGTTTGGGTTTAGGGTTAGGGTTAGGGTTAGGGTTAGGTTAAGGGTAGGATTAGGATTAGTGTTAGGGTTAGGGTAAGGATTAGGGTTAGGGTTAGGGTTAGAGGTAAATTTTATGGTTAAGGTAAAGGTAAGGTTATGGTTAGGGTTAGGTTTAGCGTTAGAGATAGGGTAAGGGTAAGGGTTAGGTTTAGGGTTAGGGTTAGGGTAAGGGTAAGTGTTAGGGTTAGGTTTAGGGTGGGGGTTAGATTTAGGGTTAGTGTGAGGGTAAGGGTAAGGGTTAGGTTTAGGGTTAGGTTTAGGGTAAGGGTTAGGGTTAGGGTTAGGGATAGGGTGAGTGTTTGGGTATGTTTTAGGGTAGGGGTTAGGGTTAGGGTTAGGGTTAGGGTAAGTGTTAGGATTAGGGTTATGGTTCGGTTTAGGGTTAGGGTTAGAGTAAGGCTAAGGTTGAGGATTAGGGTTAGGGTTAGGGTTGGGGTTAGGGTTAGGTTTAGGGTTAAGTTTAGGGTTATGGTTAGGGTTAGGGATAGGGTTAGGGTTAGGGTAAGGATTATGGTTAGGGTTAGGGTTAGGGTTAGGTTTAGGGTTAGGGTTAGAGTAAGGGTAAGGGTGAGGGATAGGTTTAGGGTTAGGGTTAGGGTTAGGTTTAGGGTTAAGGTTAGTGTTTAGGGTTAGGGTTAGGGATAGGGTTAGGGATAGGGTAAGGATTAGGGTTAGGGTTAGGGTTAGGGTTAGGTTTAGGTTTAGGGTTAGGCTTAGGGTTAGCACTAAGTTTAGGGTTAGGGTTAGGGCAAGGGTTAGGTTTAGGGTTAGGGTTAGGGTTAGGTTTAGGGTTAGGGCTTAGGTTTAGGGTTAGGGTTAGGTATAGGGTCAGCATTAAGGTTAGGGTTAGGGTTAGGGTAAGGTAAGGGTTAGGTTTAGGGTTAGGGTTAGGGTTAGGGTTAGTGTAAGGATTAGGTGTCGGGTTAGGGTTAGCGTTAGCATTAAGGTTAGGGTTAGGGTTAGGGTAAGGGTAAGGGTAAGATTTAGAGTTAGGGTTAGGGTAAGGTTTAGGGTTAGGGTTAGGGTTAAGTTTAGGGTAAGGGTAAGGGTAGGTTTAGGGTTAGGTTTAGGGTTAGGTTTAGGGTAAGGTAAAAGGTTAGGGTTAGGGTTAGGGTTAGGGTAAGGATTAGGGTTAGGTTTAGGTTTAGGGTTAATGTTAGGGTTAGGGAAAGGATTAGGGTTAGGGTTTGGGTTATTGTTAGGTTAGGGTAAGTGTTAGGTTTAGGGTTAGGGTTAGGGTTAGGGTTAGGTTTAGGGTTAGGGTTAGGGTAAGGGTGAGTTTTAGGGTTAGGGTTAGGTTTAGGGTTAAGGTTAGGGTTAGGGTTAGGGTTAGGTTAAGGGTAAGGGTAAGGTTTAGGTATACAGTTAGGGTTAGGTTTAGGGTTAGGGAAAGGGTAAGGGTTAGGGTAAGGGTTAGGGTAAGGATTTGGGTTAGTGTTAGTGTAACCGTAAGGGTTAGGATTAGGGTTAGTGTAAGGGTAATGGTTAGGATTAGGGTTAGGGTTAGGGTTAGGGTTAGGGTAAGGGTTAGGGTTAGGGTTAGGTTTAGGGTTAGGGTTAGGGTAAGGGTAAGGGTTAGGGTTAAGTTTAGGTCTAGGGTTAGGGTTAGGGTAAGGGTGAGGTTTAGTGTTAGGGTTAGGTTTAGGGTTAAGGTTATGGTTAGGGTTAGGGTTAGGTTAAGGGTAAGGGTAAGGTTTAGGTATACAGTTAGGGTTAGGTTTAGGGTAAGGGAAAGGGTAAGGGTTAGGTTAAGGGTTAGGGTAAGGATTTGGGTTAGTGTTAGTGTAACCGTAAGGGTTAGGGTTAGGGTTAGGGTAAGGGTAATGATTAGGATTAGGGTTAGGGTTAGGGTTAGGGTTAGGGTAAGGGTTAGAGTTAGGGTTAGGTTTCGGTTTAGGTTTAGGGTTAGGGTTAGGGTTAGGGTTAGTGTAAGGGTAATGGTTAGGATTAGGGTTAGGGTTAGGGTTAGGGTTAGGGTAAGGGTTAGGGTTAGGGTTAGGTTTAGGGTTAGGGTTAGGGTAAGGGTAAGGGTTAGGGTTAAGTTTAGGTCTAGGGTTAGGGTTAGGGTAAGGGTTAGGATTAGGGTTAGTGTTAGGTTTAGGGTTAAGGTTAGGTTTAGGGTAAACGTAAGGGTTAGGGTTAGGTGTTAGTGTTAGTGTTAGGGTTAGGGTAAGGGTAAAGGTTAGGGTTTGGGTTAGGGTTAGGGTTAAGGTTAGGTTTAGGGTTAGTGTTAGTGGAAGGGTTAGGGTTAGGGTTAGGGTAAGGGTTAGGGTTAGGGTTAGGGTTAGGGTTAGAGGTAGGGTTAGGGTTAGGGTAAGTGTAAGGGTTAGGGTTAGAGTTATGGTTAGGTTAAGGTTAGAGTTAGGGTAATGATTAGGGTTAGGGATAGGGTTAGGGTTAGAATTAGGTTTAGGGTTAGTTTTAGGGTTAGGGTTAGGGTTAGGGAAAGGGTAAGGGTAAGGTTTAGGTTTAGGGTTAGGTTTAGGTTAAGGATAAGGGTTAGGTTTAGGTTTAGTGTAAGGGTTATGGTTAGCGTTAGGGTTAGGGTTAGCATTAAGGTTAGGGTTAGGGTTAGGGTTGGGTTTGGGTTTAGGGTTAGGGTTAGGGTTAGGGTTAGGTTATGGGTAGGGTAAGGATTAGTGTTAGGGTTAGGGTAAGGGTTAGGTTTAGGGTTAAGGTTAGGTTTAGGGTTAGGGTTAGGGTGAGGGTAAGAGTAAGGGTAAGGTTTAGGGTTAGGGTTAGGGTTAGGGTTAAGGTTAGGGTTAGGGTTAGGGTTAGGGTAAGGGTAAGGGTAAGGTTTAGGGTTCCAGTTAGTGTTAGGGATAGGGTTATGGAAAGGGTAAGTGTTAGTGTTAGGGTTAGGGTAAGGATTAGGGTTAGGTTTAGTGTAACCATAAGGGTTAGGGTTAGGGTTAGGGTAAGGGTAAGGTTTAGGATTAGGGTTAGGGTTATGGTTAGGGTTAGGGTAAGGGTTAGGGTTATGGTTATGTTTAGGGTTAGGTTTAGGGTTAGGGTTAGGGAAGGGTTAGGGTTAGGTTTAGGTCTAGGGTTAGGGTTAGGGAAAGGGTTAGGTTTAGGGTTAGGGTTAGTGTTAGGTTTAGGGTTAAGTTTAGGGTTAGGGTAAACTTAAAGGTTAGGGTTAGGGGTTAGTGTTAGGGTTACGGTTAGGTTTATGGTTAGGGTAAGGTAAGGATTAGGGTTAGGGTTAGGGGTTAGGGTTAGTGTTAGGATTAGTGTAAGGGTTAGGGTTAGGTTTAGGGTAAGGGTAAGGTTTATGGCTAGGGTTAGGGTTAACTTTGGGTTTAGGGTTAGGGTTAGGGTTAGGTTAAGGGTAGGATTAGGATTAGTGTTAGGGTTAGGGTAAGGATTAGGGTTAGGGTTAGGGTTAGAGGTAGAGTTTATGGTTAGGGTAAGGGTAAGGTTATGGTTAGGGTTAGGTTTAGCGTTAGGGATAGGGTAAGGGTAAGGGTTAGGGTTAGGGTTAGGGTTAGGGTAAGGGTAAGGGTTAGGGTTAGGGATAGGGTGAGTGTTTGGGTATGTTTTAGGGTAGGGGTTAGGGTTAGGGTTAGGGTAAGTGTTAGGATTAGGGTTATGGTTCGGTTTAGGGTTAGGGTTAGAGTAAGGGTAAGGGTGAGGATTAGGGTTAGGGTTAGGGTTGGGGTTAGGGTTAGGTTTAGGGTTAAGTTTAGGGTTATGGTTAGGGTTAGGGATAGGGTTAGGGTTAGGGTAAGGATTATGGTTAGGGTTAGGGTTAGGGTTAGGTTTAGGGATAGGGTTAGAGTAAGGGTAAGGGTGAGGGATAGGTTTAGGGTTAGGGTTAGGGTTAGGGTTAGGTTTAGGGTTAGGGTAAGTGTAAGGGTTAGGGTTAGGGTTAAGGTTAGGGTTTGGGTTAGGGTTAGGGTTAGGGTTAGGGTTAGGGTAAGGGTTAGGGTTTGGGTTAGGGTTAGGGTTAGATTTAGGGTTAGGGTTAGGGTTAGGGTTAGGGTAAGGTAAGGGTTAGGGTTAGGTTAGGGTTAGCGTAAACGTTAGGGTTACGGTTAAGGTTAGGGGTAATGTAAGGGTAAGGGTTAGAGTTAGGGTTAGGGTTAGGGTTAGTTTAGGATTAGTGTTAGGGTAAGGGTAAGGGTTATGGTTATGGTTAGGGTTAGGGTTAAAGTAAGGGTTAGGGTTAGGGTTAGGGCAAGTTTAAGGCTTAGGGTTAGGGTTAGGGTTAGGGTAAGGATTAGGGTTAGGGTAAGTTTAAGGCTAGGGTTAGGGTTAGGGTTAGGTTTAGGGTACATGCAAGGTTTAGGTTAAGGATAAGGATTAGGTTTAGGTTTAGTGTAAGGGTTATGGTTAGCGTTAGGGTTAGGGTTAGCATTAAGTTTAGGGTTAGGGTTAGGGTTGGGTTTGGGTTTAGGGTTAGGGTTAGGGTTAGGGTTAGGTTATGGGTAGGGTAAGGATTAGTGTTAGGGTTAGGGTAAGGGTTAGGTTTAGGGTTAAGGTTAGGTTTAGGGTTAGGGTTAGGGTGAGGGTAAGAGTAAGGGTAAGGTTTAGGGTTAGGGTTAGGTTTAGGGTTAAGGTTAGGGTTAGGGTTAGGGTTAGGGTAAGGGTAAGGGTAAGGTTTAGGGTTCCAGTTAGTGTTAGGGATAGGGTTATGGAAAGGGTAAGTGTTAGTGTTAGGGTTAGGGTAAGGATTAGGGTTAGGTTTAGTGTAACCATAAGGGTTAGGGTTAGGGTTAGAGTAAGGGTAAGGTTTAGGATTAGGGTTAGGGTTATGGTTAGGGTTAGGGTAAGGGTTAGGGTTATGGTTATGTTTAGGGTTAGGTTTAGGGTTAGGGTTAGGGAAGGGTTAGGGTTAGGTTTAGGTCTAGGGTTAGGGTTAGGGAAAGGGTTAGGTTTAGGGTTAGGGTTAGTGTTAGGTTTAGGGTTAAGTTTAGGGTTAGGGTAAACTTAAAGGTTAGGGTTAGGGGTTAGTGTTAGGGTTACGGTTAGGTTTATGGTTAGGGTAAGGTAAGGATTAGGGTTAGGGTTAGGGGTTAGGGTTAGTGTTAGGATTAGTGTAAGGGTTAGGGTTAGGTTTAGGGTAAGGGTAAGGTTTATGGCTAGGGTTAGGGTTAACTTTGGGTTTAGGGTTAGGGTTAGGGTTAGGTTAAGGGTAGGATTAGGATTAGTGTTAGGGTTAGGGTAAGGATTAGGGTTAGGGTTAGGGTTAGAGGTAGAGTTTATGGTTAGGGTAAGGGTAAGGTTATGGTTAGGGTTAGGTTTAGCGTTAGGGATAGGGTAAGGGTAAGGGTTAGGGTTAGGGTTAGGGTTAGGGTAAGGGTAAGGGTTAGGGTTAGGGATAGGGTGAGTGTTTGGGTATGTTTTAGGGTAGGGGTTAGGGTTAGGGTTAGGGTAAGTGTTAGGATTAGGGTTATGGTTCGGTTTAGGGTTAGGGTTAGAGTAAGGGTAAGGGTGAGGATTAGGGTTAGGGTTAGGGTTGGGGTTAGGGTTAGGTTTAGGGTTAAGTTTAGGGTTATGGTTAGGGTTAGGGATAGGGTTAGGGTTAGGGTAAGGATTATGGTTAGGGTTAGGGTTAGGGTTAGGTTTAGGGATAGGGTTAGAGTAAGGGTAAGGGTGAGGGATAGGTTTAGGGTTAGGGTTAGGGTTAGGGTTAGGTTTAGGGTTAGGGTAAGTGTAAGGGTTAGGGTTAGGGTTAAGGTTAGGGTTTGGGTTAGGGTTAGGGTTAGGGTTAGGGTTAGGGTAAGGGTTAGGGTTTGGGTTAGGGTTAGGGTTAGATTTAGGGTTAGGGTTAGGGTTAGGGTTAGGGTAAGGTAAGGGTTAGGGTTAGGTTAGGGTTAGCGTAAACGTTAGGGTTACGGTTAAGGTTAGGGGTAATGTAAGGGTAAGGGTTAGAGTTAGGGTTAGGGTTAGGGTTAGTTTAGGATTAGTGTTAGGGTAAGGGTAAGGGTTATGGTTATGGTTAGGGTTAGGGTTAAAGTAAGGGTTAGGGTTAGGGTTAGGGCAAGTTTAAGGCTTAGGGTTAGGGTTAGGGTTAGGGTAAGGATTAGGGTTAGGGTAAGTTTAAGGCTAGGGTTAGGGTTAGGGTTAGGTTTAGGGTACATGCAAGGTTTAGGGATAGGGTTAGGGTTAGGGTTAGGTTTAGGGTTAGGGTTAGGGTAAGGGTGAGGTTTAGGATTAGGTTTAGGGTTATTGTTAAGGTTAGGGTTAGGGTTAGGGTTAGGGTAAGGGTAAGGGTAAGGTTTAGGGTTCCAGTTAGGGTTAGGGATAGGGTTATGGAAAGGGTAAGGGTTAGTGTTAGGGTTAGGGTAAGGATTAGGGTTAGGTTTAGTGTAACCATAAGGGTTAGGGTTAGGGTTAGGGTAAGGGTAAGGTTTAGGATTAGGGTTAGGGTTATGGTTAGGGTTAGGGTAAGGGTTAGGGTTATGGTTAGGTTTAGGGTTAGGTTTAGGGTTAGGGTTAGTGTAAGGGTTAGGGTTAGGTTTAGGTCTAGGGTTAGGGTTAGGGAAAGGGTTAGGTTTAGGGTTAGGGTTAGTGTTAGGTTTAGGGTTAAGTTTAGGGTTAGGGTAAACTTAAAGGTTAGGTTTAGGGGTTAGTGTTAGGGTTACGGTTAGGTTTATGGTTAGGGTAAGGTAAGGATTAGGGTTAGGGTAAGGGTTAGGGTTAGGGGTTAGGGGTTAGGGTTAGGGTTAGTGTAAGGGTTAGGGTTAGGTTTAGGGTAAGGGTAAGGTTTATGGTTAGGGTTAGGGTTATGTTTGGGTTTAGTGTTAGGGTTAGGGTTAGGGTTAGGTTAAGGTTAGGATTAGGATTAGTGTTAGGGTTAGGGTAAGGATTAGGGTTAGGGTTAGGGTTAGAGGTAGAGTTTATGGTTAGGGTAAGGGTAAGGTTATGGTTAGGGTTAGTTTTAGCGTTAGGGATAGGGTAAGGGTAAGGGTTAGGGTTAGGGTTAGGGTTAGGGTAAGGGTAAGGTTTATGGTTAGGGTTAGGTTTGGGTTTAGGGTTAGGGTTAGGGTTAGGGTTAGGTTAAGGGTAGGATTAGGATTAGTGTTAGGGTTAGGGTAAGGATTAGGGTTAGGGTTAGGTTAGAGGTAGAGTTTATGGTTAGGGTAAGGGTAAGGTTATGGTTAGGGTTAGGTTTAGCGTTAGGGATAGGCTAAGGGTAAGGGTTAGGGTTAGGGTTAGGGTTAGGGTAAGGGTAAGTGTTAGGGTTAGGTTTAGGGTGGGGGTTAGATTTAGGGTTAGTGTGAGGGTAAGGGTAAGGGTTAGGTTTAGGTTTAGGTTTAGGGTAAGGGTTAGGGTTAGGGTTAGGGTTAGGGTGAGTGTTTGGGTATGTTTTAGGGTAGGGGTTAGGGTTAGGGTTAGGGTTAGGGTAAGTGTTAGGATTAGGGTTATGGTTCGGTTTAGGGTTAGGGTTAGAGTAAGGGTAAGGGTGAGGATTAGGGTTAGGGTTAGGGTTGGGGTTAAGGTTAGGTTTAGGGTTAAGTTTAGGGTTATGGTTAGGGTTAGGGATAGGGTTAGGGTTAGGGTAAGGATTATGGTTAGCGTTAGGGTTAGGGTTAGGTTTAGGGTTAGGGTTAGAGTAAGGGTAAGGGTGAGGGATAGTTTTAGGGTTAGGGTTAGGGTTAGGGTTAGGTTTAGGGTTAGGGTAAGGGTAAGGGTTAGGGTTAGGGTTAGGGTTAGGGTTAGGGTAAGGTAAGGGTTAGGGTTAGGTTAGGGTTAGCGTAAAGGTTAG
>JANJXV010000067.1:3370000-3377500 GCA_024803745.1 Megascapheus bottae | reverse complement strand
GGATAAGGGTTAGGTTTAGGTTTAGTGTAAGGGTTATGGTTAGCGTTAGGGTTAGGGTTAGCATTAAGGTTAGGGTTAGGGTTAGGGTTGGGTTTGGGTTTAGGGTTAGGGTTAGGGTTAGGGTTAGGTTATGGGTAGGGTAAGGATTAGTGTTAGGGTTAGGGTAAGGGTTAGGTTTAGGGTTAAGGTTAGGTTTAGGGTTAGGGTTAGGGTGAGGGTAAGAGTAAGGGTAAGGTTTAGGGTTAGGGTTAGGGTTAGGGTTAAGGTTAGGGTTAGGGTTAGGGTTAGGGTAAGGGTAAGGGTAAGGTTTAGGGTTCCAGTTAGTGTTAGGGATAGGGTTATGGAAAGGGTAAGTGTTAGTGTTAGGGTTAGGGTAAGGATTAGGGTTAGGTTTAGTGTAACCATAAGGGTTAGGGTTAGGGTTAGGGTAAGGGTAAGGTTTAGGATTAGGGTTAGGGTTATGGTTAGGGTTAGGGTAAGGGTTAGGGTTATGGTTATGTTTAGGGTTAGGTTTAGGGTTAGGGTTAGGGAAGGGTTAGGGTTAGGTTTAGGTCTAGGGTTAGGGTTAGGGAAAGGGTTAGGTTTAGGGTTAGGGTTAGTGTTAGGTTTAGGGTTAAGTTTAGGGTTAGGGTAAACTTAAAGGTTAGGGTTAGGGGTTAGTGTTAGGGTTATGGTTAGGTTTATGGTTAGGGTAAGGTAAGGATTAGGGTTAGGGTTAGGGGTTAGGGTTAGTGTTAGGATTAGTGTAAGGGTTAGGGTTAGGTTTAGGGTAAGGGTAAGGTTTATGGCTAGGGTTAGGGTTAACTTTGGGTTTAGGGTTAGGGTTAGGGTTAGGTTAAGGGTAGGATTAGGATTAGTGTTAGGGTTAGGGTAAGGATTAGGGTTAGGGTTAGGGTTAGAGGTAGAGTTTATGGTTAGGGTAAGGGTAAGGTTATGGTTAGGGTTAGGTTTAGCGTTAGGGATAGGGTAAGGGTAAGGGTTAGGGTTAGGGTTAGGGTTAGGGTAAGGGTAAGGGTTAGGGTTAGGGATAGGGTGAGTGTTTGGGTATGTTTTAGGGTAGGGGTTAGGGTTAGGGTTAGGGTAAGTGTTAGGATTAGGGTTATGGTTCGGTTTAGGGTTAGGGTTAGAGTAAGGGTAAGGGTGAGGATTAGGGTTAGGGTTAGGGTTGGGGTTAGGGTTAGGTTTAGGGTTAAGTTTAGGGTTATGGTTAGGGTTAGGGATAGGGTTAGGGTTAGGGTAAGGATTATGGTTAGGGTTAGGGTTAGGGTTAGGTTTAGGGATAGGGTTAGAGTAAGGGTAAGGGTGAGGGATAGGTTTAGGGTTAGGGTTAGGGTTAGGGTTAGGTTTAGGGTTAGGGTAAGTGTAAGGGTTAGGGTTAGGGTTAAGGTTAGGGTTTGGGTTAGGGTTAGGGTTAGGGTTAGGGTTAGGGTAAGGGTTAGGGTTTGGGTTAGGGTTAGGGTTAGATTTAGGGTTAGGGTTAGGGTTAGGGTTAGGGTAAGGTAAGGGTTAGGGTTAGGTTAGGGTTAGCGTAAACGTTAGGGTTACGGTTAAGGTTAGGGGTAATGTAAGGGTAAGGGTTAGAGTTAGGGTTAGGGTTAGGGTTAGTTTAGGATTAGTGTTAGGGTAAGGGTAAGGGTTATGGTTATGGTTAGGGTTAGGGTTAAAGTAAGGGTTAGGGTTAGGGTTAGGGCAAGTTTAAGGCTTAGGGTTAGGGTTAGGGTTAGGGTAAGGGTTAGGGTTAGGGTAAGTTTAAGGCTAGGGTTAGGGTTAGGGTTAGGTTTAGGGTACATGCAAGGTTTAGGTTAAGGATAAGGATTAGGTTTAGGTTTAGTGTAAGGGTTATGGTTAGCGTTAGGGTTAGGGTTAGCATTAAGGTTAGGGTTAGGGTTAGGGTTGGGTTTGGGTTTAGGGTTAGGGTTAGGGTTAGGGTTAGGTTATGGGTAGGGTAAGGATTAGTGTTAGGGTTAGGGTAAGGGTTAGGTTTAGGGTTAAGGTTAGGTTTAGGGTTAGGGTTAGGGTGAGGGTAAGAGTAAGGGTAAGGTTTAGGGTTAGGGTTAGGTTTAGGGTTAAGGTTAGGGTTAGGGTTAGGGTTAGGGTAAGGGTAAGGGTAAGGTTTAGGGTTCCAGTTAGTGTTAGGGATAGGGTTATGGAAAGGGTAAGTGTTAGTGTTAGGGTTAGGGTAAGGATTAGGGTTAGGTTTAGTGTAACCATAAGGGTTAGGGTTAGGGTTAGAGTAAGGGTAAGGTTTAGGATTAGGGTTAGGGTTATGGTTAGGGTTAGGGTAAGGGTTAGGGTTATGGTTATGTTTAGGGTTAGGTTTAGGGTTAGGGTTAGGGAAGGGTTAGGGTTAGGTTTAGGTCTAGGGTTAGGGTTAGGGAAAGGGTTAGGTTTAGGGTTAGGGTTAGTGTTAGGTTTAGGGTTAAGTTTAGGGTTAGGGTAAACTTAAAGGTTAGGGTTAGGGGTTAGTGTTAGGGTTACGGTTAGGTTTATGGTTAGGGTAAGGTAAGGATTAGGGTTAGGGTTAGGGGTTAGGGTTAGTGTTAGGATTAGTGTAAGGGTTAGGGTTAGGTTTAGGGTAAGGGTAAGGTTTATGGCTAGGGTTAGGGTTAACTTTGGGTTTAGGGTTAGGGTTAGGGTTAGGTTAAGGGTAGGATTAGGATTAGTGTTAGGGTTAGGGTAAGGATTAGGGTTAGGGTTAGGGTTAGAGGTAGAGTTTATGGTTAGGGTAAGGGTAAGGTTATGGTTAGGGTTAGGTTTAGCGTTAGGGATAGGGTAAGGGTAAGGGTTAGGGTTAGGGTTAGGGTTAGGGTAAGGGTAAGGGTTAGGGTTAGGGATAGGGTGAGTGTTTGGGTATGTTTTAGGGTAGGGGTTAGGGTTAGGGTTAGGGTAAGTGTTAGGATTAGGGTTATGGTTCGGTTTAGGGTTAGGGTTAGAGTAAGGGTAAGGGTGAGGATTAGGGTTAGGGTTAGGGTTGGGGTTAGGGTTAGGTTTAGGGTTAAGTTTAGGGTTATGGTTAGGGTTAGGGATAGGGTTAGGGTTAGGGTAAGGATTATGGTTAGGGTTAGGGTTAGGGTTAGGTTTAGGGATAGGGTTAGAGTAAGGGTAAGGGTGAGGGATAGGTTTAGGGTTAGGGTTAGGGTTAGGGTTAGGTTTAGGGTTAGGGTAAGTGTAAGGGTTAGGGTTAGGGTTAAGGTTAGGGTTTGGGTTAGGGTTAGGGTTAGGGTTAGGGTTAGGGTAAGGGTTAGGGTTTGGGTTAGGGTTAGGGTTAGATTTAGGGTTAGGGTTAGGGTTAGGGTTAGGGTAAGGTAAGGGTTAGGGTTAGGTTAGGGTTAGCGTAAACGTTAGGGTTACGGTTAAGGTTAGGGGTAATGTAAGGGTAAGGGTTAGAGTTAGGGTTAGGGTTAGGGTTAGTTTAGGATTAGTGTTAGGGTAAGGGTAAGGGTTATGGTTATGGTTAGGGTTAGGGTTAAAGTAAGGGTTAGGGTTAGGGTTAGGGCAAGTTTAAGGCTTAGGGTTAGGGTTAGGGTGAGGGTAAGGATTAGGGTTAGGGTAAGTTTAAGGCTAGGGTTAGGGTTAGGGTTAGGTTTAGGGTACATGCAAGGTTTAGGGATAGGGTTAGGGTTAGGGTTAGGTTTAGGGTTAGGGTTAGGGTAAGGGTGAGGTTTAGGATTAGGTTTAGGGTTATTGTTAAGGTTAGGGTTAGGGTTAGGGTTAGGGTAAGGGTAAGGGTAAGGTTTAGGGTTCCAGTTAGGGTTAGGGATAGGGTTATGGAAAGGGTAAGGGTTAGTGTTAGGGTTAGGGTAAGGATTAGGGTTAGGTTTAGTGTAACCATAAGGGTTAGGGTTAGGGTTAGGGTAAGGGTAAGGTTTAGGATTAGGGTTAGGGTTATGGTTAGGGTTAGGGTAAGGGTTAGGGTTATGGTTAGGTTTAGGGTTAGGTTTAGGGTTAGGGTTAGTGTAAGGGTTAGGGTTAGGTTTAGGTCTAGGGTTAGGGTTAGGGAAAGGGTTAGGTTTAGGGTTAGGGTTAGTGTTAGGTTTAGGGTTAAGTTTAGGGTTAGGGTAAACTTAAAGGTTAGGTTTAGGGGTTAGTGTTAGGGTTACGGTTAGGTTTATGGTTAGGGTAAGGTAAGGATTAGGGTTAGGGTAAGGGTTAGGGTTAGGGGTTAGGGGTTAGGGTTAGGGTTAGTGTAAGGGTTAGGGTTAGGTTTAGGGTAAGGGTAAGGTTTATGGTTAGGGTTAGGGTTATGTTTGGGTTTAGTGTTAGGGTTAGGGTTAGGGTTAGGTTAAGGTTAGGATTAGGATTAGTGTTAGGGTTAGGGTAAGGATTAGGGTTAGGGTTAGGGTTAGAGGTAGAGTTTATGGTTAGGGTAAGGGTAAGGTTATGGTTAGGGTTAGTTTTAGCGTTAGGGATAGGGTAAGGGTAAGGGTTAGGGTTAGGGTTAGGGTCAGGGTAAGGGTAAGGTTTATGGTTAGGGTTAGGTTTGGGTTTAGGGTTAGGGTTAGGGTTAGGGTTAGGTTAAGGGTAGGATTAGGATTAGTGTTAGGGTTAGGGTAAGGATTAGGGTTAGGGTTAGGTTAGAGGTAGAGTTTATGGTTAGGGTAAGGGTAAGGTTATGGTTAGGGTTAGGTTTAGCGTTAGGGATAGGCTAAGGGTAAGGGTTAGGGTTAGGGTTAGGGTTAGGGTAAGGGTAAGTGTTAGGGTTAGGTTTAGGGTGGGGGTTAGATTTAGGGTTAGTGTGAGGGTAAGGGTAAGGGTTAGGTTTAGGTTTAGGTTTAGGGTAAGGGTTAGGGTTAGGGTTAGGGTTAGGGTGAGTGTTTGGGTATGTTTTAGGGTAGGGGTTAGGGTTAGGGTTAGGGTTAGGGTAAGTGTTAGGATTAGGGTTATGGTTCGGTTTAGGGTTAGGGTTAGAGTAAGGGTAAGGGTGAGGATTAGGGTTAGGGTTAGGGTTGGGGTTAAGGTTAGGTTTAGGGTTAAGTTTAGGGTTATGGTTAGGGTTAGGGATAGGGTTAGGGTTAGGGTAAGGATTATGGTTAGCGTTAGGGTTAGGGTTAGGTTTAGGGTTAGGGTTAGAGTAAGGGTAAGGGTGAGGGATAGTTTTAGGGTTAGGGTTAGGGTTAGGGTTAGGTTTAGGGTTAGGGTAAGGGTAAGGGTTAGGGTTAGGGTTAGGGTTAGGATTAGGGTAAGGTAAGGGTTAGGGTTAGGTTAGGGTTAGCGTAAAGGTTAGGGTTACGGTTAAGGTTAGGGGTAATGTAAGGGTAAGGGTTAGAGTTAGGGTTAGGGTTAGGGTTAGTTTAGGGTTAGTGTTAGGGTAAGGGTAAGGGTTATGGTTATGGTTAGGGTTAGGGTTAAAGTAAGGGTTAGGGTTAGGGTTAGGGCAAGTTTAAGGCTTAGGGTTAGGGTTAGGGTTAGGGTAAGGATTAGGGTTAGGGTAAGTTTAAGGCTAGGGTTAGGGTTAGGGTTAGGTTTAGGGTACATGCAAGGTTTAGGGATAGGGTTAGGGTTAGGGTTAGGTTTAGGGTTAGGGTTAGGGTAAGGGTGAGGTTTAGCATTAGGGTTAGGGTTAGGGTTAAGGTTAGGGTTAGGGTTAGGGTTAGGGTAAGGGTAAGGGTAAGGTTTAGGGTTCCAGTTAGGGTTAGGGTAAGGGTTAGGGTTAGGTTTAGGTCTAGGGTTAGGGTTAGGGAAAGGGTTAGGTTTAGGGTTAGGGTTAGTGTTAGGTTTAGGGTTAAGTTTAGGGTTAGGGTAAACTTAAAGGTTAGGGTTAGGGGTTAGTGTTAGGGTTACGGTTAGGTTTATGGTTAGGGTAAGGTAAGGATTAGGGTTAGGTTTAGGGTTAGGGTTAGGGGTTAGGGTTAGGGTTAGGGTTAGTGTAAGCGTTAGGGTTAGGTTTATGGTAAGGGTAAGGTTTATGGTTAGGGTTAGGGTTAGGTTTGGGTTTAGGGTTAGGGTTAGGGTTAGGGTTAGGTTAAGGGTAGGATTAGGATTAGTGTTAGGGTTAGGGTAAGGATTAGGGTTAGGGTTAGGGTTAGAGGTAAATTTTATGGTTAAGGTAAAGGTAAGGTTATGGTTAGGGTTAGGTTTAGCGTTAGAGATAGGGTAAGGGTAAGGGTTAGGTTTAGGGTTAGGGTTAGGGTAAGGGTAAGTGTTAGGGTTAGGTTTAGGGTGGGGGTTAGATTTAGGGTTAGTGTGAGGGTAAGGGTAAGGGTTAGGTTTAGGGTTAGGTTTAGGGTAAGGGTTAGGGTTAGGGTTAGGGATAGGGTGAGTGTTTGGGTATGTTTTAGGGTAGGGGTTAGGGTTAGGGTTAGGGTTAGGGTAAGTGTTAGGATTAGGGTTATGGTTCGGTTTAGGGTTAGGGTTAGAGTAAGGCTAAGGTTGAGGATTAGGGTTAGGGTTAGGGTTGGGGTTAGGGTTAGGTTTAGGGTTAAGTTTAGGGTTATGGTTAGGGTTAGGGATAGGGTTAGGGTTAGGGTAAGGATTATGGTTAGGGTTAGGGTTAGGGTTAGGTTTAGGGTTAGGGTTAGAGTAAGGGTAAGGGTGAGGGATAGGTTTAGGGTTAGGGTTAGGGTTAGGTTTAGGGTTAAGGTTAGTGTTTAGGGTTAGGGTTAGGGATAGGGTTAGGGATAGGGTAAGGATTAGGGTTAGGGTTAGGGTTAGGGTTAGGTTTAGGTTTAGGGTTAGGCTTAGGGTTAGCACTAAGTTTAGGGTTAGGGTTAGGGCAAGGGTTAGGTTTAGGGTTAGGGTTAGGGTTAGGTTTAGGGTTAGGGCTTAGGTTTAGGGTTAGGGTTAGGTATAGGGTCAGCATTAAGGTTAGGGTTAGGGTTAGGGTAAGGTAAGGGTTAGGTTTAGGGTTAGGGTTAGGGTTAGGGTTAGTGTAAGGATTAGGTGTCGGGTTAGGGTTAGCGTTAGCATTAAGGTTAGGGTTAGGGTTAGGGTAAGGGTAAGGGTAAGATTTAGAGTTAGGGTTAGGGTAAGGTTTAGGGTTAGGGTTAGGGTTAAGTTTAGGGTAAGGGTAAGGGTAGGTTTAGGGTTAGGTTTAGGGTTAGGTTTAGGGTAAGGTAAAAGGTTAGGGTTAGGGTTAGGGTTAGGGTAAGGATTAGGGTTAGGTTTAGGTTTAGGGTTAATGTTAGGGTTAGGGAAAGGATTAGGGTTAGGGTTTGGGTTATTGTTAGGTTAGGGTAAGTGTTAGGTTTAGGGTTAGGGTAAGGGTTAGGGTTAGGGGTTAGGGTTAGGGTTAAGGTTAGCGCAAGGTGAGGGTTAGGGTTAGGGTTAGGGTGAGGGTAAGGGTTAGGGTTAGGGTTAGGATTAGGTTTAGGGTGAGGTTTAGGTTTAGGGTATGTTAGGGTTAGGGTTAGGGTTAGGGATAGGGTAAGGGTAAGGGTTAGGGTTAGGGGTTACGGTTAGGGTTAGGGTTAGGTTTAGGGTTAGGGTTAGAGTAAGGGTAAGGGTGAGGGTTAGGGTTAGGGTTAGGGTTATGGTTAGGTTTAGGGTTAAGGTTAATGTTAG
>JANJXV010000067.1:3337500-3365000 GCA_024803745.1 Megascapheus bottae | reverse complement strand
AAGGGTTAGAGTTAGGGTTAGGGTTAGCGTAAGGGTTAGGGTTAGGATTATAGTTAGGGTTAGGGCTAGGTTAAGGGTAAGGGTTGGGGTTAGGTTTAGGGTTAGGGTTAGGGTTAGGGTAAGGGTAAGGATTAGGGTTTGGGTAAGGGTTAGGTTTAAGGTTAGGGTTAGGGTAAGGGTAAGGGTTAGTATTAGGTTTAAGTTTAGGTTTAGGGTAAGGGTAAGGGTTAGGGTTAGGTTTAAGGTTAGGTTTAGGGTTAGGGTTAGGGTTAGGGTTAGGGTAAGGGTAAGGATTAGGGTTTGGGTAAAGGTTAGGTTTAAGGTTAGGGTTAGGGTAAGGGTAAGGGTTAGGGTTAGGTTTACGGTGAGGGTTAGGTTTAGGGATAGGGTTAGGTTTGGGTTTAGGTTTAGGGTAAGAGTAAGGGTAAGGGTTAGGTTTAGGTTTAGGTTTAGGGTTAGGATTAGGGTTAGTGTTAGGTTTAGGGTAAGGGTTATGGTTAGGGTTAGGATTAGGGTTAAATTTAGGGTTAGGGTTAGGGTTATGGTTAGGTTTAGGGTACGGGTAAGGTTTAGGGTTAGTGTTATTGTTAGGGTTAGGTTTAGGTTTAGGGTAAGGGTTAGGGTAGGGTAAGGTTTAGGGTTAGGGTTATGGTTAGGGTAAACGTTAGTGGTAGGGTTAGGTTTAGGTTTAGGTTAAGGGTAAGGGTAAGGTTTAGGGTTAGGGTTAGGGTTAGGGTTATGGTAAAAGTTGGGGTTAGGTTTAGGATTAGGGACAGGTTAAGTGTTAGGGTTATGGTTAGGGTTAGGGTTAGGTTTAGGGTTAGGGTTAGTGTAAGGATAAGTGTTAGAGTTACTGTTAGGTTCAGGGTTAGGGTTAGGCTAAGGGTTAGAGTTAGGGTTAGTGTTAATGTTAGGTTTAGGGTTAAGTTTAGGGTTCGATTTAGGGTAAGGGTAAGGGTTAGGGTTAGGGTTAGGGTTAGGGGTTAGGGTTAAGGTGAGGTTTAGGGCTAGGGTAAGGGTAAGGTTTAGGGTTAGGTTTAGTGTTATGGGTTAGGGTTAGGGTTAGGGTTAGGGTAAGGGTTAGGGTTAGGTTTAGGGTAAGGGTAAGGTTTAGGGTTTGGGTTAGGGTTAGTTTTGGGTTTAGGGATAGGGTAAGATTAAGGGTTAGGGTGAGGGTTAGGGTTAGGCTAAGGGTGAGGGTTTGTGTTAGGGTTAGGGTTACAGATAGGTTTAGATTTAGGGTAAGGGTAAGGGTTACGGTTAGGGTTAGGGTTAGGTTTAGGGCTAGGGTTAGGTTTAGTGTACGGGTAAGGTTTAGGGTTAGTGTTATGTTTAGGGTTAGGGTTAGGTTTAGGGTTAGGGTTAGGGTAGGGTAAGGTTTAGGGTTAGGGTTAGGGTTAAGGTAAAGGTTAGGGGTAGGGTAAGGTTTAGGGTAAGGGTAAGGGTTACTGTTAGGGTTAGGGTTAGGGGTTAGGGTTAGGGTTAATGTTAGGTTTAGGGTTAGGGTAAGGGTAAGGTTTAGGGTTAGGTTTAGGGTTAGGGGTTAGGTTTAGGGTAAGGGTAAGGTTTAGGGTTAGGGTTAGGGTTAGGGGTTAGGTTTAGGATTAGGGTAATGGTAAGGGTTAGGGTTAAGGTTAGGGTTAGCGGTTATTGTTAGGGTTAGGGTTAAGGTTAGGTTTAGGGTTAGGGTAAGGGTAAGGGTTAGGGTTAGGGTTAGGGTTAGGTTTAGGGTTAGGGTTAGGGTAAGGGTTAAGGTTAGGGTTGGAGTTAGGTTTAGGGTTAAGTTTAGGGTTAGGGGTAGGATAAGTGTTAGAATTAGAGTTAGGGTTAGGGTTAGGGGTTATGGTTAGGGTTAAGGTTAGGTATAGGGTGAGGGTAAGGGTGAGGTTTAGATTTAGGATTAGGGTTAGGGGTTAGGTTTAGGTTAGGGTTAGGGTAAGGTTTAGGGTTAGGTTTAGGGTTAGGGATTAGGGTTAGGGTTAGGGTTAGGGTTAGGGGTTAGTGTTAGGGTTAGGTTTAAGGTAAGGGTTGGGGTTAGGTTTAGGGCAAGGCTAAGGTTTAGGGTTAGGGTTAGGGTTAGGTTTGGGGTTAAGGTTAGTGTAATAGTGAGGGTTAGGGTTATGGTTAGGCTAAGGGTAAGGGATAGGGTTAGATTTAGGGTTACAGTTAGGTTTAGGGTTAGGGTTATGGTTAGGGTAAGGGTAAGGATTAGGGTTTGGGTTAGGGTTAGGTTTAAGGTTAGGGTTAAGGTAAGGGTAATGGTTAGAGTTAGGTTTAGGGTTAGGGTAAAGGTTAGGGTTACAGTTAGGGTTAGGGTAAGGGTAAGGGTTAGAGTTAGGGTTAGGGTTAGGGTTAGGTTTAGGGTTAGGGTTAGGGTAAGGTAAGGGATATGGTTAGGGATAGGGTTAGGGTTAAAGTTAGGGTTAGGTTTAGGGTTAAGTTTAGGGTTAGGTTTAGGGTACCGGTAAGGTTTAGGGTTAGGGTTATGGTTAGGGTTAGGTTTAGGGTTAGGGTTAGTGTAAGGGTAAGGTTTAGGGTTAAGATTACGGGTAGGGTAAAGGTTAGGGGTAGGGTTAGGGTTAGAGTAAGGGTAAGGGTCAGGTTTAGGGTTAGGGTTAGGGTTAGGGTAAGGATTAGGGTTATGATTAGTGTAAGCATAAGGGTTAGTGTTAGGGTGAGGGTAAGGATAACGGTTAGGATTAGAGTTAGGGTTAGGGTTAGGGTAAGGGTTAGGGTTAGGGTCAGGTTTAGCGTTAGGTTTAGGGTTAGGGTTAGGGTAATGATAAGGGTTACTGTTAGGTTTAGGTTTAGGGTTAGGTTTAGGGTAAGGGTTAGGGTTAAGGTTAGGGTTCGGTTTAAGGTTAAGTTTAGGGTTAGGTTTAGTGTAAGGGTAAGGCTTAGGATTAGGGTGAGGGTTA
This sequence comes from Megascapheus bottae, assembly GCA_024803745.1. Taxonomy (NCBI): domain Eukaryota; kingdom Metazoa; phylum Chordata; class Mammalia; order Rodentia; family Geomyidae; genus Megascapheus; species Megascapheus bottae. The sequence continues at coordinate 3,362,082 of JANJXV010000067.1, read as the reverse complement.
GGGGTTAGTGTAAAGTTTAGGGTTAATTTTATGGTTAGGGTAAGTATAAGGTTTAGGGTTATGGTTAGGGTTAGCGGTTAGGGTTAGGGTTAGGGTTAGGGTAAGGGTTCAATTTAGGTTTAGGTTAAGGGTAAGGTTTAGTGTTAGGGTTAGGGTTAGGGTTAGGGGTTAGGGTTAGGATAAGCGTTAGGGTTAGGTTTAGGGTAAGGGTAAGGTTTAGGGTTAGGGTTAAGGTTAGGATTGGGGTTAGGGTTTGGGTAAGAGTAAGGGTTATTGTTAGGGTTAGGGTTAGGGTAAGGGTAAAGGTTAGGGTTTGGGTTAGGGTTACTGTTAAGGTTAGGGTTAGGGTTAGGGTTAGGCTAAGGGTTAGGGTTAGGGTAAGGGTTAGGGTTAGGGTTAGGGTTAGGGTTAGAGGTAGGGTTAGGGTTAGGGTAAGTGTAAAGGTTAGGGTTAGGGTTATGGTTAGGTTAAGGGTTAGGGTTAGGGTAATGATTAGGGTTAGGGTTAGGGTTAGGGATAGAATTACGTTTAGGGTTAGGTTTAGGGTTAGGGTTAGGGTTAGGGAAAGGGTAAGTGTAAGGGTTAGGTTTAGGGTTAGGTTTAGATTAAGGATAAGGGTTAGGTTTAGGTTTAGTGTAGGGGTTATGGTTAGCGTTAGGGTTAGGGTTAGCATTAAGGTTAGGGTTAGGGTTAGGGTATGGGTAAGAGTATGTGTTAGGGTTAGGGTTAGGGTAAGGGTAAGGGTTAGGGTTAGGGTAAGGATTAGGGTAAGGATTAGTATTAGATTTAGGGTTAGGTTTAGGTTTAGGTTAGGGTAAGGGTAAGGGTTAGAGTTAGGTATAGGTTTAGGGTTAGGGTTAGGGTTAGGTTTAGGGTTAGGGATAAGGTTAGGGTTAGTGTTAGGGTTAGGGTTAGGGTTAGGGTAAGGGTAAGGGTTAGGGTTAGCGTTAAGGTTAGGGTTAAGTTTAGCGTTAGGGTTAGGGTTAGGCTAAGGGTTAGGGTTAGGGTTAGGGTAAGGGTTAGGGTTTGTGTTAGGGTTAGGGTTAGAGTTAGGGTTAGGGTGAGGGTTAGGGTAAGGTAAGGGTTAGGGTTAGGTTAGGGTTAGGGTAAAGGTTAGGGTTACGGTTAGGATTAGGGTTAGGGTAAGGGAAAGGGTTAGAGTTAGGGTTGGGCTTAGGGTTAGTTTAGGGTTAGTGTTAGGGTAAGGGAAAGGGTTATGGTTATGGTTAGGGTTAGGGTTAAAGTAAGGGTTAGGGTTAGGGTTAGGGCAAATTTAACGCTTAGGGTTAGGGTTAGGGTTAGGTTTAGGTTACGGGCAAGGTTTAGGGTTAGGGTTAGGGTTAGGGTTAGGTTTAGGGTTAGGGTTAGGGTAAGGGTGAGTTTTAGGGTTAGGGTTAATTTTAGATTTAAGGTTATGGTTAGGGTTAGGTTTAGGGTAAGGGTAAGGGTAAGGTTTAGGGATACAGTTAGGGTTAGGTTTAGGTTTAGGGAAAGGTTAAGGGTTAGGCTTAGGGTTAGGGTAAGGATTTGGGTTAGTGTTAGTGTAACCGTAAGGGTTAGGGTTAGGGTTAGGGTAAGGGTAATGGTTAGGATTAGGGTTATCGTTAGGGTTAGGGTTAGGGTAAGGGTTAGGGTTAGGGTTAGGTTTCGGGTTAGGTTTAGGGTTAGGGTTAGGGTAAGGGTTAGGGTTAGTGTTAGGTTTAGGGTTAAGGTTAGGGTTAGGTTAAACGTAAGGGTTAGGGTTAGGTGTTAGTGTTAGGGTTAGGGTTAGGTTTATGGTTAGGGTAAGGTAAGGTTTAGGGTTAGGGTTAGGGTTAGGGGTTAGGTTTAGTGTTAGTGTAAGGTTTAGGGTTAGGTTTAGGGTAAGGGTAAGGTTTAGGGTTAGGGTTAGTGTTAGGTTTGGGTTTAGGGTTAGGGTTAGCGTTAGGGTTAGGTTAAGGTTAGGGTTAGGATTAGTGTTAGGGTTAGGGTAAGGGTTAGGGTTAGGGTTAGGGTTAGAGGTAGAGTTAGGATCAGGGTAAGGGTAAGGGTTAGGGTTAGGGTTAGGGTAAGGTTTAGGGTTAGATGTTAGGGGTTATGGTTAGGGTTAGGTTTAGGGTAGGGTTAGGATCAGTTTTAGGGTTAGGGTAAGGGTTAGGGTTAGGGTTAGGATTAGGGTTAGGGTTAGGGTACGGTAAGGTAAGGGTTAGGGTTAAGGTTAGGGTTAGGGAAAAGTTTAGGGTTACGGTTAGGGTTAGGGGTAGGGTAAGGGTAAGGGTTAGAGTTAGGGTTAGGGTTAGGGTTAGTTTAGGGTTAGGGTTAGGTTAAGGGTAAGGGTTATGTTTATGGCTAGGGTTAGGGATAAAGTTAGTGTTAGGGTTAGGGATAGGGTTAGGGTAAGTTTAAGGCTAGGGTTAGGGTTAAGTTTAGGTTTAGGGTACGTGAAAGATTTAGGGTTAGTTTTAGGGTTAGGGTTATTTTTAGGATTAGGGTTAGGGTAAGGGTGAGGTTTAGGATTAGGGTTAGGGTTAGGGTTAAGGTTAGTGTTAGGGTTCGGGTTAGGGTTCGGGTTAGGGTTAGGGTAAGGGTAAGAATTAGGGTTAGGATTAGTGTTAGGGTTAGGGTAAGGGTAAGGTTTAGGGGTAGGGTTAGGATTAGGGTTAGGTTTAGGGTTAGGATTAGGGTTAGTGTAATGGTTAGGGTTATGTTAGGGTTAGGTTTAGTGTTAGGGTTAGGGTAAGGGTATGGGTTAGGGTAAGGGTTAGGGTTAGGGTTAGGTTAAGGGTATGGGTTAGGGTTAGGGTTAGGGTTAGGGTGAGCGTTTGGGTATGTGTTAGTGTTAGGGGTTAGGGTTAGTGTTAGGGTTATGGTATGTGTTAGGATTAGGGTTAGGGTTAGGTTTAGGGTTAGGGTTAGAGTAAGGGTAAGAGTGAGGATTAGGGTTAGGGTTAGAGTTGGGGTTAGGGTTAGGTTTAGGGTTAAGTTTAGGGTTAGGGTTAGGGTTAGGGATAGGGTTAGGGTTAGGGTAAGGATTAGGGTTAGGGTTGGGGTTTGGGTAAGGGTTATGGTTATGTTTAGGGTTAATGTTAGGGTTAGGGTTAGGAATAGGGTTAGGGTAAGTTTAAGGCTAGGGTTAGAGTTAGGGTTAGGTTTAGGGTTAGGGTAAGAGTAAGGGTTAGCGTTAGGGTTAGGGATAGGGTTAGGGTTAGGTTAAGGATTAGGGTTAGGTTTAGGGTTGGGGTAAGGGTTATGGTTATGGTTAGGGTTAAAGTTAGAGTTAGGGTTAGCGATAGGGTTCGGGTAAGTTTAAGGCTAGGGTTAGGGTTAGGGTTAGGTTTAGGGTACATGCAAGGTTTAGGGTTAGGGTTAGGGTTAGGGTTAGGTTTAAGGTCAGGGTTAGGGTAAGGGTGAGGTTTAGTATTAGGGTTAGGGTTAGGGTTAGGGTTAAGGTTAGGGTTAGGCTTAGGGTTAGGGTAAGGGTAAGGGTAAGTTTACGGTTTCTGTTAGGGTTAGGGATAGGGTTATGGAAAGGGTAAGGGTTAGTGTTAGGGTTAGGGTAAGGATTAGGATTAGGTTTAGTATAACCATAAGGGTTAGGGTTAGGGTTAGGGTAAGAGTAAGGTTTAGGATTAGGGTTAGGGTTATGGTTAGGTTTAGGTTAAAGGTTAGGGTTATGGTTAGGTTTAGGGTCAGGTTTAGGGTTAGGGTTAGGGTAAGGGTTAGGGTTAGGGTTAGGTCTAGGGTTAGGGTTAGGGAAAGGGTTAGGGTTAGGGTTAGTGTTAGGATTAGGGTTAAGTTTAGGGTTAGGGTAAACTTAATGGTTAGGGTTAGGGGTTAGTGTTAGGGTTACGATTAGGTTTATGGTTAGGGTAAGGTATGGTTTAGGGTTAGTGTTAGGGTTAGGGGTTAGGGTTAGGGTAAGGGTAAGGTTTATGGTTAGGGTTAGGGTTAGGTTTGGGTTTAGGGTTAGGGTTAGCGTTAGGGTTAGTTTAAGGGTAGGGTTAGGATTAGTGTTAGGGTTAGGGAAAGGATTAGGGTTAGGGTTAGGGTTAGAGGTAGAGTTGGATCAGGTTAAGGGTAAGGGTTAGGGTTAGGGTTAGGGTAACGTTTAGGTGTAGGGGTTAGGGTTAGGGTTAGGGTTAGGTTTAGTTTATGGTTAGGATTAGTGTTAGGGTTAGGGTAAGGGTTAGGGTTAGGGTTAGGGTTAGAGTTAGGGTAAGAGTAAGGGTTAGGGTTAGGGTTAGGGTTAGGGTTAGGGTAATGGTTAAGGTTATGGTTAGGGTTAGGTTTAGCGTCAGGGTTAGGGTAAGGGTATGGGTTAGGGTTAGGGTTAGGGTAAGGGTAAGTGTTTGGGTTAGGATTTGTGTCGGGGTTAGATTTAGGGTTAGTGTTAGGGTAAGGGTAAAGGTTAGGGTTAGGGTTAGGTTTAGGGTAAGGGTTAGGGTTAGATTGAGGGATAGGGTGAGCGTTTGGGTATGTGTTAGGGTAGGGGTTAGGGTTAGGGTTAGGGTTAGGGTAAGTGTTAGGATTAGGGTTAGGGTTAGGTTTTGGGTTAGGGTTAGAGTAAGTATAAGGGTGAGGGTTAGGGTTAGTGTTATGGTTGGGGTTAGGGTTAGGTTTCGGGTTAAGTTTAGGGTTATGTTTAGGGTTAGGGATAGGGTTAGGGTTAGGGTAAGGATTATGGTTAGGGTTAGGGTTAGTGTTAGGTTTAGGGATAGGTTTAGAGTAAGTGAAAGGGTGAGGGATAGGTTTAGGGTTAGGGTTAGGGTTAGGGTTAGGTTTAGGGTTAAGGTTAGGTTTAGGGTTAGGGTTAGGGATAGAGTTAGGGTTAGGGTAAGGATTAGGGTTAGGGTTAGGGTTAGTGTTAGGTTTAGGGTTAGGGTTAGGCTTAGGGTTAGCATTAAGTTTAGGGTTAGGGTTATGGTAAGAGTTATGTTTAAGGTTAGGGTTAGGGTTACGGTAAGGGTAAGGGTTAGGTTTAGGGTTAGGGTTAGGTTGAGGGTTAGGGATTAGGTTTAGGGTTAGGGTTAGGTATAGGGTCAGCATTAAGGTTAGGGTTAGGGTTAGGGTAAGGGTAAGGGTTAGGTTCAGGGTTAGGGTTAGGGTTAGGGTTAGTGTAAGGATTAGGTTTCGGGTTAGGGTTAGGGTTAGGGTAAGGGTTAGGGTTAGAGTTAGGGTTAGGTTTAGGATGAGGTTAGGGTTAGGGTCATGGTAAGGGTAAGGGTTAGGGTTAGGTTTAGGTTTAGGGTTAGGGTAAGGGTTAGGGTTAGGGTTAGGATTCGGTTTAGGGTTAAATTTAGGGTTAGGTTTAGGCTAAGTGTAAGGGTTAGAGTTAGGGTGAGGGTTAGGGGTTAGTGTTAGGGTTAGGGTTAAGTTTATGGTTAGGGTAAGGGTAAGGTTTAGGGTTAGGGTTAGCGTTAGGGTTTAGGGTTAGGGTTAGGGTAAGCGTTAGGGTTAGGTTTAGGGTAAGGGTAAGGTTTAGGGTTAGGGTTAGGGTTAGGTTTGGGGTTAGGGTTTGGGTAAGAGTAAGGGTTATTGTTAGGGTTAGGGTTAGTGTAAGGGTAAAGGTTAGGGTTTGGGTTAGGGTTAGGGTTAAGGTTAGGGTTAGGGTTAGGTTTAGGCTGAGGGTTAGGTTTAGGGTTAGGGTAAGGGTTAAGGTTAGGGTTAGGGTTAGGGTTAGAGGTTGGGTTAGGGTTAGGGTAAGTGTAAGGGTTAGGGTTAGGGTTATGGTTAGGTTAAGGGTTAGGGTTAGGGTAATGATTAGGGTTAGGGTTAGGGTTAGGGTAGGGTTAGGGAAAGGGTAAGGGTAAGGGTTAGGTTTAGGGTTAGGTTTAGGTTAAGGATAAGGGTTAGGTTTAGTTTTAGTGTAAGGGTTATCGTTAGCATTAGGGTTAGGGTTAGCATTAAGGTTAGGGTTAGGGTTAGGGTATGGGTAAGGGTTTGGGTTAGGGTTAGGGTTAGGGTAAGGGTAAGGGTTAGGGTTAGGGTTAGGATTAGGGTAAGGATTAGTGTTAGGTTTAGGGTTAGGTTTAGGTTTAGGGTTAGGGTAAGGGTTAGAGTTAGGTGTAGGTTTAGGGTTAGGGTTAAGGTTAGGGTTAGGTTTAGGGTTAGATTTAAGGTTAAGGTTAGTGTTAGGGTTATGGTTAGGGTTAGGGTAAGGGTAAGGGTTAGGGTTAGGGTTAGGGTTAGGGTAAGGGTTAGGGTTTGGGTTAGGGTTAGGGTTAGAGTTAGGGTTAGGGTTAGGGTTAGGGTTAGGGTAAGGTAAGGGTTAGGGTTAGGTTAGGGTTAGCGTAAAGGTTAGGGTTACGGTTAAGGTTAGGTGTAGGGTAAGGGTAAGGGTTAGAGTTAGGGTTAGGGTTAGGGTTAGTTTAGGGTTAGTTTTAGGGTAAGGGTAAGGGTTATGGTTATGGTTAGGGTTAGGGTTAAAGTAAGGGTTAGGGTTAGGGTTAGGGCAAGTTTAAGGCTTAGGGATAGGGTTAGGATTAGGGTAAGGATTAGGGTTAGGGTTAGGGTTAGGGTAAGGGTTATGGTTATGGTTAGGGTTAAAGTTAGGGTTAGGGTTAGGAATAGGGTTAGGGTAAGTTTAAGGCTAGGGTTAGGGTTAGGGTTAGGTTTAGGGTACATGCAAGGTTTAGGGTTAGGGTTAGGGTTAGGGTTAGGTTTAGGGTTAGGGTTATGGTAAGGGTGAGGTTTAGGATTAGGGTTAGGGTTAGGGTTAAGGTTAGGGTTAGGGTTAGGGTTAGGGTAATGGTAAGGGTAAGGTTTAGGGTTCCAGTTAGGGTTAGGGATAGGGTTATGGAAAGGGTAAGGGTTAGTGTTAGGGTTAGGGTAAGGATTAGGGTTAGGTTTAGTGTAACCATAAGGGTTAGGGTTAGGGTTAGGGTAAGGGTAAGGTTTAGGATTAGGGTTAGGGTTATGGTTAGGGTTAGGGTTAGGGTTAGGGTTATGGTTAGGTTTAGGGTTAGGTTTATGGTTAGGGTTAGGGTAAGGGTTAGGGTAGGTTTAGGTCTACGGTTAGGGTTAGGGAAAGGGTTAGGGTTAGGGTTAGGATTAGGGTTCGGGTTAGGTTTAGGGTTAGGTTAAGGGTTAGGGTTAGTGTTAGGGTTAGGGTTAGGGTTAGGGTAAGGGTAAGGTTTAGGGTTAGCGTTAAGGTTAGGGTTAAGTTTAGCGTTAGGGTTAGGGTTAGGCTAAGGGTTAGGGTTAGGTTTACGGTAAGGGTTAGGGTTAGGTTTAGGGTTAGGGTAAGGGTTAGGGTTAGTGTTAGGGTTAGGGTTAGGGTTAGGGTAAGGGTAAGGTTTAGGGTTAGCGTTAAGGTTAGGGTTAAGTTTAGCGTTAGGGTTAGGGTTAGGATAAGGGTTAGGGTTAGGGTTAGGGTAAGGGTTAGGGTTTGTGTTAGGGTTAGGGTTAGAGTTAGGGTTAGGGTTAGGGTTAGGGTTAGGGTAAGGTAAGGGTTAGGGTTAGGTTAGGGTTAGGGTAAAGGTTAGGGTTACTGTTAGGGTTAGGGGTAGGGTAAGGGAAAGGTTTAGAGTTAGGGTTAGGGTTAGTGTTAATTTAGGGTTAGTGTTAGGGTAAGGGTAAGGGTTATGGTTATGGTTAGGGTTAGGGTTAAAGTAAGGGTTAGGGTTAGGGTTAGGGCAAGTTTAAGGCTTAGGGTTAGGGTTAGGGTTAGGTTTAGGGTACGGGAAAGTTTTAGGGTTAGGGTTAGGGTTAGGGTTAGGTTTAGGGTTAGGGTTAGGGTAAGGGTGAGTTTTAGGGGTAGGGTTAGGTTTAGGGTTAAGGTTAGGGTTAGGGCTAGGTTTAGGGTAAGGGTAAGGTTTAGCGATACAGTTAGGGTTAGGTTTAGGGTTAGGGAAAGGGTAAGGGTTAGGGTTAGGGTTAGGGTAAGGATTTGGGTTAGTGTTAGTGTAACCGTAAGGGTTAGGGTTAGGGTTAGGGTAAGGGTAATGGTTAGGATTAGGGTTAGGGTTAGGGTTAGGGTAAGGGTTAGGGTTAGGGTTAGGTTTAGGGTAAGGGTAAGGTTTAGGGTTAGGGTTAGGGTAAGGGTAAGTGTGAGAGTTAGGGTTAGGGATAGGGTTAGTGTTAGGTTTAGGGTTAAAGTTAGGGTTAGGGTAAACGTAAGGGTTAGGGTTAGGTGTTAGTGTTAGGGTTAGGTTTAGGTTTATGGTTAGGGTAAGGTAAGGTTTAGGGTTAGGGTTAGGGTTAGGGGTTAGGGTTAGTGTTAGTGTAAGGGTTAGGGTTAGGTTTAGGGTAAGGGTAAGGTTTAGGGTTAGGGTTAGGGTTAGGTTTGTGGTTAAGGGTAGGGTTAGGGTTAGGTTTAGGGTAGGGTTAGGATTAGTGTTAGGGTTAGGGTAAGGGTTAGGGTTAGGGTTAGGGTTAGAGGTAGAGTTAGGATCAGGGTAAGGGTAAGGGTTAGGGTTAGGGTTAGGGTAAGGTTTAGGGTTAGATGTTAGGGGTTATGGTTAGGGTTAGGTTTAGGGTAGGGTTAGGATCAGTTTTAGGGTTAGGGTAAGGGTTAGGGTTAGGGTTAGGATTAGGGTTAGGGTTAGGGTACGGTAAGGTAAGGGTTAGGGTTAAGGTTAGGGTTAGGGAAAAGTTTAGGGTTACGGTTAGGGTTAGGGGTAGGGTAAGGGTAAGGGTTAGAGTTAGGGTTAGGGTTATGGTTAGTTTAGGGTTAGGGTTAGGTTAAGGGTAAGGGTTATGTTTATGGCTAGGGTGAGGGATAAAGTTAGTGTTAGGGTTAGGGATAGGGTTAGGGTAAGTTTAAGGCTAGGGTTAGGGTTAAGTTTAGGTTTAGGGTACGTGAAAGATTTAGGGTTAGTTTTAGGGTTAGGGTTATTTTTAGGATTAGGGTTAGGGTAAGGGTGAGGTTTAGGATTAGGGTTAGGGTTAGGGTTAAGGTTAGTGTTAGGGTTCGGGTTAGGGTTCGGGTTAGGTTTAGGGTAAGGGTAAGAATTAGGGTTAGGATTAGTGTTAGGGTTAGGGTAAGGGTAAGGTTTAGGGGTAGGGTTAGGATTAGGGTTAGGTTTAGGGTTAGGATTAGGGTTAGTGTAATGGTTAGGGTAATGTTAGGGTTAGGTTTAGTGTTAGGGTTAGGGTAAGGGTTTGGGTTAGGGTAAGGGTTAGGGTTAGGGTTAGGTTAAGGGTATGGGTTAGGGTTAGGGTTAGGGTTAGGGTGAGCGTTTGGGTATGTGTTAGTGTTAGGGGTTAGGGTTAGTGTTAGGGTTATGGTATGTGTTAGGATTAGGGTTAGGGTTAGGTTTAGGGTTAGGGTTAGAGTAAGGGTAAGGGTGAGGATTAGGGTTAGGGTTAGAGTTGGGGTTAGGGTTAGGTTTAGGGTTAAGTTTAGGGTTAGGGTTAGGGTTAGGGATAGGGTTAGGGTTAGGGTAAGGATTAGGGTTAGGGTTAGGGTTTGGGTAAGGGTTATGGTTATGTTTAGGGTTAATGTTAGGGTTAGGGTTAGGAATAGGGTTAGGGTAAGTTTAAGGCTAGGGTTAGAGTTAGGGTTAGGTTTAGGGTTAGGGTAAGAGTAAGGGTTAGCGTTAGGGTTAGGGATAGGGTTAGGGTTAGGTTAAGGATTAGGGTTAGGTTTAGGGTTAGGGTAAGGGATATGGTTATGGTTAAGGTTAAAGTTAGAGTTAGGGTTAGCGATAGGGTTCGGGTAAGTTTAAGGCTAGGGTTAGGTTTAGGGTTAGGTTTAGGGTACATGCAAGGTTTAGGGTTAGGGTTAGGGTTAGGGTTAGGTTTAAGGTCAGGGTTAGGGTAAGGGTGAGGTTTAGTATTAGGGTTAGGGTTAGGGTTAGGGTTAAGGTTAGGGTTAGGCTTAGGGTTAGGGTAAGGGTAAGGGTAAGTTTACGGTTTCTGTTAGGGTTAGGGATAGGGTTATGGAAAGGGTAAGGGTTAGTGTTAGGGTTAGGGTAAGGATTAGGATTAGGTTTAGTATAACCATAAGGGTTAGGGTTAGGGTTAGGGTAAGAGTAAGGTTTAGGATTAGGGTTAGGGTTATGGTTAGGTTTAGGTTAAAGGTTAGGGTTATGGTTAGGTTTAGGGTCAGGTTTAGGGTTAGGGTTAGGGTAAGGGTTAGGGTTAGGGTTAGGTCTAGGGTTAGGGTTAGGGAAAGGGTTAGGGTTAGGGTTAGTGTTAGGATTAGGGTTAAGTTTAGGGTTAGGGTAAACTTAATGGTTAGGGTTAGGGGTTAGTGTTAGGGTTACGATTAGGTTTATGGTTAGGGTAAGGTATGGTTTAGGGTTAGTGTTAGGGTTAGGGGTTAGGGTTAGGGTAAGGGTAAGGTTTATGGTTAGGGTTAGGGTTAAGTTTGGGTTTAGGGTTAGGGTTAGCGTTAGGGTTAGGTTAAGGGTAGGGTTAGGATTAGTGTTAGGGTTAGGGAAAGGATTAGGGTTAGGGTTAGGGTTAGAGGTAGAGTTGGATCAGGTTAAGGGTAAGGGTTAGGGTTAGGGTTAGGGTAACGTTTAGGGGTAGGGGTTAGGGTTAGGGTTAGGGTTAGGTTTAGTGTATGGTTAGGATTAGTGTTAGGGTTAGGGTAAGGGTTAGGGTTAGGGTTAGGGTTAGAGTTAGGGTAAGGGTAAGGGTTAGGGTTAGGGTTAGGGTTAGGGTTAGGGTAATGGTTAAGGTTATGGTTAGGGTTAGGTTTAGCGTCAGGGTTAGGGTAAGGGTATGGGTTAGGGTTAGGGTTAGGGTAAGGGTAAGTGTTTGGGTTAGGATTTGTGTCGGGGTTTGATTTAGGGTTAGTGTTAGGGTAAGGGTAAGGGTTAGGGTTAGGGTTAGGTTTAGGGTAAGGGTTAGGGTTAGATTGAGGGATAGGGTGAGCGTTTGGGTATGTGTTAGGGTAGGGGTTAGGGTTAGGGTTAGGGTTAGGGTAAGTGTTAGGATTAGGGTTAGGGTTAGGTTTTGGGTTAGGGTTAGAGTAAGGATAAGGGTGAGGGTTAGGGTTAGTGTTAGGGTTGGGGTTAGGGTTAGGTTTCGGGTTAGAGTTAGGGTTAGGGTTAGGGTTAGGGTTAGGGTAAGGTAAGGGTTAGGGTTAGGTTAGGGTTAGGGTAAAGGTTAGGGTTACTGTTAGGGTTAGGGGTAGGGTAAGGGAAAGGGTTAGAGTTAGGGTTAGGTTTAGTGTTAATTTAGGGTTAGTGTTAGGGTAAGGGTAAGGGTTATGGTTATGGTTAGGGTTAGGTTTAAAGTAAGGGTTAGGGTTAGGGTTAGGGCAAGTTTAAGGCTTAGGGTTAGGGTTAGGGTTAGGTTTAGGGTACGGGAAAGTTTTAGGGTTAGGGTTAGGGTTAGGGTTAGGTTTAGGGTTAGGGTTAGGGTAAGGGTGAGTTTTAGGGTTAGGGTTAGGTTTAGGGTTAAGGTTAGGGTTAGGGCTAGGTTTAGGGTAAGGGTAAGGTTTAGGGATACAGTTAGGGTTAGGTTTAGGGTTAGGGAAAGGGTAAGGGTTAGGGTTAGGGCTAGGGTAAGGATTTGGGTTAGTGTTAGTGTAACCGTAAGGGTTAGGGTTAGGGTTAGGGTAAGGGTAATGGTTAGGATTAGGGTTAGGGTTAGGGTTAGGGTTAGGGTAAGGTTTAGGGTTAGGGTTAGGTTTCGGTTTAGGTTTAGGGTTAGGGTTAGGGTAAGTGTAAGGGTTAGGGTTAGGTTTAGGTCTAGGGTTAGGGTTAGGGTAAGGGTTAGGGTTAGGGTTAGTGTTAGGTTTAAGGTTAAGATTAGGGTTAGGGTAAACTTAAGGGTTAGGGTTAGGTGTTAGTGTTAGGGTTAGGGTTAGGTTTATGGTTAGGGTAAGGTAAGGTTTAGGGTTAGGGTTAGGGTTAGGGGTTAGGGTTAGTGTTAGTGTAAGGGTTAGGGTTAGGTTTAGGGTAAGGGTAAGGTTTAGGGTTAGGGTTAGGGTTAGGGTTAGGGGTAGGGTAAGAGTAAGGGTTAGATTTAGGGTTAGGGTTCGGGTTAGTGTTAGGTTTAGGGTTAAGGTTAGGGTTAGGGTAAACGTAAGGGTTAGGGTTAGGTATTAGTGTTAGGGTTAGGGTTACAGTTAGGTTTAGGTTTAGGGTTAGGGTTAGGATTAGGTTTAGTGCTAAGGTAATGGTGAGTGTTACTTTACGAGTAAGGGTTAGGGTTAGGGTTAGGGTTAGGATTAGGTTTAAAGTAAGGGTTAGGTCAAGTGTAAGGGTTAGGGTTAGAGTTAAGGTTAGGTTTAGGCTTAGGGTTAGGGTAAGGGTAAGTATTAGGGTTTGGGTTAGGGTTAGGTTTAATGTTTGGGTTAGCATAAGGGTAAGGGATAGGGTTAGGTTTAGGGTTAGGGTAAAGGTTAGGGTTACGGTTAAGTTTAGGGTAAGGGTAAAGGTTAGAGTTAGGGTTAGGGTGAGGGTTAGGTTAGGGTTATGGTTAGGGTTAGGGTTAGGGTTACAGTTAGGTTTAGGGTTAGGGTTAGGGTTAGGGTTAGTGTTAAGGTAACGGTGAGTGTTAGGGTATGAGTAAGGGTTAGGGTTAGGGTTAAGGTTAGGGTTAGGGAAAGTGTTAGGATTAGGGTTAGGGTAAGGATTAGGGTTAGGTTAAGGTTAAGGGTTAGGGTTAGGTTAGGGTTAGGGTTAGGGTTAGGGTAAGTATTAGGGTTAGGTTAAGGTTAGGGGTTAGGGTTAGGTTTAGCGTTAGGGTTAGGGTAAGGGTGTGGGTTAGGGTAAGGGTTAGGGTTAGGGTTAGGGTTAGAGTAAGGGTAAGGGTGAGGGTTAGTGTTAGGGTTAGGGTTAGGGTTAGGGTTAGGTTTAGGATGAGGTTAGGGTTAGGGTTATGGTAAGAGTAAGGGTTAGGGTTAGGTTTAGGTTTAGGGTTAGGGAAAGGGTTAGGGTTAGGGTTAGGATTCGGTTTAGGGTTAAGTTTAGGGTTAGGTTTAGGCTAAGGGTAAGGGTTAGGTTTAGGGTGAGGGTTAGGGGTTAGGGTTAGGATAAGCGTTAGGGTTAGGTTTAGGGTAAGGGTAAGGTTAAGGGTTAGGGTTAAGGTTAGGATTGGGGTTAGGGTTTGGGTAAGAGTAAGGGTTATTGTTAGGGTTAGGGTTAGGGTAAGGGTAAAGGTTAGGGTTTGGGTTAGGGTTAGGGTTAAGGTTAGGGTTAGGGTTAGGCTTAGGCTAAGGGTTAGGGTTAGGGTTAGGGTAAGGGTTAGGGTTAGGGTTAGGGTAAGGGTTAGAGGTAGGGTTAGGGTTAGGGTAAGTGTAAGGGTTAGGGTTAGGGTTATGGTTAGGTTAAGGGTTAGGGTTAGGGTAATGATTAGGGTTAGGGTTAGGGTTAGGGTTAGAATTACGTTTAGGGTTAGGTTTAGGGTTAGGGTTAGGGTTAGGGAAAGGGTAAGTGTAAGGGTTAGGTTTAGGGTTAGGTTTAGGTTAAGGAAAAGGGTTAGGTTTAGGTTTAGTGTAAGGGTTATGGTTAGCGTTAGGGTTAGGGTTAGCATTAAGGTTAGGGTTAGGGTTAGGGTATGGGTAAGAGTTTGGGTTAGGGTTAGGGTTAGGGGAAGGGTAAGGGTTAGGGTTAGGGTTAAAGTTAGGGTAAAGGCTAGGGTTAGGGTTAAGGTTATGGTTATGGTAAGGGTAAGGGTTAGGGTTAGGGTTAGGGTAAGGGTTAGGGTTAGGGTTAGGGTTAAAGTTAGTGTGAGGGTGAGGGTAAGGGGAAGGGTGAGGTTATTTTTAGGGTAAGGGTTAGGGCTAGGGTTAGGGTTAAGTTTAGGGTAAGGGCTAGGGTTAGGGTTAAGGTTATGGTTATGGTAAGTGTAAGGGTTAGGGTTAGGGTTAGGGTAAGGGTTAGGGTTAGGGTTAGGGTTAGGGTTAGGTAAGGTTTAGGGTTAGGGGTTAGGGTTAGGTTTAGGGTAAAGGTTAGGGTGAGGGTAAGGATTAGTTTAAGATTTAGTTTTAGGTTTAGGGTTAGTGTTAGGGTAAGGGTAATGGTTAGGGTTAGGGTTAGGGTTAAGTTTAGGGTTAGGGTTAGGGTTAGGATTAGCGTAAGTGTAGGGGTTAGGAGTAGGGTTAGGGTAAGGGTAATGGTTAGGGTTAGGGTTAGGGTTAGGGTAAGAGTTAAGGTTAGGGTTAGGGTTAAAGTTAGGGTAAGGGCTAGGGTTAGGGTTAAGTTTATGGTTATGATAAGGGTAAGGGTTAGGGTTAGGGTTAGGGTAAGGGTTAGGGTTAGGGTTAGGGTTAAAGTTAGTGTGAGGGTGAGGGTAAGGGTAAGGGTGAGGTTATTTTTAGGGTAAGGGTTAGGGCTAGGGTTAGAGTTAAGGTTAGGCTTAGTGTTAGTGTTAGGGTTAGGGTTAGCGTAAGGGTAAGGGTTAGGGTTAGGGTTAGGGTAAGGGTAAGTGTTTGTTTTAGGTTTAGGTTCAGGGTTAGGGTTAGGGTAATGGTTAGGGTTAGGGTTAGTATTAGGTTTAGGGTTAAGGTTAGGGTTACGGTTAGGGTAAAGGTAAGGGTTAGGGTTAGGGTTAGGGTAAGGGTTAGGGTTAGGGTTAAAGTAGGGTGAGGGTTAGGGTAAGGGTAAGGGTTAGGTTAGTGTTAGGGTAAGGGCTAAGATTAGGGTTAGGGTTAAGGTTAGGGTTAGTGTTAGGGTTAGGATTAGGGTTTGGTTTAGGTTTATGTTTAGGCTTAGGGTAATGTTAAGGGTTAAGTTTAGGGTTAGGGTTAGGTTTAGGGTTAAGGGTAGGGTTAGGGTAAGTGTTAGGGAAAGGGTAAGGGTTAGGTTTAGGGTTAGGGTTAGGGTAAGAATTAGGTTTAGGTTTAGTGTTAGGTTTAGGGTTTGGTAAGCGTTAGATTTAGGGTTAGGGTTACAGTTAGGGATAGGGTTAGGATAAGGGTTAGGTTTAGGCGTAGGTTTAGGGTTGAGGTAAGTGTAAGGGTTAGGTTAGGGTTAGGGTTAGGGTTAAGTTAAATGTAAGGGTTCTGGTTATGGTTAGGGATAGGGTTAAGTTTAGACTAGGGTTAGGGTAAGGCGAAGGGTTAGTGTCAGGGTTAGGGTAAGGGTTAGGGTTTGGGTTAGGGTTAGAGTTAGAGTTAGGGTTAAGATTAGGGTAAGGGTAAGGGTTAGGGTTAGGGTTAGGGTTAGGTAAGGTTTAGGGTTAGGGGTTAGGGTTAGGTTTAGGGTAAAGGTTAGGGTGAGGGTAAGGATTAGTTTAAGATTTAGTTTTAGGTTTAGGGTTAGTGTTAGGGTAAGGGTAATGGTTAGGTTTAGGGTTAGTGTTAGGTTTAGGGTAAGGGTAAGGTTTAGGGTGAAGGTTAGGGTTAGGTTTGGGGTTAGGGTTAGGGTAAGAGTAAGGGTTAGGTTTAGGGTTAGGGTAAGAGTAAGGGTTAGGGTTAGGGTTATGTTTAGGGTAAGGGTTAGGGTTAGGGTTAGGGATAGGGTTATTTTTGGGGTTGTATTACTGTTTGGGTTAGGGTTAGGGTTAGGATTAGTGTTAGGTTTAGGGTTAGGGTTAGGGTAAGGGTAAGGATTAGGGTTAAGGTTAGGGTAATTGTTAGGTTTATTGTTAGGGTAAGGATTAGGGTTAAGGTAAGGGTTATGGTTAGTTTTAGGGTTAGGTTAAGGGTTAGGGTTAGGTTTAGGGTAAGTGTTAGGGTTAGGGTTAGGTTTAGGGTTAGGTTTAGGGTTAGGGTTAGGGTAAGGGCAAAGTTTAGGGTTAGGTTTAGGTCTAGGGTTAGGGTTAGGGTAAGGGTTAGGGTTAGGGTTAGTGTTAGGTTTAGGGTTAATGTTAGGGTTAGGGTAAAGTTAAGGGTTTGGGTTACGGTGAGGATTAGGGGTTATTGTCAGGGTAAGGGTTAGGTTTATTGTTAGGGTAAGGTAAGATTTAGGGTTAGGATTAGGGTTAGGGGTTAGAGTTAGGGTTAGGGTTAGGTTTAGGTTTAGGGTTAGGGTAGGGTAAGGGTTAGGATTAGGGTTAGGGTTAGGGTAAGGGTTAGTGTTAGGGTAAGGATTAGGGTTAGGGTTAGGGTTAGTGTTAGCATTAAGGTTAGGATTAGGGTTAGGGTTAGGGTTAGGGAAAGGGTAAGGGTTAGAGTAAGGGTTAGGGTTAGGTTTAGGGTAAGCATAAGGGTTAGGTTTAGGGTTAGGGTAAGGTTAGGGTTAGGGTTAGGGTTAGGGTTAGGGTTAGTTTTATGTTTAGGGTAAGGGTAAGGTTTAGGGTTAGGGTTAGTTTTAGGGTTAGGGTTAGGGTAAGAGTTAGGGTTAGGGTAAAGTTTAAGTTTAGGGTAAAGTTTACTGTCAGGGTTATGGTTAGGGTAAGGGTGAGGTTTAGGGTTAGGCTTTGGGTAAGTGTAGGGGTTAGGATTAATGTTAGGGTTAGGGTTAGTGTTAGGGTTAGGGTTAGGTTTAGGGTAAGGGTTAGGGTTAGGGTTAGGGTTAAGGTTATTGATAGTGTTAGGGTTAGGGTTAGGGTAAGGGTAAGGGTTATGATTAGGATAAGCGTAGGGTTTGGGTTAGGGTTAGGGTTAGAGTTAGGGTTAGGGTTAGGGTAAGGGTAACGGTTAGGGTTAGGGTTAGGGTTAGGGTAAGGGTTAGGGTTAGGGGTTAGGGTTAGGTTTAGGATAAGGGTTAGGTTAGGGTGTAGGGTTAGGGTAAGGGTTAGGGTTAAGGGTAGCGTAAGTCTAAGTGTTAAGGTTAGCGTGAGCTTTAGTGTATGGGTTAGGGTTAGGGGTTAGGGTTAGGGTTAGTGTAAGGGTTAGGGTTAGGGTTAGGGTAAGGGTTATGGTTAGGGTTAGGATTAGGGTAAGGCTAAAGGTTAGAGTTAGGGTTAGTGTTAGGGTTAGGGTTAGGGTTAAGGTTAGGGTTACGGTTAGGGTAAGGCTAAAGGTTAGGGTTAGGGTTAGGTTAAGGGTTAGGGTTAGGGTTAGGGTTAGGGTTAGAGGTAGGGTTAGGGGTAGGTTAAGGGTAAGTGTTAGGGTTAGGGTTAGGGTCAGAATTACGTTTAGGGTTAGTTTTACGGTTAGGTTTAGGGTTAGGGAAAGGGTAAGGGTAAGGTTTAGGTTTAGGGTTAGGTTTAGGTTAAGGATAAGGGTTAGGTATAGGTTTAGTGTAAGGGTTATGGTTAGCGTTAGGGTTAGGGTTAGCATTAAGGTTGGGGTTAGGGTTAGGGTATGGGTAAGAGTTTGGGTTAGGGTTAGGGTTAGGGTAAGGGTAAGGGTTAGGGTTAGGGTTAGGATTAGGGTAAGGATTAGTGTTAGGTTTAGTGTTAGGTTTAGGTTTAGGGTTAGGGTAAGGGTAAGGGTTAGAGTTAGGTGTAGGTTTAGGGTTAGGGTTAGGGTTAGGTTTAGGGTTAGGGTTAAGGATAGGGTTAGTGTTAGGGTTAGGGTTAGGGTTATGGTTAGGGTAAGGGTAAGTGTTAGGTTAGGGTTAATGTTAGGGTTAAGTTTAGCGTTAGGGTTAAGGTTAGGCTAAGGGTTAGGGTTAGGGTTAGGGTTAGGGTAAGGTAAAGGTTAGGGTTAGGTTAGGGTTACGGTTAAGGTTAGGGTTACGGTTAGGGTTAGGGGTAGGGTAAGGGAAAGGGTTACAGTTAGGGTTAGGGTTAGGGTTAGTTTAGGGTTAGTGTTAGGGTAAGGGTTATGGTTAGGGTTAGGGTTAGGGTTAAAGTAAGGGTTAGGGGTAGGGTTAGGGCAAGTTTAAGGCTTAGGGTTTGGGTTAGTTTAGGGTTAGTGTTAGGGTACGGGCAAGGTTTAGGGTTAGGGTTAGGGTTAGGGTTAGGTTTAGGTTTAAGGTTAGGGTTAGGGTTAGGTTAAGGGTAAGGGTAAGGTTTAGGTATACAGTTAGGGTTAGGTTTAGGGTTAGGGAAAGGGTAAGGGTTAGGGTAAGGGTTAGGGTAAGGATTTGGGTTAGTGTTAGTGTAACCGTAAGGGTTAGGATTAGGGTTAGGGTAAGGGTAATGGATAGGATTAGGGTTAGGATTAGGGTTAGGGTTAGGGTAAGGGTTAGGGTTAGGGTTAGGTTTCAGGTTAGGTTTAGGGTTAGGGTTAAGGTAAGGGTAAGGGTTACGGTTAAGTTTAGGTCTAGGGTTAGGGTTAGGGTAAGGGTTAGGGTTAGGGTTAGGGTTAGGTTTAGGGTTAAGGTTAGGGTTAGGGTAAACGTAAGGGTTAGGGTTAGGTGTTAGTGTTAGGTTTAGGGTTAGGGTAAGGGTAAAGGTTAGGGTTTGGGTTAGGGTTAGGGTTAAGGGTAGGTTTACGGTTAGTGTTAGTGTAAGGGTTAGGGTTAGGGTTAGGGTAAGGGTTAGGGTTAGGGTTAGGGTTAGGCTTAGGGTTAGAGGTAGGGTTAGGTTTAGGGTAAGTGTAAGGGTTAGGGTTAGAGTTATGGTTAGGTTAAGGGTTAGGGTTAGGTTAATGATTAGGGTTAGGGTTAGGGTTAGGGTTAGAATTAGGTTTAGGGTTAGTTTTAGGGTTAGGGTTAGGGTTAGGGAAAGGGTAAGGGTAAGGTTTAGGTTTAGGGTTAGGTTTAGGTTAAGGATAAGGGTTAGGTTTAGGTTTAGTGTAAGGGTTATGGTTAGCGTTAGGGTTAGGGTTACCATTAATGTTAGGGTTAGGGTTAGGGTATGGGTAAGAGTTTGGGTTAGGGTTAGGGTTAGGGTATGGGTAAGGGTTAGGGTTAGGGTTTGGATTAGGGTAAGGATTAGTGTTAGGTTTAGGTTTAGGTTTAGGTTTAGGGTTAGGGTAAGGGTAAGGGTTAGAGTTAGGTGTAGGTTTAGGGTTAGGGTTAGGGTTAGGTTTAGTGTTAGGGTTAGGGTTAGGGCTAGGGTAAGGTAAGGGTTAGGGTTAGGGTTAAAGTTAGGGTTAAGTTTAGCGTTAGGGTTAAGGTTAGGCTAAGGGTTAGGGTTAGGGTTAGGGTTCGGGTTATGGTTAGAGTTAGGGTTCGGGTTAGGGTTAGGTTTAGGTTAGGGCAATGGTAAGTGTTATGTTAGCTTTAGGTCTAGGGTTAGGGTTAGGGTAAGGGTTAGGGTTAGGGTTAGTGTTAGGTTTAGGGTTAAGGTTAGGGTTAGGGTAAGGGTAAGGTTTAGGGTTAGGCTTAGGGTTAGGTTTGGGGTTAAGGGTAGGGTTAGGGTTAGGTTTAGGGTAGGGTTAGGCTTAGTGTTGGGGTGAGGGTAAGGGTTAGGGTTAGGGTTAGGGTAAGGTTTAGGGTTAGATGTTAGGGCTTATGGTTAGGGTTAGGTTTAGGGTAGTGTTAGAATCAGTTTTAGGGTTAGGGTAAGGGTTAGGGTTAGTGTTAGAGTTAGGGTAAAGTTTAGGGTTACGGTTAGGGTTAGGGGTAGGGTTAGTTTAGGGTTAGGGTTAGGTAAAGGGTAAGGGTTATGGTTATGGTTAGGGTTAGGGATAAAGTTAGGGTTAGAGTTAGGGTAGGGTTAGGGTTAGGGTAAGTTTAAGGCTAGGGTTAGGGTTAGGGTTAGGTTTAGGGTACGTGAAAGGTTTAGGGTTAGGGTTAGGGTTAGGGTTATTTTTAGGGTTAGGGTTAGGGTAAGGGTGAGGTTTAGGATTAGGGTTAGGGTTAGGGTTAAGGTTAGGGTTAGGGTTAGGGTTAGGGTTAGGGTAAGGGTAAGGATTAGGGTTAGGATTAGTGTTAGGGTTAGTGTAAGGGTAAGGTTTAGGGATAGGGTTAGGATTAGGGTTAGGTTTAGGGTTAGAAATAGGGTTAATGTAATGCTTAGGGTTATGGTTAGGGTTAGGTTAGTGTTAGGGTTAGGGTAAGGGTATGGTTTAGGATTAGGGTTAGTTTTAGGTTAAGGGTAAGTGTTAGGGTTAGGTTTAGGGTCGGGGTTAAATTTAGGGTTAGTGTGAGGGTAAGGGTAAGGGTTAGGGTTAGGGTTAGGTTTAGGGTAAGGATTAGGGTTAGGGTTAGGGTTAGGGTTAGGGTGAGCGTTTGGGTATGTGTTAGGGTTAGTGGTTAGGGTTAGCGTTAGGGTAAGTGTTAGGATTAGGGTTAGGGTTAGGTTTAGGGTTAGGGTAAGGGTAAGGGTAAGGGTGAGGGTTAGGGTTAGGGTTAGAGTTGGGGTTAGGGTTAGGTTTAGGGTTAAGTTTAGGTTTATGGTTAGGGTTAGGGATAGGGTTAGGGTTAGGGTAAGGATTAGGGTTAGGGTTAGGTTAGGGTAAGGGTTATGGTTATTGTTAGGGTTAAAGTTAGGGTTAGGGTTAGGAATAGGGTTAGGTAAGTTTAAGGCTAGGGTTAGGGTTAGGGTTAGGTTTAGGGTTAGGGTTAGAGTAAGGGTAAGGATGAGGGTTAGTTTTAGGGTTAGGGTTAGGGTTAGGGTTAGGTTTAGTGTTAAGGTTAGGTTTAGAGTTAGGGTTAGGGATAGGGTTAGGGTTAGGGTAAGGATTAGGGTTAGGGTTAGGGTTAGGTTAAGGGTTATGGTTATGGTTAGGGTTAAAGTTAGAGTTAGGGTTAGGGATAGGGTTAGGGTAAGTTTAAGGCTAGGGTTAGGGTTAGGGTTAAGTTTAGGGTACATGCAAGGTTTAGGGTTAGGGTTAAGGTTAGGGTTAGGTTTAGGGTTAGGGTTAGGGTAAGTGTGAGGTTTAGTATTACGGTTAGGGTTAGGGTTAAGGTTAGGGTTGGGGTTAGGGTTAGGGTAAGGGTAAGGGTAAGGTTTAGTGTTCCTGTTAGGGTTAGGAATAGGGTTATGGAAAGGGTAAGGGTTAGTGTTAGGTTTAGGGTAAGGATTAGGGTTAGGTTTAGTGTAACCATAAGGGTTAAGTTTAGGGTTAGGGTAAGGGTTAGGGTTAGGTTTAGGTCTAGGGTTAGGGTTAGGGAAAGGGTTAGGGTTAGGGTTAGTGTTAGGATTAGGGTTAAGTTTAGGGTTAGGGTAAACTTAATGGTTAGGGTTAGGGGTTAGTGTTAGGGTTACGGTTAGGTTTATGGTTAGGGAAAGGTAAGGTTTAGGGTTAGGGTTAGGGTTAGGGGTTAGGGTTAGTGTTAGTGTAAGGGTTAGGGTTAGGTTTAGGGTAAGGGTAAGGTTTATGGTTAGGGTTAGGGTTGGGTTTGGGTTTAGGGTTAGGGTTAGGGTTAGGGTTAGGTTATGGGTAGGGTAAGGGTTAGTGTTAGGGTTAGGGTAAGGATTAGGTTTAGGGTTAGGGTTAGAGGTAGAGTTGGATCAGGGTAAGGGTAAGGGTTAGGGTTAGGGTTAGGGTAACGTTTAGGGTTAGGGGTTAGGGTTAGGGTTAGGGTTAGGTTTAGTGTAGGGTTAGGATTAGTGTTAGGGTTAGGGTAAGGGTTAGGGTTAGGGTTAGGGTTAGAGTTAGGGTAAGGGTAAGGGTTAGGGTTAGGGTTAGGGTTAGGGTTAGCGTAAAGGTTCGGGTTAGGGTTAGAGTTAGGGTAAGGGTAAGGTTTAGGGGTAGGGTTAGGTTAGGGTTAGGTTTAGGTTTAGGGTTAGGGTTAGGGTAATGGTTCAGGTTATGGTTAGGGTTAGGTTTAGCGTTAGGGTTAGGGTGAGGGTATGGGATAGGGTTAGGGTTAGGGAAAGGGTAAGTGTTTGGGTTAGGTTTAGGGTCGGGGTTAGATTTAGGGTTAGTGTGAGGGTAAGGGTAAGGGTTAGGGTTAGGGTTAGGGTTAGGGTTAGTGTAAGGGTTAGGGTTAGGGTTAGGGATAGGTTGAGCGTTGGGGTATGTGCTAGGGTAGGGGTTAGGGTTAGGGTTAGGGTTAGGGTAAGTATTAGGATTAGGGTTAGGGTTAGGTTTAGGGTTAGGGTTAGAGTAAGGGTAAGGGTGAGGGTTAGGGTTAGGGTTAGGGTTGGGGTTATGGTTAGGTTTAGGGTTAAGTTTAGGGTTATGGTTAGGGTTAAGGATAGGGTTAGTGTTAGGGTAAGGATTATGGTTAGGGTTAGGGTTAGGGTTAGGTTTAGGGTTAGGGTTAGAGTAAGGGTAAGGGTGAGGGATAGGTTTAGGGTTAGGTTTAGGGTTAGGGTTAGGTTTAGGGTTAAGGTTAGGTTTAGGGTTAGGGTTAGGATAGGGTTAGGGTTAGGGTAAGGATTAGGGTTAGGGTTAGGGTTAGGGTTAGGTTTAGGGTTAGGGTTAGGCTTAGGGTTAGCATTAAGTTTAGGGTTAGGGTTAGGGTAAGGGTTAGGTTTAGGGTTAGGGTTAAGGTTAGGATTGGGGTTAGGGTTTGGGTAAGAGTAAGGGTTATTGTTAGGGTTAGGGTTAGGGTAAGGGTAAAGGTTAGGGTTTGGGTTAGGGTTAGGGTTAAGGTTAGGGTTAGGGTTAGGGTTAGGCTAAGGGTTAGGGTTAGGTTTAGGGTAAGGGTTTGGGTTAGGGTTAGGGTTAGGGTTACAGGTAGGGTTGGGGTTAGGGTAAGTGTAAGGGTTAGGGTTAGGGTTAGGGTTAGGGTTAGAGGTAGGGTTAGGGTTAGGGTAAGTATAAGGGTTAGGGTCAGGGTTATGGTTAGGTTAAGGGTTAGGGTTAGGGTAATGATTAGGGTTAGGGTTAGGGTTAGGGTTAGAATTTCGTTTAGGGTTAGGTTTAGGGTTAGGGTTAGGGTTAGGGAAAGGGTACGTGTAAGGGTTAGGTTTAGGGTTAGGTTTAGGTTAAGGATAAGGGTTAGGTTAGGTTTAGTGTAAGGGTTATGGTTAGCGTTAGGGTTAGGGTTAGCATTAAGGTTAGGGTTAGGGTTAGGGTATGGGTAAGAGTTTGGGTTAGGGTTAGGGTTAGGGTAAGGGTAAGGGTTAGGGTTAGGGTTAGGATTAGGGTAAGGATTAGTGTTAGGTTTAGGGTTAGGTTTAGGTTTAGGGTTAGGGTAAGGGTAAGGGTTAGAGTTAGGTGTAGGTTTATGGTCAGGTTTAGGGTTAGGTTTAGGGTCAGGGTTAAGGTTAGGGTTAGTGTTAGTGTTAGGGTTAGGGTTAGGGTAAGGGTAAGGGTTAGGGTTAGGGTTAAAGTTAGGGTTAAGTTTAGCGTTAGGGTTAAGGTTAGGCTAAGGGTTAGGGTTAGGGTTAGGGTTAGGGTAAGGTAAAGGTTAGGGTTAGGTTAGGGTTACGGTAAAGGTTAGGGTTACGGTTAGGGTTAGGGGTAGGGTAAGGGAAAGGGTTAGAGTTAGGGTTAGGGTTAGAGTTTGTTTAGGGTTAGTGTTAGGGTTAGGCTAAGGGTTAGGGTTAGGGTTAGGGTAAGGGTTAGGGTTAGGGTTAGGGTTAGGGTTAGGGTAAGGTAAAGGTTAGGGTTAGGTTAGGGTTACGGTAAAGGTTAGGGTTACGGTTAGGGTTAGGGGTAGGGTAAGGGAAAGGGTTAGAGTTAGGGTTAGGGTTAGAGTTTGTTTAGGGTTAGTGTTAGGGTTAGGCTAAGGGTTAGGGTTAGGGTTAGGGTAAGGGTTAGGGTTAGGGTTAGGTTTAGGGTTAGGGTTAGGGTAAGTGTGAGGTTTAGTATTACGGTTAGGGTTAGGGTTAAGGTTAGGGTTGGGGTTAGGGTTAGGGTAAGGGTAAGGGTAAGGTTTAGTGTTCCTGTTAGGGTTAGGAATAGGGTTATGGAAAGGGTAAGGGTTAGTGTTAGGTTTAGGGTAAGGATTAGGGTTAGGTTTAGTGTAACCATAAGGGTTAAGTTTAGGGTTAGGGTAAGGGTTAGGGTTAGGTTTAGGTCTAGGGTTAGGGTTAGGGAAAGGGTTAGGGTTAGGGTTAGTGTTAGGATTAGGGTTAAGTTTAGGGTTAGGGTAAACTTAATGGTTAGGGTTAGGGGTTAGTGTTAGGGTTACGGTTAGGTTTATGGTTAGGGAAAGGTAAGGTTTAGGGTTAGGGTTAGGGTTAGGGGTTAGGGTTAGTGTTAGTGTAAGGGTTAGGGTTAGGTTTAGGGTAAGGGTAAGGTTTATGTTTAGGGTTAGGGTTGGGTTTGGGTTTAGGGTTAGGGTTAGGGTTAGGGTTAGGTTATGGGTAGGGTAAGGATTAGTGTTAGGGTTAGGGTAAGGATTAGGTTTAGGGTTAGGGTTAGAGGTAGAGTTGGATCAGGGTAAGGGTAAGGGTTAGGGTTAGGGTTAGGGTAACGTTTAGGGTTAGGGGTTAGGGTTAGGGTTAGGGTTAGGTTTAGTGTAGGGTTAGGATTAGTGTTAGGGTTAGGGTAAGGGTTAGGGTTAGGGTTAGGGTTAGAGTTAGGGTAAGGGTAAGGGTTAGGGTTAGGGTTAGGGTTAGGGTTAGCGTAAAGGTTCGGGTTAGGGTTAGAGTTAGGGTAAGGGTAAGGTTTAGGGGTAGGGTTAGGTTAGGGTTAGGTTTAGGTTTAGGGTTAGGGTAAGGGTAATGGTTCAGGTTATGGTTAGGGTTAGGTTTAGCGTTAGGGTTAGGGTGAGGGTATGGGATAGGGTTAGGGTTAGGGAAAGGGTAAGTGTTTGGGTTAGGTTTAGGGTCGGGGTTAGATTTAGGGTTAGTGTGAGGGTAAGGGTAAGGGTTAGGGTTAGGGTTAGGGTTAGGGTTAGGGTAAGGGTTAGGGTTAGGGTTAGGGATAGGTTGAGCGTTGGGGTATGTGCTAGGGTAGGGGTTAGGGTTAGGGTTAGGGTTAGGGTAAGTATTAGGATTAGGGTTAGGGTTAGGTTTAGGGTTAGGGTTAGAGTAAGGGTAAGGGTGAGGGTTAGGGTTAGGGTTAGGGTTGGGGTTATGGTTAGGTTTAGGGTTAAGTTTAGGGTTATGGTTAGGGTTAAGGATAGGGTTAGTGTT
>JANJXV010000067.1:3330000-3335000 GCA_024803745.1 Megascapheus bottae | reverse complement strand
AAGGGTTATGGTTAGCGTTAGGGTTAGGGTTAGCATTAAGGTTAGGGTTAGGGTTAGGGTATGGGTAAGAGTTTGGGTTAGGGTTAGGGTTAGGGTAAGAGTAACGGTTAGGATTAGGGTAAGGATTAGTGTTAGGTTTAGGGTTAGGTTTAGGTTTAGGTTTAGGGTAAGGTTAAGGGTTAGAGTTAGGTATAGGTTTAGGGTTAGGGTTAGGGTTAGGGTTAGGTTTAGGGTTAGGGTTAAGGTTAGTGTTAGGGTTAGGGTTAGGGTTAGGGTTAGGGTTAGGGTTAGGCTAAGGGTTAGGGTTAGGGTTAGGGTAAGGGTTAGGGTTTGTGTTAGGGTTAGGGTTAGAGTTAGGGTTAGGGTTAGGGTTAGGGTTAGGGTAAGGTAAGGGTTAGGGTTAGCTTAGGGTTAGTGTAAAGGTTAGGGTTACGGTTAGGGTTAGGGGTAGGGTAAGGGAAAGGGTTAGAGTTAGGGTTAGGGTTAGGGTTAGTTTAGGGTTAGTGTTAGGGTAAGGGTAAGGCTTATGGTTATGGTTAGGGTTAGGGTTAAATTAAGGGTTAGGGTTAGGGTTAGGGCAAGTTTAAGGCTTAGGGTTAGGGTTAGGGTTAGGGTTAGGGTAAGGGTGAGTTTTAGGGTTAGGGTTAGGTTTAGGGTTAAGGTTAGGGTTAGGGTTAGGTTTAGGGTAAGGGTAAGGGTAAGGTTTAGGTATACAGTTAGGGTTAGGTTTAGGGTTAGGGAAAGGTTAAGGGTTAAGGTTATGGTTAGGGTAAGGATTTGGGTTAGTGTTAGTGTAACCGTAAGGGTTAGGGTTAGGGTTAGGGTAAGGGTAATGGTTAGGATTAGGGTTAGGGTTAGGGTTAGGGTTAGGGTAAGTGTTAGGGTTAGGTTTAGGTCTAGGGTTAGGGTTAGGGTAAGGGTTAGGGTTAGGGTTAGTGTTAGCTTTAGGGTTAAGGTTAGGGTTAGGGTAAACGTAAGGGTTAGGGTTAGGTGTTAGTGTTAGGGTTAGGGTTAGGTTTATGGTTAGGGTAAGGTAAGGTTTAGGGTTAGGGTTAGGGTTAGGGGTTAGGGTTAGTTTTAGTGTAAGGGTTAGGGTTAGGTTTAGGGTAAGGGTAAGGTTTAGGGTTAGGGTTAGGGTTAGGTTTGGGGTTAAGGGTAGGGTTAGGGTTAGGTTTAGGGTAGGGTTGGGATTAGTGTTAGGGTTCGGGTAAGGGTTAGGGTTAGGGTTAGGGTTAGAGGTAGAGTTAGGATCAGGGTAAGGGTAAGGGTTAGGGTTAGGGTTAGGGTAAGGTTTAGGGTTAGATGTTAGGGGTTATGGTTAGGGTTAGGTTTAGGGTAGGGTTAGGATCAGTTTTAGGGTTAGGGTAAGGGTTAGGGTTAGGGTTAGAGTTAGGGTAAGGGTAAGGGTTAGGGTTAGGATTAGGGTTAGTGTTAGGGTACGGTAAGGTAAGGGTTAGGGTTAAGGTTAGGGTTAGGGTAAAGTTTAGGGTTACTTTTAGGGTTAGGGGTAGGGTAATGGTAAGGGTTAGAGTTAGGGTTAGGGTTAGGGTTAGTTTAGGGTTAGGGTTAGGTTAAGGGTAAGGGTTATGTTTATGGTTAGGGTTAGGGATAAAGTTAGGGTTAGGGTTAGGGAGAGGGTTAGGGTAAGTTTAAGGCTAGGGTTAGGGTTAAGGGTAGGTTTAGGGTACGTGAAAGATTTAGGGTTAGGGTTAGGGTTAGGGTTATTTTTAGGGTTAGGGTTAGGGTAAGGGTGAGGTTTAGGATTAGGGTTAGGGTTTGGGTTAAGGTTAGGGTTAGGGTTAGGGTTAGGGTAAGGGTAAGGATTAGGGTTAGGATTAGTGTTAGGGTTAGGGTAAGGGTAAGGTTTAGGGCTAGGGTTAGGATTAGGGTTAGGTTTAGGGTTAGGGTTAGGGTTAGTGTAATGGTTAGGGTTATGGTTAGGGTTAGGTTTAGTGTTAGGGTTAGGGTAAGGGTATGGGTTAGGGTTAGGGTTAGGGTTAGGTTAAGGGTAAGTGTTAGGGTTAGGTTTAGGGTCGGGGTTAAATTTAGGGTTAGTGTGAGGGTAAGGGTAAGGGTTAGGGTTAGGGTTAGGTTTAGGGTAAGGGTTAGGGTTAGGCTTAGGGTTAGGGTGAGCGTTTGGGTATGTGTTAGGGTTAGGGGTTAGGGTTAGGGTTAGGGTTATGGTAAGTGTTAGGATTAGGGTTAGGGTTAGGTTTAGGGTTAGGGTTAGAGTAAGGGTAAGGGTGAGGGTTAGGGTTAGGGTTAGGGTTAGAGTTGGGGTTAGGGTTAGGTTTAGGGTTAAGTTTAGGGTTAGGGTTAGGGTTAGGGATAGGGTTAGGGTTAGGGTAAGGATTAGGGTTAGGGTTAGGGTTAGGGTAAGGGTTATGGTTATGTTTAGGGTTAATGTTAGGATTAGGGTTAGGAATAGGTTAGGGAAAGTTTAAAGCTAGGGTTAGGGTTAGGGTTAGGTTTAGGGTTAGGGTTAGAGTAAGGGTAAGGGTGAGGGTTTGGTTAGGGTTAGGGTTAGGGTTAGGCTTAGGGTTAAGGTTAGGGTTAGGGTTAGGGTTAGGGTTAAAGTTAGAATTAGGGTTAGCGTTAGGGTTCGGGTAAGTTTAAGGCTAGGGTTAGGGTTAGGGTTAGGTTTAGGGTACATGCAAGGTTTAGGGTTAGGGTTAGGGTTAGGTTTAGGGTTAGGGTTAGGGTAAGGGTGAGGTTTAGGATTAGGGTTAGGCTTAGGGTTAAGGTTAGGGTTAGGGTTAGGGTAAGGGTAAGGGTAAGTTTAGGGTTTCTGTTAGGGTTAGGGATAGGTTTATGGAAAGGGTAAGGGTTAGTGTTAGGGTTAGTGTAAGGCTTAGGGTTAGGTTTAGTATAACCATAAGGGTTAGGGTTAGGGTTAGGGTAAGTGTAAGGTTTAGGATTAGGGTTAGGGTTATGGTTAGGTTTAGGTTAAGAGTTAGGGTTATGGTTAGGTTTAGGGATAGGTTTAGGGTTAGGGTTAGGGTAAGGGTTAGGGTTAGGGTTAGGGAAAGGGTTAGGGTTATGGTTAGTGTTAGGATTAGGGTTAAGTTTAGGGTTAGGGTAAACTTAATGGTTAGGGTTAGGGGTTAGTGTTAGTGTTACCTTTAGGTTTATGGTTAGGGTAAGGTAAGGTTTAGGGTTAGGGTTAGGGTTAGGGTTAGGGGTTAGGGTTAGGGTTAGTGTAAGGTTTAGGGTTAGGTTTAGGGCAAGGGTAAGGTTTATGGTTAGGGTTAGGGTTAGGTTTGTGTTTAGGGATAGGGTTAGTATTAGGGTTTGGTTAAGGGTAGGGATAGGATTAGTGTTAGGGTTAGGGTAAGGATTAGGGTTAGGGTTAGGATTAGAGGTAGAGTTGGATCAGGTTAAAGGTAAGGGTTAGGGTTAGGGTTAGGGTAACGTTTAGGGGTAGGGGTTAGGGTTAGGGTTAGGTTTAGTGTATGGTTAGGATTAGTGTTAGGGTTAGGGTAAGGGTTAGGTTTAGGGTTAGGGTTAGAGTTAGGGTAAGGGTAAGGGTTAGGGTTAGGGTTAGGGTTAGGGTTAGGGTTAGGTAATGGTTAAGGTTATGGTTAGGGTTAGGTTTAGCGTCAGGGTTAGGGTAAGGGTATGGGTTAGGGTTAGGGTTAGGGTTAGGGTAAGGGAAAGTGATTGGGTTAGGTTTAGTGTCGGGGTTAGATTTAGGGTTAGTGTGAGGGTAAGGGTAAGGGTTAGGGTTAGGGTTAGGTTTAGGGTAAGGGTTAGGGTTAGATTGAGGGATAGGGTGAGCGTTTGGGTATGTGTTAGGGTAGGGGTTAGGGTTAGGGTTAGGGTTAGGGTAAGTGTTAGGATTAGGGTTTGGGTTAGGTTTAGGGTTAGGGTTAGAGTAAGGGTAAGGGTGAGGGTTAGGGTTAGTGTTAGGGTTGGGGTTGGGGTTAGGTTTAGGGTTAAGTTTAGGGTTATGGTTAGGGTTAGGGATAAGGTTAGGGTTAGGGTAAGGATTATGGTTAGGGTTAGGGTTAGGGTTAGGGTTAGGGTTAGGGTTAGAGTAAGTGAAAGTGTGAGGGATAGGTTTAGGGTTAGGGTTAGGGTTAGGATTAGGTTTAGGGTTAAGGTTAGGTTTAGGATTAGGGTTAGGGTTAGGGGTTAGGGTTAGTGTTAGTGTAAGGGTTAGGGTTAGGTTTAGGGTAAGGGTAAGGTTTAGGGTTAGGGTTAGGGTTAGGTTTGGGGTTAAGGGTAGGGGTAGGGTTAGGTTTAGGGTAGGGTTAGGATTAGTGTTAGGGTTCGGGTAAGGGTTAGGGTTAGGGTTAGGATTAGAGGTAGAGTTAGGATCAGGGTAAGGGTAAAGGTTAGGGTTAGGGTTAGGGTAAGGTTTAAGGTTAGATGTTAGGGGTTATGGTTAGGGTTAGGTTTAGGGTAGGGTTAGGATCAGTTTTAGGGTTAGGGTAAGGGTTAGGGTTAGGGTTAGAGTTAGGGTAAGGGTAAGGGTTAGGGTTAGGATTAGGGTTAGGGTTAGGGTACGGTAAGGTAAGGGTTAGGGTTAAGGTTAGGGTTAGGGTAAAGTTTAGGGTTACGGTTAGGGTTAGGGGTAGGGTAAGGGTAAGGGTTAGAGTTAGGGTTAGGGTTAGGGTTAGTTTAGGGTTAGGGTTAGGTTAAGGGTAAGGGTTATGTTTATGGTTAGGGTTAGGGATAAAGTTAGGGTTAGGGTTAGGGATAGGGTTAGGGTAAGTTTAAGGCTAAGGTTAGGGTTAAGGGTAGGTTTAGGGTACGTGAAAGATTTAGGGTTAGGTTTAGGGTTATTTTTAGGGTTAGGGTTAGGGTAAGGGTGAGGTTTAGCCTTAGGGTTAGGTTTTGGGTTAAGGTTAGGGTTAGGGTTTGGGTTAGGGTTAGGGTTAGGGTAAGGGTAAGGATTATGGTTAGGATTAGTGTTAGGGTTAGGGTAAGGGTAAGGTTTAGGGGTAGGGTTAGGATTAGGGTTAGGTTTAGGGTTAGGGTTAGGGTTAGTGTAATGG
>JANJXV010000067.1:3320000-3325000 GCA_024803745.1 Megascapheus bottae | reverse complement strand
GGCTTGGGGTTAGGGTAAGGGTTAGGGTGAGGGTTAGGGTTAGGGTTAGCATTACGTTTAGGGTTAGGGTTAGGGTAAGGGTAATGTTTAGGGTTAGGTTCAGGGTTAGTTTTAGGGTAAGGGTTAGGGTTAGGGTTTGGGTGAGCGTTAGGGTATTGGTTAGGGTTAGGGGTTAGGGTTAGGGTTGGGGTTAAGGTAAGGGTTAGGGTTAGGTTAAGGGTTATTTTTATGGTTAGGGTTGGGGTAAGGCAAAGTGTTAGAGTTAGGGTTAAGGTTAGAGTAAGGGTTAGGGTTAGGGTTAGGGTGAACGTTAGGGTTACGGTTAGGCTTAGGGTTAGGGTTAGTGTTAGGGTTAGGGTAAGGGTTAGGGATAGGGTTAGGGTAAGGGTTAGGGTTAGGCTTAGGCTAAGGCTATGTGTTAGAGTTAGGGTTAGGGTAAGGGTTAGGGTTAGGGTTGGGGTAAGGGTAAGGGTTAGGTTTAGGGTTAAGGTTAGGGTAAGGGTAAGGATTAGATTTAGGGTTAAATTTAGGATAAGGGTAAGGGTTAGGGTAAGGTTTAGGGTTAGGGTTAAGTTTACGGTTAGTGTTAGGGTTAGTGTTAGGTTTAGGGTTAGGGTTAGGCTAAGGGTTAGGGTTAGGGTTAGGTTAAGGGTTAGGGTTAGGGTTAGGGTTAGAGGTAGGGTTAAGGTTAGGGTAAGGGTATGGGTTATTGTTAGGGTTAGGGTTAGGGTTAGCGGTTTGGGTTAGGGTTAGTGTTAGGTTTAGGGAAGGTTTAGTATTAGGGTTAGGGTTAGGTTTAGGGTTAGGGTTAGGGTAAAAGTTGGGGTTAGGGTTACGGTTAGGATTAGGGTAAGGGTAAGTGTTAGGGTTAGGTTTAGGGTTGGGTTTAGGGTTTGGGTTAAGTGTAGGGTTAGGGTTAGGGTAAGGGTAAGTGTTAGGGTTAGGGTTAGGGTTGGGTTTAGGGTTGGGGTTAAGTGTAGGGTTAGGGTTAGGGTTAGGGTAAGGTTTAGGGTTAGGGTTAAGTTAAGGGTGAGTGTTACGGTAAGGGTAAGAGTTAGGCTTAGGTTTAAGTTTTGAGTTAGGGTAAGGGTAAGGGTTGGGGTTATTGTTAGGGTTAGGGTTAATGTAAAGGTTTCGGTTAGGGTTAGGGTTAGGGTTAAGTTTGGGGTTAGGTTTAGGGTTAGAGTAATGGTTAGAGTTAGGGTTAGGGTTAGCGTTAGGGTTAGGGTTAGGGTTAGGGTTAGGATTACAGTTAGTTTTAGGGTTAGCGTTAGTGTTAAGGTAACGGTGAGTGTTACGGTACAAGTAAGGGTTAGGGTTAAGGTTAGGCTTAGGATTAGGTTTAAGGTAAGGGTTAGGTTAAGGGTTAGGGGTAGGGGTAGGGTTAGGGTTAAGGTTAGGGTTAGGGAAAGTGTTAGGTTTAGGGTAAGGGTTAGGGTTAGGGTAAGGATTAGGGTTAGGGTTAGGGTTAGGGTTAGGTTTAGAGTTAGGGTTAGAGTAAGGGTAAGGGTGAGGGATAGGTTTAGGGTTAGGGTTAGGGTTAGGGTTAGGTTTAGGGTTAAGGTTAGGTTTAGGGTTAGGGTTAGGGATAGCGTTAGGGTTAGGGTAAGGATTAGGGTTAGGGTTAGGGTTAGGGTTAGGTTTATGGTTAGGGTTAGGCTTAGGGTTAGCATTAAGTTTAGGGTTAGGGTTAGGGTAAGGGTTAGGTTTAGGGTTAGGGTTAGGGTTAGGGTAAGGGTAAGGGTAAGGGTTAGGTTTAGGGTTAGGGTTAGGTTGAGGGTTAGGGATTAGGTTTAGGGTTAGTGTTAGGTATAGGGTCAGCATTAAGGTTAGGGTTAGGGTTAGGGTAAGAGTAAGGGTTAGGTTCAGGGTTAGGGTTAGGGTTAGGGTTAGTGTAAGGATTAGGTTTCGGGTTAGGGTTACGGTTAGGGTTAGGGTAAGGGTTAGGGTTAGGGTTAGGGTTAGGTTTAGGATGAGGTTAGGGTTAGGGTTATGGTAAGGGTAAGGGTTAGGGTTTGGTTTAGGTTTAGGGTTAGGGTAAGGGTTAGGGTTAGGGTTAGGGTTAGGATTCGGTTTAGGGTTAAGTTTAGGGTTAGGTTTAGGCTAAGGCTAAGGGTTAGGGTTAGGGTGAGGGTTAGGGGTTAGTGTTAGGGTAGGGTTAGGTTTATAGTTAGGGTAAGGGTAAGGTTTAGGGTTAGGGTTAGGGTTAGGGGTTAGGGTTAGGGTTTGGGTTAGGGTTAGGGTTAGGGTTAGGGTTAGGGTAAGGGTAAGGTTTAGGGTTAGGGTTAAGGTTAGGATTGGGGTTAGGGTTTGGGTAAGAGTAAGGGTTATTGTTAGGGTTAGGGTTAGGGTAAGGGTAAAGGTTAGGGTTTGGGTTAGGGTTAGGGTTAAGGTTAGGGTTAGGGTTAGGCTTAGGCTAAGGGTTAGGGTTAGGGTTAGGGTAAGGGTTAGGGTTAGGGTAAGGGTTAGAGGTGGGTTAGGGTTAGGGTAAGTGTAAGGGTTAGGGTTAGGGTTATGGTTAGGTTAAGGGTTAGGGTTAGGGTAATGATTAGGGTTAGGGTTAGGGTTAGGGTTAGAATTACGTTTAGGGTTAGGTTTAGGGTTAGGGTAGGTTTAGGGAAAGGGTAAGGGTAAGGGTTAGGTTTAGGGTTAGGTTTAGGTTAAGGATAAGGGTTAGGTTTAGTTTTAGTGTAAGGGTTATCGTTAGCGTTAGGGTTAGGCTTAGCATTAAGTTTAGGGTTAGGGTTAGGGTATGGGTAAGGGTTTGGGTTAGGGTTAGGGTAAGGGTAAGGGTTAGGTTTAGGGTTATGATTAGGGTAAGGATTAGTGTTAGGTTTAGGGTTAGGTTTAGGTTTAGATTTAGGGTAAGGGTAAGGGTTAGAGTTAGGTATAGGTTTAGGGTTAGGGGTAGGGTTAGGTTTAGGGTTAGGGTTAAGGTTAGGGTTAGGGTTAGGGTTAGGGTAAGGGTAAGGTTTAGGGTTAGCGTTAAGGTTAGCGTTAAGTTTAGCGTTAGGGTTAGGGTTAGGCTAAGGGTTAGGGTTAGGGTTAGGGTAAGGGTTAGGGTTAGTGTTAGGGTTAGGGTTAGAGTTAGGTTTAGGGTTAGGGTTAGGGTTAGGGTAAGGTAAGGTTTAGGGTTAGGTTAGGGTTAGGGTAAAGGTTAGGTTACGGTTAGGGTTAGGGGTAGGGTAAGGGAAAGGGTTAGAGTTAGGGTTAGGGTTAGTGTTAATTTAGGGTTAGTGTTAGGGTAAGGGTAAGGGTTATGGTTATGGTTAGGGTTAGGTTTAAAGTAAGGGTTAGGGTTAGGGTTAGGGGAAGTTTAAGGCTTAGGGTTAGGGTTAGGGTTAGGTTTAGGGTACGGGAAAGTTTTAGGGTTAGGGTTAGGGTTAGGTTTAGGTTTAGGGTTAGGGTTAGGGTAAGGGTGAGTTTTAGGGTTAGGGTTAGGTTTAGGGTTAAGGTTAGGGTTAGGGTTAGGTTTAGGGTAAGGGTAAGGGTAAGGTTTAGGGATACATTTAGGGTTAGGTTTAGGGTTAGGGAAAGGGTAAGGGTTAGGGTTAGGGTTAGGGTAAGGGTAATGGTTAGGATTAGGGTTAGGGTTAGGGTTAGGGTTAGGGTAAGGGTTAGTGTTAGGGTTAGGGTTAGGGTTAGTGTTAGTGTAAGGGTTAGGGTTAGGTTTAGGGTAAGGGTAAGGGTTAGAGTTAGGGTTAGGGTTAGGGTTAGTGTTAGGTTTAGGGTTAAGGTTAGGGTTAGGATAAACGTAAGGGTTAGGGTTAGGTGTTAGTGTTAGGGTTAGGGTTACAGTTAGGTTTAGGTTTAGGGTTAAGTTTAGGGTTAGAGTTAGTGCTAAGGTAACTGTGAGTGTTACTTTACGAGTAAGGGTTAGGGTTAGGGTTAGGGTTAGGATTAGGTTTAAGGTAAGGGTTAGGTCAAGGGTAAGGGTTAGGGTTAGAGTTAAGATTAGGTTTAGGGTTAGGGTTAGGGTAAGGGTAAGTATTAGGGTTTGGGTTAGGGTTAGGTTTAATGTTTGGGTTAGCGTACGGGTAAGGGTTAGGGTTAGGTTTAGGGTTAGGGTAAAGGTTAGGGTTACAGTTAAGGTTAGGGTAAGGGTAAGGGTTAGAGTTAGGGTTAGGGTTAGGGTTAGGGTTAGGTTAGGGTTAGGGTTAGGGTTAGGATAAGGGTAAGGTTATGGTTATGGTTAGGGTTAGGGTTAAAGTTAGGGTTAGTGTTAGGGTTAGGGTAAGTGTTAGGGTTAGCGTTTGGATTAGGGTTAGCATTAAGGTTAGAGTTAGGGTTAGTGTAAGGTTTAGGGTTAAGGTTATGCTATGGGTTCGGGTTAGGGTTAGGTTTAGGTTTGGGGTTAGGGTAAGGGTAAGGGTTATGGTTAGGGTTAAGGTTATGGTTAGGGATAGGTTTAGGGTTAGGGTTAGGGTAAGGGTAAGGTTTAGGTTTAGGGTTAGGGTTATGGTTAGGTTTAGGTTAAGGCTTAGGGTTATGGTTAGGTTTAGGGTTAGGTTTAGGGTTAGGGTTAGGGTAAGGGTTAGGGTTAGGTTTAGGTCTAGGGTTAGGGTTAGGGAAAGGGTTAGGGTTATGGTTAGTGTTAGGATTAGGGTTAAGCTTAGGGTTAGGGTAAACTTAATGGTTAGGGTTAGGGGTTAGTGTTAGGGTTACCGTTAGGTTTATGGTTAGGGTAAGGTAAGGTTTAGGGTTAGGGTTAGGGTTAGGGGTTAGGGTTAGGGTTAGTGTAAGTGTTAGGGTTAGGTTTAGGGTAAGGGTAAGGTTTATGGTTAGGGTTAGGGTTAGGTTTGGGTTTAGGGTTAGGGTTAGCGTTAGGGTTAGGTTAAGGGTAGGGTTAGGATTAGTGTTAGGGTTAGGGTACGGATTAGGGTTAGGGTTAGAGGTAGAGTTGGATCAGGTTAAGGGTAAGGGTTAGGGTTAGGGTTAGGGTAACGTTTAGGGGTAGGTGTTAGGGTTAGGGTTAGGGTTAGGTTTAGTGTATGGTTAGG
>JANJXV010000067.1:3302500-3307500 GCA_024803745.1 Megascapheus bottae | reverse complement strand
TAGGTTTAGGGTTAATGTAAAGGTTTCGGTTCGGGTTAGGGTTAGTTTTAAGTTTGGGGTTAGGTTTACGGTTAGAGTAATGGTTAGAGTTAGGGTTAGGGTTAGCGTTAGGGTTAGGGTTAGGGTTAGGGTTGGGGTTACAGTTAGGTTTAGGGTTAGGGTTAGGGTTAGGGTTAGTGTTAAGGTAACGGTGAGTGTTACGGTACGAGTAAGGGTTAGGGTTAGGGTTAGGCTTAGGATTAGGTTTAAGGTAAGGGTTAGGTTAAGGGTTAGGTTTAGGGTTAGGGTTAGGGGTAGGGTTAGGGTTAAGGTTAGGGTTAGGGAAAGTGTTAGAATTAGGGTTAGGGTTAGGGTTAGGGTAAGGATTAGGGTTAGGTTAAGGTTAAGGGTAAGGGTTAGGGTTAGGTTTGGGTTAGGGTTAGGGTTAGGGTAAGGATTAGGGTT
This sequence comes from Megascapheus bottae, assembly GCA_024803745.1. Lineage (NCBI taxonomy): Eukaryota > Metazoa > Chordata > Mammalia > Rodentia > Geomyidae > Megascapheus > Megascapheus bottae. Next base: position 3,307,056 of record JANJXV010000067.1, on the reverse strand, counting down.
ACGTTAAGGTTAGGGGTTAGGGTTAGGTTTAGCGTTAGGGTTAGGGTAAGGGTATGGGTTAGGGTAAGGGTTAGGGTTAGATTTAGGGATAGGGTGAGCGTTTCGGTATGTGTTAGGGTAGGGGTTAGGGTAAGTGTTAGGATTAGGGTTAGGGTTAGGTTTAGGTTTAGGGTTAGAGTAAGGGTAAGGGTGAGGGTTAGTGTTAGTGTTAGGGTTGGGGTTAGGGTTAGGTTTAGGGTTAAGTTTAGGGTTATGGTTAGGGTTAGGGATAGGGTTAGGGTTAGGGTAAGGATTATGGTTAGGGTTAGGGTTAGGGTTAGGTTTAGAGTTAGGGTTAGAGTAAGGGTAAGGGTGAGGGATAGGTTTAGGGTTAGGGTTAGGGTTAGGGTTATTGTTAGGTTTAGGGTTAAGGTTAAGTTTAGGGTTAGGGTTAGGGATAGCGTTAGGGTTAGGGTAAGGATTAGGGTTAGGGTTAGGGTAAGGGTTAGGTTTAGGGTTAGGGTTAGGGTTAGGGATTAGGTTTAGGGTTAGGGTTAGGTATAGGGTCAGCATTAAGGTTAGGGTTAGGGTTAGGGTAAGAGTAAGGGTTAGGTTCAGGGTTAGGGTTAGGGTTAGGGTTAGTGTAAGGATTAGGTTTCAGGTTAGGGTTAGGGTTAGGGTTAGGGTAAGGGTTAGGGTTAGGGTTAGGGTTAGGTTTAGGATGAGGTTAGGGTTAGGGTTATGGTAAGGGTAAGGGTTAAGGTTAGGTTTAGGGTTAGGGTTAGGGTAAGGGTTAGGGTTAGGGTTAGGATTCGGTTTAGGGTTAAGTTTAGGGTTAGGTTTAGGCCAAGGGTAAGGGTTAGGGTTAGGGTGAGGGTTAGGGGTTAGTGTTAGGGTTAGGGTTAGGTTTATAGTTAGGGTAAGGGTAAGGTTTAGGGTTAGGGTTAGGGTTAGGGGTTAGGGTTAGGATAAGCGTTAGGGTTAGGTTTAGGGTAAGGGTAAGGTTTAGGGTTAGGGTTAAGGTTAGGATTGGGGTTAGGGTTTGGGTAAGAGTAAGGGTTATTGTTAGGGTTAGGGTCAGGGTAAGGGTAAAGGTTAGGGTTTGGGTTAGGGTTAGGGTTAAGGTTAGGTTTAGGGTTAGGCTTAGGCTAAGGGTTAGGGTTAGTGTTAGGTTAAGGGTTAGGGTTAGGGTTAGGGTAAGGGTTAGAGGTAGGGTTAGGGTTAGGGTAAGTGTAAGGGTTAGGGTTATGGTTATGTTAAGGGTTAGGGTTAGGGTAATGATTAGGGTTAGGGTTAGGGTTAGGGTTAGAATTACGTTTAGGGTTAGGTTTAGGATTAGGTTTAGGGTTAGGGAAAGGGTAAGTGTAAGGGTTAGGTTTAGGGTTAGGTTTAGGTTAAGGATAAGGGTTAGGTTTAGGTTTAGTGTAAGGGTTATGGTTAGCGTTAGGGTTAGGGTTAGCATTAAGGTTAGGGTTAGGGTTAGGGTATGGGTAAGAGTTTGGGTTAGGTTTAGGGTTAGGGCAAGGGTAAGGGTTAGGGTTAGGGTTATGATTAGGGTAAGGATTAGTGTAGGTTTAGGGTTAGGGTTAGGGTTAGGTTTAGGGTTAGGGTTAAGGTTAGGGTTAGTGTTAGGGTTAGGGTTAGGGTTAGGGTAAGGGTAAGGTTTAGGGTTAGCGTTAAGGTTAGCGTTAAGTTTAGCGTTAGGGTTAGGGTTAGGCTAAGGGTTAGGGTTAGGGTTAGGGTAAGGGTTAGGGTTTGTGTTAGGGTTAGGGTTAGAGTTAGGGTTAGGGTTAGGGTTAGGGTTAGGGTAAGGTAAGGGTTAGGGTTAGGTTAGGGTTAGGGTAAAGGTTGGGTTACGGTTAGGGTTAGGGGTAGGGTAAGGGAAAGGGTTAGAGTTAGGGTTAGGGTTAGTGTTAATTTAGGGTTACTGTTAGGGTAAGGGTTAGGGTTAGGGTTAGGGTTAGGGTTAGAGGTAGGGTTAGGGTTAGGGTAAGTGTAAGGGTTAGGGTTAGGGTTATGGTTAGGTTAAGGGTTAGGGTTAGGGTAATGATTAGGGTTAGGGTTAGGGTTAGAATTACGTTTAGGGTTAGGTTTAGGGTTAGGGAAAGGGTAAGTGTAAGGGTTAGGTTTAGGGTTAGGTTTAGGTTAAGGATAAGGGTTAGGTTTAGGTTTAGTGTAAGGGTTATGGTTAGCATAAGGGTTAGGGTTAGCATTAAGGTTAGGGTTAGGATTAGGGTATGGGTAAAAGTTTGGGTTAGGGTTAGGGTTAGGGTAAGGGTAAGGGTTAGGGTTAGGGTTAGGATTAGGGTAAGGATTAGTGTTAGATTTAGGGTTAGGTTTAGGTTTAGGTTAGGGTAAGGGTAAGGGTTAGAGATAGGTATAGGTTTAGGGTTAGGGTTAGGGTTAGGTTTAGGGTAGGGTTAAGGTTAGGGTTAGTGTTATGGTTAGGGTTAGGGTTAGGGTAAGGGTAAGCGTTAGGGTTAGCGTTAAGGTTAGGGTTAAGTTTAGCGTTAGGGTTAGGTTTAGGCTAAGGGTTAGGGTTAGGGTTAGGGTAAGGGTTAGGTTTTGTGTTAGGGTTAGGGTTAGAGTTAGGGTTAGGGTTAGGGTTAGGGTAAGGTAAGGGTTAGGGTTAGATTAGGGTTAGGGTAAAGGATAGGGTTACGGTTAGGATTAGGGGTAGGGTAAGGGAAAGGGTTAGAGTTAGGGTTGGGGTTAGGGTTAGTTGAGGGTTAGTTTTAGGGTAAGGGTAAGGGTTATTGTTATGGTTAGAGTTAGGGTTAAAGTAAGGGTTAGGGTTAGGGTTAGGGCAAGTTTAAGGCTTTGGGTTAGGGTTAGGGTCAGGTTTAGGGTACGGGCAAGGTTTAGGGTTAGGGTTAGGGTTAGGGTTAGGTTTAGGGTTAGGGTTAGGGTAAGGGTGAGTTTTAGGGTTAGGGTTAGTTTTAGGTTTAAGGTTATGGTTAGGGTTAGGTTTAGGGTAAGGGTAAGGGTAAGGTTTAGGGATACAGTTAGGGTTAGGTTTAGGTTTAGGGAAAGGGTAAGGGTTAGGGTTAGGGTTAGGGTAAGGACTTGGGTTAGTGTTAGTGTAACCGTAAGGGTTAGGGTTAGGGTTAGGGTAAGGGTAATGGTTAGGATTAGGGTTAGGGTTAGGGTTAGGGTTAGGGTAAGGGTTAGGGTTAGGGTTAGGTTTCGGGTTAGGTTTAGGGTGAGGGTTAGGGTAAGGGTTAGGGTTAGGGTTAGTGTTAGGTTTAGGGTTAAGGTTAGGGTTAGGGTAAACGTAAGGGTTAGGGTTAGGTGTTAGTGTTAGGGTTAGGTTTAGGTTTATGGTTAGGGTAATGTAAGGTTTAGGGTTAGGGTTAGGTTTAGGGGTTAGGGTTAGTGTTAGTGTAAGGGTTAGGGTTAGGTTTAGGGTAAGGGTAAGGTTTAGGGTTAGGGTTAGGGGTAGGGTAAGGGTAAGTGTTAGAGTTAGGGTTAGGTTTAGGGTTAGTGTTAGGTTTAGGGTTAAGGTTAGGGTTAGGGTAAACGTAAGGGTTAGGGTTAGGTGTTAGTGTTAGGGTTAGGGTTAGGTTTATGGTTAGGGTAAGGTAAGGTTTAGGGTTACTGTTAGGGTTAGGGGTTAGGGTTAGTGTTAGTGTAAGGGTTAGGGTTAGATTTAGGGTAAGGGTAAGGTTTAGGGTTAGGGTTAGGGTTAGGTTTGTGGTTAAGGGTAGGGTTAGGGTTAGGGTTAGGGTAAGGTTTATGGTTAGATGTTAGGGGTTATGGTTAGGGTTAGGTTTAGGGTAGGGTTAGGATCAGTTTTAGGGTTAGGGTAAGGGTTAGGGTTAGGGTTAGGATTAGGGTTAGGGTTAGGGTACCGTAAGGTAAGGGTTAGGGTTAAGGTTAGGGTTAGGGAAAAGTTTACGGTTACGGTTAGGGTTAGGGGTAGGGTAAGGGTAAGGGTTAGAGTTAGGGTTAGGGTTAGGGTTAGTTTAGGGTTAGGGTTAGGTTAAGGGTAAGGGTTATGTTTATGGTTAGGGTTGGGGATAAAGTTAGGGTTAGGGTTAGGGATAGGGTTAGGGTAAGTTTAAGGCTAGGGTTAGGGTTAAGTTTAGGTTTAGGGTACATGAAAGATTTAGGGTTAGGATTAGGGTTAGGGTTATTTTTAGGGTTAGGGTTAGGGTAAGGGTGAGGTTTAGGATTAGGGTTAGGGTTAGGGTTAAGGTTAGGGTTAGGGTTAGGGTTAGGGTTAGGGTTACGGTAAGGGTAAGGATTAGGGTTAGGATTAGTGTTAGGGTTAGGGTAAGGGTAAGGTTTAGGGGTAGGGTTAGGATTAGGGTTAGGTTTAGGGTTAGGATTAGGGTTAGTGTAATGGTTAGGGTTATGGTTAGGGTTAGGTTTAGTGTTAGGGTTAGGGTAAGGGTATGGGTTAGGGTTAGGGTTAGGGTTAGGTTAAGGGTAAGGGTTAGGGTTAGGGTTAGGGTTAGGGTGACAGTTTGTGTATGTGTTAGGGTTAGGGGTTAGGGTTAGGGTTAGGGTTATGGTAAGTGTTAGGATTAGGGTTAGGGTTAGGGTTAGGGTTAGGGTTAGAGTAAGGGTAATGG
>JANJXV010000067.1:3260000-3297500 GCA_024803745.1 Megascapheus bottae | reverse complement strand
GGGTTGGTTTAGGGTTAGGGTTAGGGACAGGGTAAGGTAGGGTTAGGGTTAGGGTTAGGGTAATGATTACGGTTAGGTTTAGGTTAGGGTAAGGGTTAGGGTTAGGGTTAGGGTTACCTTTAAGTTTAGGGTTAGGGTTAGGGTAAGGGTAAGGGTTAGTGTTAGGGTTAGGATAAAGGCAAGACTTAGGGTTAGGGTTAGGGTTAGGGTTAGGTTTATGGTAAGGGTTAGGTTTAGGGTTAGTGTTAGGTTTAGGGTTAAGGTTACGGTTAGGGTTAGTGTAAGGGTAAGGGTTACTGTTAGGTTTAGGTTCAGGGTTAGGGGTCATGGTTAGGTTTAGGGTTAGGTTTAGGGTAAAGGTAAGGTTTAGTGTTAGGGTTAGTGTTAGGTTTGGGGTGAGGTTTAGGGCAAGAGTAAGGGTTAGGGTTAGGGAAAGGATTAGGGTTAGGTTTAGGGTTAGGGTAAGGTTTAGGGTTAGGGTTAGGGTTAGCATTATGTTTAGGGTTAGTGTTAGGGTAAGGGTTAGGGTTAGGGTTAGGTTTAGGGCTAGGTTTAGGGTTAGGTTTTGGGTTAGGGTTAGGGTTAGGGTAAGGGTAAGGGTTAGGGTTAAGGTTAGGGTTAGGGTTAGGTTTAGGGTTAGGGTAAGGATTAGGTTTAGGGTAAGGGTTATGGTTAGGTTTAGGGTTAGGTTAAGGTTTATGGTTAGGGTAAGGGTAAGGGTTAAGGTTAGGTTTTGGCTTGGGGTTAGAGTAAGGGTTAGGGCAAGTTTAAGGCTTAGGGTTAGGGTTAGGGTTAGGTTTAGGATACGGGAAAGTTTTAGGGTTAGGGTTAGTGTTAGGTTTAGGGTTAGGGATAGGGTAAGGGTGAGTTTTAGGGTTAGGGTTAGTTTTAGGTTTAAGGTTAGGGTTAGGGTTAGGTTTAGGGTAAGGGTAAGTGTAAGGTTTAGGGATACAGTTAGGGTTAGGTTTAGGGTTAGGGAAAGGGTAAGGGTTAGGGTTAGGGTTAGGGTAAGGATTTGGGTTAGTGTTAGTGTAACCGTAAGGGTTAGGGTTAGGGTTAGGGTAAGGGTAATGATTAGGATTAGGGTTAGGGTTAGGGTTAGGGTTAGGGTAAGGGTTAGAGTTAGGGTTAGGTTTCGGTTTAGGTTTAGGGTTAGGGTTAGGGTTAGGGTAAGTGTAAGGGTTAGGGATAGGTTTAGGTCTAGGGTTAGGGTTAGGGTAAGGGTTAGGGTTAGGGTTAGTGTTAGGTTTAGGGTTAAGGTTAGGGTTAGGGTAAACTTAAGGGTTAGGGTTAGGTGTTAGTGTTAGGGTTAGGGTTAGGTTTATGGTTAGGGTAAGGTAAGGTTTAGGGTTAGGGTTAGGGGTTAGGGTTAGTGTTAGTGTAAGGGTTAGGGTTAGGTTTAGGGTTAGGGTAAGGTTTATGGTTAGGGTTAGGGTTAGGGGTAGGCTAAGGGTAAGGGTTAGAGTTAGGGTTAGGGTTAGGTTTAGTGTTAGGTTTAGGGTTAAGGTTAGGGTTAGGGTAAATGTAAGGGTTATGGTTAGGTGTTAGTGCTAGGGTTAGGGTTACAGTTAGGTTTAGGTTTAGGGTTAGGGTTAGGGTTAGGGTTAGTGCTAAGGTAACGGTGAGTGTTACTTTACGAGTAAGGGTTAGGGTTAGGGTTAGGATTAGGTTTAAGGTAAGGTTAGGTCAAGGGTAAGGGTTAGGTTTAGAGTTAAGGTTAGTTTTAGGGTTAGGGTTAGGGTAAGGGTAAGTATTAGGGTTTGGGTTAGGGTTAGGTTTAATGTTTGGGTTAGCGTAAGGGTAAGGGTTAGGGTTAGGGTTAGGGTTAGGGTAAAGGTTAGGGTTACGGTTAAGGTTAGGGTAAGGGTAAGGGTTAGAGTTAGGGTTAGGGTTAGGGTTAGGTTAGGGTTAGGGTTAGGGTTAGGGTAAGGGTAAGGTTATGGTTATGGTTAGGGTTAGGGTTAAAGTTAGGGTTAGTGTTAGGGTTAGGATAAGGGTTAGGGTTAGCGTTAGGATTAGGGTTAGCATTAAGGTTAGAGTTAGGGTTAGTGTAAGGTTTAGGGTTAAGGTTATGGTTCGGGTTAGGGTTAGGGTTAGGTTTAGGGTTAGGGTTAGGGTAAGGGTAAGGGTTATGGTTAGGGTTAAGGTTATGGTTAGGGATAGGTTTAGGGTTAGGGTTAGGTTAAGGGTAAGGTTTAGGTTTAGGGTTAGGGTTAGGGGAAAGTTAGGGGTAGGATTAGGGTTAGAGTTAGGGTAAGGGTAAGGGTAAGGTTTAGGGTTAGTGTTAGGGTTAGGGTTATGGGTAGGGAAAGGGTAAGTGTTAGGGTTAGGGTTAGGGTAAGGATTAGGGTTAGGGTTAGTGTAACCGTAAGGGTTAGTGTTAGGGTTAGTGTAAGGGTAAGGGTTAGGATTAGGGTTAGGGTTAGTGTTAAGTTTAAGGTTAGTGTTAGGGTAAGTGTCAGGGTTAGGGTTAGGTTTAGGGTGAGGTTTAGGGTTAGGTTTAGGGAAAGCGTTAGGGTTAGCGTTAGGGTGGTTAGCATTAAGGTTAGGGTTAGGGTTAGGGTAAGGGTAAGGGTTAGGGTTAGGGTTAGGGTTAGGGTAAGGGTAAGAGTTAGGGTTAGGTTTAAGGTTAGCGTTAGGATTAGGGTTAGGCTAAGGGTTAGGGTTAGGGTTAGGGTAAGGGTTAGGATTTGGGTTAGGGTTAGTGTTAGAGTTAGAGTTAGGGTTAGGGTTAGGGTAAAGTTTAGCGTTAGATTTAGGGTTAGGGGTAGGGTAAGGGTAAGGGTTAGAGCTAGGGTTAGGGTTAGGGTTAGCTTTAGGGTTAGGGTTAGGGAAGGGTAAGGGTTATGGTTATGGTTAGGGTTAGGTTTAAAGTTAGGGTTAGGGATACGTTTAGGGTTTGGGTAAGTTTAAGGCTTAGGGTTAGGCTTAGGGTTAGGTTTAGGGTACGGGTAAGGTTTCGGGTTAGGGTTAGGTTTAGGCTTAGGTTTAGGGTTAGAGTAAGGGTAAGGGTTAGGGTTAGGGATACTGTACGGGTAAGGATAAGGTTTAGGGTTAGGTTTAGTGTTAAGGTTAGGGCTAGGGAAAGGGCAAGGGTTAGGGTTTGGGTTAGGTTTAGGGTTAGGGTGAGGTTTAGGGTTAGGGTTAGAGTAAGGGTTAGGGTTAGGGTTAGGGTTAGAGTTAGGGTTAGGGTTAGGGTTAGGGTTAGAGTAAGGGTAAGGGTGAGGGATAGGTTTAGGTTTAGGGTTAGGGTTTGGGTTAGGGTTAGGGTAAGGGTAAGTGTTAGGGTTAGGGTTAGGGTTAAGTTTAGCGTTAGGGTTAGGGTAAGAGTTTGAGTTCGGCTTAGGTTAGGTTCACGGTTAGGATTAGGGTAAGGGTTTCGGTTAGGGTTAGTGTCAGATTTAGGGTTAGGGTTAGGGTTAGGGATAAGGTTAGGGTTAGGGTTAGGGTTAGATTTGGGGTTAGGGTTAGTGTAAGAGTAAGGGTTAGGGTTAGGGTTAGGGTTAGGGTAAGGGTTAGGGTTATTGTTAAGAATAGGGTTATTTTTGGGGTTAGGGTTATGGTAAGGGTAAGGGTTAAGGTTAGGATTAGGGTTAGGTTTAGGATTAGGGTTAGGGTTAAGTTTAGGATAAGGGTAAGGGTTAGGGTTAAGGTTAGGGTTAGGGTTAGGGTTATTGTAAGGGTTAGTGTTAAGGTTAGGGATAGGTTAAGGTTTAGGGTTAGGGTAAGGGTAAGGGTAAGGGTTAGGGTTAGGTTTTCGGTGAGGGTTAGGTTTAGGGTTAGGTTTAGGGTTAGGGTAAGAGTAAGCGTAAGGGTTAGGTTTAGGTTTAGGTTTAGGGTTAGGATTATTGTTAGTGTTAGGTTTAGGGAAAGGGTTACGGTTAGGGTTAGGATTAGGGTTAAAGTTAGGGTTAGGGTTAGGTTTAGGGTTAGGTTTAGGGTACGGGTAAGGTTTAGGGTTAGTGTTATTGTTAGGGTTAGGTTTAGGTTTAGGGTTAGGGTTACGGTAGGGTAAGATTTAGGGTTAGGGTTATGGTTAGGGTAAACGTTACTGGTAGGATTAGGTTTAGGGTTAGGTTAAGGGTAAGGGTAAGGTTTAGGATTAGGGTTAGGGAAAGGGTTAGGATTAGGGTTAGGGTTAGGTTTAGGGTAAGGGTTAGGGTTAGGGTTATGGTAAAAGTTGGGGTTAGGTTTAGGATTAGGGACAGGGTAAGTGTTAGGGTTATGGTTAGGGTTAGGCTTAGTGGTAGGTAAGGGTAAGTGTTAGGGTTAGGGTTAGGGTTAGGGTTAGGTTTAGGGTTAGGGTTAGTGTAAGGATAAGTGTTAGGGTTACTGTTAGGTTCAGGGTTAGGGTTAGGGTAAAGGTTAGAGTTAGGGTTAGTGTTAATGTTAGGTTTAGGGTTAAGTTTAGGGTTCGATTTAGGGTAAGGGTAAGGGTTAGGGTTAGGGTTAGGGTTAGGGTATAGGGTTAGGGTTAAGGTGAGGTTTAGGGCTAGGGTAAGGGTAAGGTTTAGGGTTAGGTTTAGTGTTATGGGTTAGGGTTAGGGTTAGGGTTAGAGTAAGGGTTAGGGTTAGGTTTAGGGTAAGGGTAAGGTTTAGGGTTTGGGTTAGGGTTAGTTTGGGGTTTAGGGATAGGGTAAGATTAAGGGTTAGGGTTAGGGTTAGGGTTATGCTAAGGGTGAGGGTTTGGGTTAGGGTTAGGGTTACAGATAGGTTTAGGTTTAGGGTAAGGGTAAGGGTTACGGTTAGGGTTAGGGTTAGGTTTAGGGCTAGGGTTAGGTTTAGGGTACGGGTAAGGTTTAGAGTCAGTGTTATGGTTAGGTTTAGGGTTAGGTTTAGGGTTAGGGTTAGGGTAGGGTAAGGTTTAGGGTTAGGGTTAGGGTTAGGGTAAAGGTTAGGGGTAGGGTTAGGTTTAGGGTAAGAGTAAGGGTTACGGTTGGGGTTAGGGTTAGGGGTTAGGGTTAGGGTTAAGGTTAGGTTTAGGGTTAGTTTAAGGGTAAGGTTTAGGGTTAGGTTTAGGGTTAGGGGTTAGGTTTAGGGTAAGGGTAAGGTTTAGGTTTAGGGTTAGGGTTACAGTTAGGTTTAGGGTGTGGGTAATGGTAAGGGTTAGGGTTAAGGTTAGGGTTAGCGGTTATTGTTAGGGTTAGGGTTAAGGTGAGGTTTAGGGTTAGGGTAAGGGTAAGGGTTCGGGTTAGGGTTAGGGTTAGGTTTAGGGTTAGAGTTAGGGTAAGGGTTAAGGTTAGGGTTAGAGTTAGGTTTAGGGTTAAGTTTAGGGTTAGGGTTAGGATAAGTGTTAGAATTAGAGTTAGGGTTAGGGTTAGGGGTTATGGTTAGGGTTAAGGTTAGGTATAGGGTGAGGGTAAGGGTGAGGTTTAGGATTAGGCTTAGGGTTTAGGGTTAGGGTTAGGGTTAGGGTAAGGTTTAGGGTTAGGTTTAGGGTTAGGGATAGGGTTAGGCTTAGGGTTAGGGTTAGGGTTAGGGGTTAGTGTTAGGGTTAGGTTTAGGGTAAGGGTTGGGGTTAGGTTTAGGGCAAGGCTAAGGTTTAGGGTTAGGTTTAGGGTTAGGTTTGGGGTTAAGGTTAGTGTAAGAGTGAGGGTTAGGGTTATGGTCAGGCGAAGGGTAAGGGATAGGGTTAGATTTAGGGTTACAGTTAGGTTTAGGGTTAGGGTTAGGGTTAGGGTAAGGGTAAGGATTAGGGTTTGGGTTAGGGTTAGGTTTAAGGTTAGGGTTAAGGTAAGGGTAATGGTTAGAGTTAGGTTTAGGGTTAGGGTAAAGGTTAGGGTTACAGTTAGGGTTAGGGTAAGGGTAAGGGTTAGAGTTAGGGTTAGGGTTAGGGTTAGGTTTAGGGTTAGGGTTAGGGTAAGGTAAGGGATATGGTTAGGGTTAGGGTTAGGGTTAAAGTTAGGGTTAGGTTTAGGGTTAAGGTTAGGGTTAGGTTTAGGGTACCGGTAAGGTTTAGGGTTAGGGTTATGGTTAGGGTTAGGTTTAGGGTTAGGGTTAGGGTAAGGGTAAGGTTTAGGGTTAAGATTACGGTTAGGGTAAAGGTTAGGGGTAGGGTTAGGGTTAGAGTGAGGGTAAGGGTCAGGTTTAGGGTTAGGGTTAGGGAAAGGGTAAGGGTTAGGGTTAGGGTTAGGGTTAGGGTAAGAATTAGGGTTATGATTAGTGTAAGCATAAGGGTTAGTGTTAGGGTGAGGGTAAGGATAACGGTTAGGATTAGGGTTAGGGTTAGGGTTAGGATTAGGGTAAGGGTTAGGGTGAGGATTAGGTTTAGCGTTAGGTTTAGGGTTAGGGTTAGGGTAATGATAAGGGTTACTGTTAGGTTTAGGTTTAGGGATAGGTTTAGGGTAAGGGTTAGGGTTAAAGTTAGGGTTCGGTTTAAGGTTAAGTTTAGGGTTAGGTTTAGGGTAAGGGTAAGGCTTAGGATTAGGATGAGGGTTAGGGGTTAGTGTAAAGTTTAGGGTTAATTTTATGGTTAGGGTATGTATAAGGTTTAGGGTTAGGGTTAGGGTTAGCGGTTAGGGTTAGGGTTAGGGTTAGGGTAAGGGTTCAATTTAGGTTTAGGTTAAGGGTAAGGTTTAGTGTTAGTGTTAGGGTTAGGGTTAGGGGTTAGGGTTAGGATAAGCGTTAGGGTTAGGTTTAGGTTAAGGGTAAGGTTTAGGGTTAGGGTTAAGGTTAGGATTGGGGTTAGGGTTTGGGAAAGATTAAGGGTTATTGTTAGGGTTAGGGTTAGGGTAAGGGTAAAGGTTAGGGTTTGGGTTAGGGTTAGGGTTAAGGTTAGGGTTAGGGTTAGGCTAAGGTTTAGGGTTAGGGTTAGGGTAAGGGTTAGGGTTAGGGTTAGGGTTAGGGTTAGAGGTAGGGTTAGGGTTAGGGTAAGTGTAAGGGTTAGGGTTAGGGTTATGGTTAGGTTAAGGGTTATGGTTAGGGTAATGATTAGGGTTAGGGTTAGGGTAAGGGTTAGAATTACGTTTAGGTTTAGGTTTAGTGTAAGGGTTAGGGTGAGTGTAAGGATTAGTTTTAGAGTTAGATTTAGGTTTAGGGTTAGGGTTAGGGTAAGGGTAATGGTTAGGGTTAGGGTTAGGGTTAAGTTTAGGGTTAGGGTTAGGGTTAGGATTAGGGTTAGGTTAGGGTTAGGGTTAGGGTTAGGGTTAGGGTTAGGTGAAAGGGTAGGGTTAGGGTTAGGGTTAGGGAAAGTGTAAGGGTTAGGGTTAGGGTTGGGGTTAGGGTAAGGATTAGGGTTAGGGTTTGGGTTAGGGTAAGTGTTAGGGTTAGGGTTAGGGTTAGCATTAAGGTTAGGGTTAGGATTAGGGTAAGGGTAAGGTTTAAGGTTAGGGTTTGGATTAGGGTTAGGGTTCAGGGTTAGGTTAGGATTAGGGTTAGAGTTAGGGTTAGAGTTAGGGTAAGGGTAAGGCTTAGGGTTAGGGTTAGGATTAGCGGTTAGGTTGAAGCTTAGGGTTAAGTTTAGGGTAAGGGTTAGGGTTAGGTTTAGGGTAAGGGTATGTGTTAGGGTTAGGGTTAGGGTTAGGGTTAGGGTAAGGGTTAGGGTTAGGATTAGCTTTAGGGTTAGGATTAGGGTTAGGGTAAGTGTTAGGGTTAGGGTTAGGGTTAGGGATAGGGTAAGGGTAAGGGTTAGGGTTAGGGGTTAGGGTTAGTGTTAGGTTTAGGTTTAGGGTTAGGGTTAGAGTAAGGGTAAGGGTGAGGGTTGGGTTAGGGTTAGGGTTAGCGTTACATTTAGGGTTAAGTTTAGGGTTAGGGAAAGGTTTAGGGTTAGGGATAGGGTTAGGGTTAGGGTAAGGATTAGGGTTAGGGTTAGGGTTAGGTTTAGAGTTAGGTTTAGGGTTAGGGTTAGGGTTAGGGTTAGGGTAAGGGTTAGGGTAAGGGTTAGGGTTAGGTTTAGCATTAAGTTTAGGGTTAGGGTTAGGTTTAGGGTAAGGGTTAGGTTTAGGGTTATGGTTAGGGTTAGGGTTAGGTTTACGGTAAGGATGAGGTTTCGGTTTAGGGTTTGGGTTAGGGTTAGGGTTAGGGTTAGGGTTAGCGGTTAGGTTTAGGATTAGGGTTAGGGATAGGGTTAGCATTAAGGTTAGGATTAGGATTAGGGTAAGGGTAAGGGTTAGGTTTAGGGTTAGGGTTAGTGTAAGGATTAGGTTTCGGGTTAGGGTTAGGGTTAGCATTAAGGTTAGGATTAGGGTTAGGGTAAGGGTAAGGGTAGATTTAAGGTTAGGGTTAGCGTAAGGGTTAGGGTTAGGTTTAGGTTAGGGTTAAGATTAGTGTTAGGATTAGGGTTAGGGTTAGGGGAAGGGTAAGGGCTAAGGTTAGGGTTAGGGTTAGGGTTAATTTTATGGTAAGGCTAATGTTTAGGGTTAGGGTTAGGGTTAGGGTTAGGTTTAGGGTAGGGTTAGGGTTATGGTTTAGGTTAGGGTTAGGGTTAGGTTTAGGGTAAGGGTAAGGGTAAGGTTAAGAGTTAGGGTTAGGGTTAGGTTTAGGGTTAGGCTTAGGGAAAGGGTAAGGGTTAGGGTTAGGGTTAGAGTTAGGTTTAGGGTTAGGATTAGGGTTAGGGTTAGGGTAAGTGTTAGGGTTAGGGTTAGGGTTAGCATTAAAGTTAGGGTTAGGTTTAGGGTAAGGGTTAGGGTTAGTGTTAGGGTTAGGGTAAGGGTAAGGGTTAGGGTTAGGGTTAGGGTTAGATTTCGAGTTAGGGATAGGGTAAGGGTAAGGATTAGGGTTAGTTTTAGTTTCAGGGTTAGGTTTAGGGTAAAAGTTATGGTTAGGATTAGTGTTAGGTTTAGAGTTAAGGTTAGGGTTAGGGTTAGGGTAAGGGTAAGGTTTAGGATTAAGGTTAGGGGTCATGGTTAGGTTTAGGGTTAGGTTTAGGGTTAGGGTTAGGGTTAGGGTTAGGTTTGGGGTGAGGGTTAGGGCAAGAGTAAGGGTTAGGTTTAGGGTTAGGGTAAGGATTAGGGTTAGGGTTAGGGTAAGGGTTAGGGTTAGGGTTAGGGTTAGCATTAAGTTTAGGGTTAGGGTTAGGGTAAGGTTAATGGTTAGGGTTAGGGTTACGTAAGGGTAAGGGTTAGGATTAGGGTTAGGGTTAAGGTTAGGTTTAGGGTTAGGGTTAGGGTAAGGGTTAGGGTTAGGTTTAGGGTAAGGGTAAGGTTTGGGGTTAGGGTTAGCTTTAGGTTTGGGTTAGGGTTAGGGTAAGAGTAAGGGTAAGGTTTAGGATTAGGTTTAGGATTAGGTTTAAGTTTATGGTTAGGGTTAGGGTTAGGGTTAGGTTTAGGGTTGGGGTTAGGGTAAGGGTAAGGGTTATGGTTAGGGTTAGGGTTAGGGTTAAAGTTAGGGTTAGGTTTAGGTTTAGGGTACGGTTAATGTTTAGTTTTAAGGTTATGGTTATGGTTAGGTTTAGGGTTAGGGTTAGGGTAAGGGTAAGGTTTAGGCTTAGGGTTAGGGTTAGGGTAAAGTTAGGGGTAGGGTTAGGGTTAGAGTTAGGGTAAGGGTAAGGGTAAGGTTTAGGGTTAGGGTTAGGTTTAGGGTTAGGGTTAAGGAAAGGGTAAGGATTAGGGTTAGGGTTAGGGTTAGGGTAAGGATTAGGGTTAGGTTTAGTGTAACCACAAGGGTTAGGGTAAGGGTTAGGGTAAGGGTAAGGGTTGGTATTAGGGTTAGGGTTAGGGTTAGGGTTAGGGTAAGGGTTAGGGTTAGGGTTAGGTTTAGGGTGAGGTTAGGGTTAGGGTTATGATAAGGGTAAGCGTTAGGGTTAGGTTTAGGTTTAGTGTTAGGGTAAGGGTTACGGTTAGGTTTAGGATTCTGTTTAGGGTTAAGTTTAGGGTTAGGTTTAGGCTAACTGTAATGGACAGGGTTAGGGTGAGGGTTAGGGGTTAGTGTTAGGGTTAGGGTTAGGTTTATGGTTAGGGTAAGGGTAAGGTTTATGGTTAGGGTTAGGGTTATGGGTAAGGGTTAGGGTTAGGGTAAGGGTTAGGGTTAGGTTTAGGGTAAGGGTAAGGTTTAGGGTTAGGGTTAGGGTTAGCTTTGGGGTTAGGGTTTGGGTAAGACTAAGGGTATTGTTAGGGTTAGGGTTAGGGTAAGGGTAAAGGTTAGGGATTGGGTTAGGATTAGTGTTAAGTTTAGGGTGAGGGTTAGGGTTAGGCTAAGGGTAAGGGTTAGGGTTAGGGTTAAGGTAGAGGTAGGGTTATGGTTAGGGTAAGTGTAAGGGTTAGGGTTAGGGTTAGGGTTAGGTTAAGGTTAGGGTTAGGGTAATGATTGGGGTTAGGGTTAGGGTTAGGGTTAGAATTATATTTAGGTTTAGGGTTAGGGTTAGGGTTAGGGTTAGGGAAAGGGTAAGGGTAAGGGTTAGGTTTAGGATTAGGTTTAGGTTAAGGATAAGGGTTAGGTTTAGGTTTAGTGTAAGGATTATGGTTAGCGTTAGGGTTAGGGTTAGCATGAAGGTTAGGGTTAGGGTTAGGGTATGGGTAAGGGTTTGGTTTATTGTTAGGGTTAAGGGTAAGGGCTAGGGTTAGGTTTACGATTAGGGTAAGGATTAGTGTTAGGTTTAGGGTTAGGTTTAGGTTTAGGGTTAGGGTAAGTGTAAGGGTTAGAGTTAAGGTAAGGGTAAGGGTTAGGGTTAGGGTTAAGGTTAGGGTTAAGTTTAGCGTTAGGGTTAGGGTTAGGCTAAGGGTTAGGGTTAGGGTTAGGGTAAGGGTTAGGGTTTGGGTTAGGGTTAGCTTTAGAGTTAGGGTTAGGGTTAGGGTTAGGGTTAGGGTAAGGTAAGGGTTAGGGTTAGGTTAGGGTTAGGGTAAAGGTTAGGGTTACGGTTAGGGTTAGGTGTAGGGTAAGGGTAAGGGTTAGTGTTAGGGTTAGGGTTAGGGTTAGGGTTAAAGTTAGAGTTAGGGTTAGGGTTAGGGTTAGGGTAAGTTTATGGCTTAGGTTTAGGGTTAGGGTTAGGTTTACGGTACGGGTTAGGGTTAGGGTTAGTGTTAGGGTAAGGGTGAGGTTTAGGGTTAGGGTTAGGTTTAGCGTTAAGGTTAGGGTGAGGGTTAGGGTTAGGGTAAGGGTAAGGGTAAGGATAAGTTTAGGGATACAGTTAGGGTTAGGGTTAGGGTTAGGGAAAGGGTAAGGGTTAGGGTTAGGGTTACGTTAAGGATTAGGGTTAGTGTTAGTGTAACCGTAAGGGTTAGGGTTAGGGTTAGGGTAAGGGTAAGGGTTATGATTAGGGTTACGGTTAGGGTTAGGGTTAGGGTAAGGGTTAGGGTTAGGGTTAGGTTTAGGGTTGATTTAGAGTTAGGGTTAGGGTAAGGGTTGGGGTTAGGGTTAGGGTTAGGGAAAGGGTAAGAGTTAGGGTTAGGGTTAGCGTAAGGATTAGGGTTAGTGTTAGTGTAACCATAAGGGTTAGGGTTAGGGTTAGGGTAAGGGTAAGGGTTAGGATTAGGGTTAGGGTTAGGGTTCCGGTTAGGGTAAGGGTTAGGGTTAGGGTTAGGTTTAGGGTTAGGTTTAGGGTTAGGGTTAGGATAAGGGTAAGGGTAAGGGTTAGGGTTAGGTTTAGGTCTAGGTTTAGGTTTAGGGTAAGGGTTAGGGTTAGGGTTAGTGTTAGGTTTAGGGTTAAGGTTAGGGTTAGGGTTAGGTTTAGGGTTAGGGTTATGTTTAGGGTAAGGGTTAGGGTTAGGGTTAGGGTTAGGGTTAGGTTTAGGGTTAGGGTTAGGGTTAGGGTAAGGGTAAGGTTTAGGGTTAGGGTAAGGGTAAGGGTTAGGGTTAGGGTTAGGGTTAAGTTTATTGTTAGGGTTAGGCTAAGGGTTAGGTTTAGGGTTAGGGTAAGGGTTAGGGTAGGTTTAAGTTTAGTGTTAGGGTAAGGTTAAGGGTTAGGTTTAGGGTTACGGTTAGTGTTAAGGTTACGGTTAGGGTTAATGTTAGGGTTAGTGTTAGGGTTAGGGTCAGGGTTAGGGTAAGTGTAAGGGTTACGGTTAGGATTAGGGTTAGGGTTAAGGTTATGGTTAGCATTAAGGTGAGGGATAGGGTTAGGGTTAAGTTTAGGGAAAGGGTAAGGGTTAGGGTTAGGGTTAATTTAAGTATAAGGGTAAGGTTTAGGGTTAGGGTAAGGGTTAGCGTTAGCGTTAGGTTTAGGGTTAGCATTAAGGTTAGAGTAAGGGTAAGGGTTAGGGTTAGGGTTAGGTTTAGGGTAAGGATTAGTGTTAGGGTTAGGGTTAGGTTTAGGGTTAGAGTAAGGGTTAGGGTTAGGGTTAGGTTTAGGGTTAGGGTTAGGGTAAGGGTTAGGGTTAGGGTTAGTGTTAGGGTTAGGGTTAGGGTTAGGGTAAGGTTTAGGGCTAGGCTTAGGGTTAGGGTTCGGTTTTGTGTTAGGGTTAGGGTAAGGGTTAGGATTAGGGTTAGGGTTAGTGTTAGTTTTAGTGTTAGGTTTAAGGTTAGGGTTAGGGTAAGGTTAAGGGTTAGTGTTAGGGTTAGGGTAAGGGTTAAGGTTACGGTTAGGGTTAATGTTAGGTTTAGTGTTAGGGTTAGGGTAGGGTTAGGGTAAGTGTAATTGTTAGGGTTAGGATTAGGGTTAGGGTTAGGGTTAGGATAATGTTAAGGGTTATGGTTAGGGTTAGGGTTAGGGTTAAAGTTAGGGTTAGTGTTAGGGTTAGGGTTAGAGTAAGTTTAAGGCTTAGGGTTAGGATTAGGTTTAGGTTTAGGATACTGGTAGGGTAAGTGTAAGGGTTAGGGGTAGGTTTAGGTTTAGGATACTGGTAGGGTAAGTGTAAGGGTTAGGGTTAGGATTAGGGTTAGGGTTAGGGTTAGGGTTAGGATAATGTTAAGGGTTATTGTTAGGGTTATTGTTATGGTAAAGGTAAGGTTTAGGGTTAGGGTTAGGGTTTGGATTAAGGTTAGGGTTAGTGTTAGGGTTAGGGTAAAGGCAAGGCTAAGGTTTAGGGTAGGTTTAGGTTTAGGGTTAGGGTTAGGGAAAGGGTAAGGGTTAGGATTAGGATTAGGGTTAGGGTTAGGGTTAGGATTATTGTAAGGATTAGGATTAGGGTTAGGATTAGGGTAAAGGTTAGGGTTAGGGTTAGGGTTAACATTAAGGTTAGGTTTAGGGTTAGGGTCAGGGTAAGGATTAGGGTTAAGGCTAGGGCAAGGGTAAGGCTTAGGATTAGGTTTAGGGTTAGGGTTAGGGTTAGGGTTAGCGTTAGGCTAAGGGTAAGGGTTAGAGATAGGGTCAGGGTAAGGGTAAGGGTTAGGGTTAGGTTTAGGGTTAGGGTAAGGATTGGTGTTAGGTTTACGGTTAGGTTTAGGGTAAGGGTAAGGTTTAGGGTTAGTGTTAGGTTTAGGGTTAGGGTTAGGGTAAGGGTTAGGGTTAGGGTTAGTGTTAGGGTTAGGGTTAGGGTCAGGGTTGGGTTAGGGTTAGGGTTAGGGTTAGGTTTGTTGTTAGGGTTGGGGTAAGGGTTAGGGTTAGGGTAAAGGTTAGGGTTATGGTTATGGTTACGTTTAGGGTAAGTGTAAGTGTTAGGGTCAGTGTTAGGGT
The DNA here is from genome assembly GCA_024803745.1 of Megascapheus bottae. Taxonomy (NCBI): domain Eukaryota; kingdom Metazoa; phylum Chordata; class Mammalia; order Rodentia; family Geomyidae; genus Megascapheus; species Megascapheus bottae. The sequence continues at coordinate 3,284,014 of JANJXV010000067.1, read as the reverse complement.
TAGTGTTACGTTTAGGATTAGGTTTAGGGTAAGGGTAAGGTTTAGGGTTAGGGTTAGTGTTTAGGGTAAGGGTAAGGGTTAGGATTAATTTTCGGGTTAGGGTAAGGGTAAGGGTTAGGGTTAGGGTTAGGTTTAGGGTAAGGGTTAGTGTTACGGTTAGGGTTAAGTTTAGGGTTAGTGTTAGTGTTAGTGTTAGGGTTAGGGTTAGGGTAAGGGTAAGGGTTAGGGTTAGGGTTACGGTTAAGGTTACGGTTAGGGTTAGGGTTAGGCTGAGGGTTAGGGTTAGGGTAAGGGTTAGGGTTAGGGTTAGAGTTAGGGTTAGCGTTAGGGTAAGGGTTAGGGTTAGGGTTAGGGTAAGGGTAATGGTTAGGGTTAGGGTTACGGTTAAGGTTACGGTTAGGGTTAGGGTTAGGCTGAGGGTTAGGGTTAGGGTAAGGGTTAGGGTTAGGGTTAGAGTTAGGGTTAGCGTTAGGGTAAGGGTTAGGGTTAGGGTTAGGGTTAGGGTTAGCATTAAGGTTAGGGTTAGGGTTAGGCTAAGGGTAAGGTTAGGGTTAGGGTTAGGGTAAAGCTAAGGGTTAGGGTTAGGGTTAGGGTAAGGATTAGTGTTAGGGTTAGGGTTAGGTTTAGGGTTAGGGGAAGGGTTAGGGTTAGGTGTAGGTGTAGGTTAGGATTAGGGTAAGGGTTAGGGTTAGGGCTAGTTTTAGAGGTAGGGTTAGGGTAAGGGTTAGGGTTAGTGTTAGGGGTAGGTTTAGGGTAAGGTTAGGGTTAGACTTAGCGTTAGGGTTGGGTTTGGGGTTAGGTTTAGGGTAAGAGTTAGGGTTAGGGTAAAGGTTAGGGTTAGGGTTAGGGTTAGGGTAAGGGTATGTGTTAGAGTTAGGGTTAGGGTTAGGGTTAGGTCCAATGTTAGGGTTAGGGTAAGGGTAAGGGTTAGAGTTAGTGTTAGGGTTAGTGTTAGTGTTAGGGTTAGGGTTAGGGTTAGGGTTAGGGTTAGGGTTAGGTTTAGGGTTAGGGTTAGGGTAAGGGTAAGGCTTAGGGTTTGGGTTAGAGTTACGGTAAGGGTTAGGGTTGCGGTTAGGGTTAGGGTTAGGGTTAGTGTTAGGGTTAGGTTTAGGGTTAGGGTTAGTGATAGGGTTAGTGTTATGTTTTGGGTTAGGGTTAGCGTAAGGGTAAGGTTTAGGGTTAGCGTTAGGGTTAGGGGTTAGGGTTAGGGTTATTGTTAGGGTAAGGGTTACGGTTAGGTTTATTGTAAGTGTAAGGTTTAGGGTTGGGTTTAGGGTTAGGTTTGGAGTTAGGGTTAGGGTAAGAGTAAGGGTTAGGGTTAGGGTTAGGGTTAGGGTAAGGGTAAGGGTAAGGGTTAGGGTTAGGGTTAGGTTTAGAGTTAAGTTTAGGCTTAGTGTTAGGGTTAGGGTTAGGGTAAGGGTTAGGGTTCGGGTTAGAGGTACTGTTAGGGTGATGGTAAGGGTTAGGGTAAGGATAAGTGTTAGGTTTAGGGTTACAGTAAAGGTTAGGTTTAGCGTTAGTGTTAGGGTTAGCATTAAGGTTAGAGTTAGGGTTAGGGTAAGGGTAAGGATTAGGGATAGGGTTAGGGTAAGGATAAGGTTTAGGGTTAGGGTTAGGGTTAGGGTAAGGATTAGTGTTAGGGTTAGGGTTAGGGTTAGGGTAAGGGTAAGGTTTAGGGTTAGGGTTAGCTTTAGGGTTAGGGTAAGGGTTAGGGTTAGGGTTAGTGTTAGTGTTACGGTTAGGGTTAGGGTAAGGGTTAGGGTTAGTGTTAGGTTTAGGGTTAGGGTTAGGGTAAGGGTTAGGGTTAGGGTTAGTGTTAGGGTTAGGGTTAGGGTCAGGGTTGGGTTAGGGTTAGGGTTAGGGTTAAGTTTGTGGTTAGGGTTGGGGTAAGGGTTAGGGTTAGGGTAAAGTTTAGGGTTATGGTTATGGTTACGTTTAGGGTAAGTGTAAGTGTTAGGGTTAGTGTTACGTTTAGGATTAGGTTTAGGGTAAGGGTAAGGGTTAGGGTTAGGGTTAGTGTTAGGGTAAGGGTAAGGGTTAGGATTAATTTTAGGGTTAGGGTAAGGGTAAGGGTTAGGGTTAGGGTTAGGTTTAGGGTAAGGGTTAGTGTTACGGTTAGGTTTAAGGTTAGGGTTAGTGTTAGTGTTAGGGTTAGGGTTAGGGTAAGGGTAAGGGTAAGGGTAAGGGTTAGGGTTAGGGTTAAGGTTATGGTTAGGGTTAGGGTTAGGCTGAGGGTTAGGGTTAGGGTTAGGGTAAGGGTTAGGGTTTGGGTTAGGGTTAGGGTTAGAGTTAGGGTTAGCGTTAGGGTAAGGGTTAGGGTTAGGGTTAGGGTTAGGGTAAGGGTTAGGATTATGGTTAGGGTTAGGGTTCGGGTTCGGGTTAGGTTTAGGGTTAGGGCAAGGGTAAGTGTTAGGATTAGTGTTAGGGTTAGCGTTAGGGTTAGGGTGAGGGTAAGGTTTAGGGTTAGGATTAGGTTTAGGTTTAGGTTTGGGGTTAAGGTTAGGGTTAGGGTTAGGGTAAGGGTAAGTGTTAGGGTTAGGGTTAGGTTTAGGGTTGGGTTAGGGTGGGGGTAAGGGTTAGGGTTATGGTTAGGTTTAGGTTTAGGTTTGGGGTTAAGGTTAGTTTTAGGGTTAGGGTTAGGGTTAGGTTTAGGGTTGGGTTAGGTTAATGGTAAGGGTTATGTTTAGGGTTAGGGTTAGGGTTAGGGTTAGTGTTAAGGTTAGTGTTAGGTTTATGGTTAGGGTTAGGGTAAGGGTAAGGTTTAGGCTTTGCTCTAGGGTTAGGGGTTAGGTTTAGGGTAAGGGTTAGGGTTAAGTTTACGGTAAGGGTAAGGTTTAGGGTTAGGTTTGGTGTTAAGGTTAGGGTAAGAGTAAGTATTAGGGTTAGGGTTAGGGTTAGGGTAAGGGTAACGGTTAGGGTTAGGGTTAGGTTTAGGGTTAAGTTTAGGGTTAGGGTTAGGGTTAGGCTAATGGTTAGGGTTAGGGTTAGGGTTAGAGGTAGGGTTAGGGTGAGGGTAAGGGTTAGGGTAAGGGTAAGTGTTAGGTTTAGGGTTAGGGTAAGGTTTAGGGTTAGCGTTAGGGTTAGGGTTAGCTTTAAGTTTAGCGTTAATGTTAGGGTAAGGTTAAGGGTTAGGAATAGGGTTAGGGTAAGAGTAAGGGTTAGTGTTAGGGTTAGGGTTAGGGTAAGGATTAGTGTTAGGGTTAGGGTTAGGGTTAGGGTAATGGTAAGGGTTAGCGTTAGGGTTAGGCTTAGAGTTAGGGTTAGGGTAAGGGTTAGGGTTAGGGTTAGTGTTAGGGTTAGGGTTAGGGTTAGGGTAAGGGTTAGGGTTAGAGTTAGGGTTAGGGTTAGGTTTGTGGTTAGGGTTAGGGTAAGGGTGAGGGTTAGGGTAAAGTTTATGGTTAGGGTTAGGGTTAGGGTAAGGGTAACTGTTAGGGTTAGTGTTAGGGTTAGGGTTAGGGTTAGGGTAAGGGTTAGGGTTAAGTTTACGGTAAGGGTAAGGTTTAGGGTTAGGTTTGGTGTTAAGGTTAGGGTAAGAGTATTAGGGTTAGGGTTAGGGTTAGGGTAAGGGTAACGGTTAGGGTTAGGGTTAGGTTTAGGGTTAAGTTTAGGGTTAGGGTTAGGGTTAGGCTAATGGTTAGGGTTAGGGTTAGGGTTAGAGGTAGGGTTAGGGTGAGGGTAAGGGTTAGGGTAAGGGTAAGTGTTAGGTTTAGGGTTAGGGTAAGGTTTAGGGTTAGCGTTAGGGTTAGGGTTAGCTTTAAGTTTAGCGTTAATGTTAGGGTAAGGTTAAGGGTTAGGAATAGGGTTAGGGTAAGAGTAAGGGTTAGGGTTAGGGTTAGGGTTAGGGTAAGGATTAGTGTTAGGGTTAGGGTTAGGGTTAGGGTAATGGTAAGGGTTAGGGTAAGGGTTAGGGTTAGAGTTAGGGTTAGAGTTAGGTTTGTGGTTAGGGTTAGGGTAAGCGTGAGGGTTAGGGTAAAGTTTAGGGTTAGGGTTAGGGTTAGGGTAAGGGTAACTGTTAGGGTTAGTGTTAGGGTTAGGGTTAAGTTTAGTGTTAGAGTTAGGGTAAGGGTAAGGGTTAAGGTTACGGTTAGGGTTAGTGTTAGGGTTAGGGTTAGGGTTATGGTTATGGTTAGGGTTAGGGTTAAGTTTAGTGCAAGGGTTAGGGATAGGGTTTAGAGTTAGGGTTAGGTTAGTGTAAGGGTTAGGGTTAGTGTAGGGTTAGGGTTAGGACAAGGGTTAGGGTTAGGGTTAGGGTAAGGGTTAGGGTTAGGGTTAGGGTTAGGGCAAGGGTTAGGGTTAGGATTAGTGTTAGGGTTAGCGTTAGGGTTAGGGTAAGGGTAAGGGTTAGGGTTATGTTTAGGTTTATGTTTAGGTTTGGGGTTAAGGTTAGGGTTAGGGTAAGGGTAAGGGTAAGTGTTAGGGTTAGGGTTAGGTTTAGGGTTTGGGATAGGTTTAAGTTTACGGTAAGGGTATGGGTAAGGGTTAGGGTTAGGTTTAGGGTTAGGGTTAGGTTTAGGGTTAGGGTTAGTTAAGGATTAGTTTTAGAGTTAGGGTTAGGTTTAGGGTTAGGGTTAGGGTAAGGGTAATGGTTAGGTTTAGGGTTAGGGTTAGGGTTAGGGTTAGGATAAGATTAGGTTTCGGGTTAGGGTAAGGGTTTGCATTAAGGTTTGGGTTAGGGTTAGGGTAAGGGTAAGGGTTAGATTTAGGGTTACGGTCAGTGTTAGGTAAGGGTTAGGTTTAGGGTTCGGGTTAGGGTTATGTTTAGGGTTAGGGTTAGGGTTAGGGGTAGCATTAAGGTGAGGGTTAGGGTTAGGGTTAGGTTTAGGGTTAGCGTTAGGGTTAGGGTTAGCATAAAGGTTAGGGTTAGGGTAAGGATAAGGGTTAGGTTTAGGGTTAGGGTAAGGGTTAGGGTTAGCGTTAGGGTTAGGGTTAGCATTAAGGTTAGGGTTAGGGTTAGGCTAAGGGTAAGGTTAGGGTTAGGGTTAGGGTAAAGCTAAGGGTTAGGGTTAGGGTTAGGGTAAGGATTAGTGTTAGGGTTAGGGTTAGGTTTAGGGTTAGGGGAAGGGTTAGGGTTAGGTGTAGGTGTAGGTTAGGATTAGGGTAAGGGTTAGGGTTAGGGCTAGTTTTAGGGGTAGGGTTAGGGTAAGGGTTAGGGTTAGTGTTAGGGGTAGGTTTAGGGTAAGGTTAGGGTTAGACTTAGCGTTAGGGTTGGGTTTGGGGTTAGGTTTAGGGTAAGAGTTAGGGTTAGGGTAAAGGTTAGGGTTAGGGTTAGGGTTAGGGTAAGGGTATGTGTTAGAGTTAGGGTTAGGGTTAGGGTTAGGTCCAATGTTAGGGTTAGGGTAAGGGTAAGGGTTAGAGTTAGTGTTAGGGTTAGTGTTAGTGTTAGGGTTAGGGTTAGGGTTAGGGTTAGGGTTAGGGTTAGGTTTAGGGTTAGGGTTAGGGTAAGGGTAAGGCTTAGGGTTTGGGTTAGAGTTACGGTAAGGGTTAGGGTTGCGGTTAGGGTTAGGGTTAGGGTTAGTGTTAGGGTTAGGTTTAGGGTTAGGGTTAGTGATAGGGTTAGTGTTATGTTTTGGGTTAGGGTTAGCGTAAGGGTAAGGTTTAGGGTTAGCGTTAGGGTTAGGGGTTAGGGTTAGGGTTATTGTTAGGGTAAGGGTTACGGTTAGGTTTATTGTAAGTGTAAGGTTTAGGGTTGGGTTTAGGGTTAGGTTTGGAGTTAGGGTTAGGGTAAGAGTAAGGGTTAGGGTTAGGGTTAGGGTTAGGGTAAGGGTAAGGGTAAGGGTTAGGGTTAGGGTTAGGTTTAGAGTTAAGTTTAGGCTTAGTGTTAGGGTTAGGGTTAGGGTAAGGGTTAGGGTTCGGGTTAGAGGTACTGTTAGGGTGATGGTAAGGGTTAGGGTAAGGATAAGTGTTAGGTTTAGGGTTACAGTAAAGGTTAGGTTTAGCGTTAGTGTTAGGGTTAGCATTAAGGTTAGAGTTAGGGTTAGGGTAAGGGTAAGGATTAGGGATAGGGTTAGGGTAAGGATAAGGTTTAGGGTTAGGGTTAGGGTTAGGGTAAGGATTAGTGTTAGGGTTAGGGTTAGGGTTAGGGTAAGGGTAAGGTTTAGGGTTAGGGTTAGCTTTAGGGTTAGGGTAAGGGTTAGGGTTAGGGTTAGTGTTAGTGTTACGGTTAGGGTTAGGGTAAGGGTTAGGGTTAGTGTTAGGTTTAGGGTTAGGGTTAGGGTAAGGGTTAGGGTTAGGGTTAGTGTTAGGGTTAGGGTTAGGGTCAGGGTTGGGTTAGGGTTAGGGTTAGGGTTAAGTTTGTGGTTAGGGTTGGGGTAAGGGTTAGGGTTAGGGTAAAGTTTAGGGTTATGGTTATGGTTACGTTTAGGGTAAGTGTAAGTGTTAGGGTTAGTGTTACGTTTAGGATTAGGTTTAGGGTAAGGGTAAGGGTTAGGGTTAGGGTTAGTGTTAGGGTAAGGGTAAGGGTTAGGATTAATTTTAGGGTTAGGGTAAGGGTAAGGGTTAGGGTTAGGGTTAGGTTTAGGGTAAGGGTTAGTGTTACGGTTAGGTTTAAGGTTAGGGTTAGTGTTAGTGTTAGGGTTAGGGTTAGGGTAAGGGTAAGGGTAAGGGTAAGGGTTAGGGTTAGGGTTAAGGTTATGGTTAGGGTTAGGGTTAGGCTGAGGGTTAGGGTTAGGGTTAGGGTAAGGGTTAGGGTTTGGGTTAGGGTTAGGGTTAGAGTTAGGGTTAGCGTTAGGGTAAGGGTTAGGGTTAGGGTTAGGGTTAGGGTAAGGGTTAGGATTATGGTTAGGGTTAGGGTTCGGGTTCGGGTTAGGTTTAGGGTTAGGGCAAGGGTAAGTGTTAGGATTAGTGTTAGGGTTAGCGTTAGGGTTAGGGTGAGGGTAAGGTTTAGGGTTAGGATTAGGTTTAGGTTTAGGTTTGGGGTTAAGGTTAGGGTTAGGGTTAGGGTAAGGGTAAGTGTTAGGGTTAGGGTTAGGTTTAGGGTTGGGTTAGGGTGGGGGTAAGGGTTAGGGTTATGGTTAGGTTTAGGTTTAGGTTTGGGGTTAAGGTTAGTTTTAGGGTTAGGGTTAGGGTTAGGTTTAGGGTTGGGTTAGGTTAATGGTAAGGGTTATGTTTAGGGTTAGGGTTAGGGTTAGGGTTAGTGTTAAGGTTAGTGTTAGGTTTATGGTTAGGGTTAGGGTAAGGGTAAGGTTTAGGCTTTGCTCTAGGGTTAGGGGTTAGGTTTAGGGTAAGGGTTAGGGTTAAGTTTACGGTAAGGGTAAGGTTTAGGGTTAGGTTTGGTGTTAAGGTTAGGGTAAGAGTAAGTATTAGGGTTAGGGTTAGGGTTAGGGTAAGGGTAACGGTTAGGGTTAGGGTTAGGTTTAGGGTTAAGTTTAGGGTTAGGGTTAGGGTTAGGCTAATGGTTAGGGTTAGGGTTAGGGTTAGAGGTAGGGTTAGGGTGAGGGTAAGGGTTAGGGTAAGGGTAAGTGTTAGGTTTAGGGTTAGGGTAAGGTTTAGGGTTAGCGTTAGGGTTAGGGTTAGCTTTAAGTTTAGCGTTAATGTTAGGGTAAGGTTAAGGGTTAGGAATAGGGTTAGGGTAAGAGTAAGGGTTAGTGTTAGGGTTAGGGTTAGGGTAAGGATTAGTGTTAGGGTTAGGGTTAGGGTTAGGGTAATGGTAAGGGTTAGCGTTAGGGTTAGGCTTAGAGTTAGGGTTAGGGTAAGGGTTAGGGTTAGGGTTAGTGTTAGGGTTAGGGTTAGGGTTAGGGTAAGGGTTAGGGTTAGAGTTAGGGTTAGGGTTAGGTTTGTGGTTAGGGTTAGGGTAAGGGTGAGGGTTAGGGTAAAGTTTATGGTTAGGGTTAGGGTTAGGGTAAGGGTAACTGTTAGGGTTAGTGTTAGGGTTAGGGTTAGGGTTAGGGTAAGGGTTAGGGTTAAGTTTACGGTAAGGGTAAGGTTTAGGGTTAGGTTTGGTGTTAAGGTTAGGGTAAGAGTATTAGGGTTAGGGTTAGGGTTAGGGTAAGGGTAACGGTTAGGGTTAGGGTTAGGTTTAGGGTTAAGTTTAGGGTTAGGGTTAGGGTTAGGCTAATGGTTAGGGTTAGGGTTAGGGTTAGAGGTAGGGTTAGGGTGAGGGTAAGGGTTAGGGTAAGGGTAAGTGTTAGGTTTAGGGTTAGGGTAAGGTTTAGGGTTAGCGTTAGGGTTAGGGTTAGCTTTAAGTTTAGCGTTAATGTTAGGGTAAGGTTAAGGGTTAGGAATAGGGTTAGGGTAAGAGTAAGGGTTAGGGTTAGGGTTAGGGTTAGGGTAAGGATTAGTGTTAGGGTTAGGGTTAGGGTTAGGGTAATGGTAAGGGTTAGGGTAAGGGTTAGGGTTAGAGTTAGGGTTAGAGTTAGGTTTGTGGTTAGGGTTAGGGTAAGCGTGAGGGTTAGGGTAAAGTTTAGGGTTAGGGTTAGGGTTAGGGTAAGGGTAACTGTTAGGGTTAGTGTTAGGGTTAGGGTTAAGTTTAGTGTTAGAGTTAGGGTAAGGGTAAGGGTTAAGGTTACGGTTAGGGTTAGTGTTAGGGTTAGGGTTAGGGTTATGGTTATGGTTAGGGTTAGGGTTAAGTTTAGTGCAAGGGTTAGGGATAGGGTTTAGAGTTAGGGTTAGGTTAGTGTAAGGGTTAGGGTTAGTGTAGGGTTAGGGTTAGGACAAGGGTTAGGGTTAGGGTTAGGGTAAGGGTTAGGGTTAGGGTTAGGGTTAGGGCAAGGGTTAGGGTTAGGATTAGTGTTAGGGTTAGCGTTAGGGTTAGGGTAAGGGTAAGGGTTAGGGTTATGTTTAGGTTTATGTTTAGGTTTGGGGTTAAGGTTAGGGTTAGGGTAAGGGTAAGGGTAAGTGTTAGGGTTAGGGTTAGGTTTAGGATTTGGGTTAGGTTTAAGTTTAGGGTAAGGTTATGGGTAAGGGTTAGGGTTAGGTTTAGGGTTAGGGTTAGGTTTAGGGTTAGGGTTAGGGTAAGGGTAATGGTTAGGTTTAGGTTCGGGTTAGGTTTATGATAAGGATTAGGTTTCGGGTTAGGGTAAGGGTTTGCATTAAGGTTTGGGTTAGGTTTAGGGTAAGGGTAAGGGTTAGATTTAGGGTTAGGGTCAGTGTTAGGTAAGGGTTAGGTTTAGGGTTAGGGTTATGTTTAGGGTTAGGGTTAGGGTTAGGGGTAGCATTAAGGTGAGGGGTAGGGTTAGGGTTAGGGTTAGGGTTAGCGTTAGGGTTAGGGTTAGGATTAAGGTTAGGGTTAGGGTAAGGATAAGGGTTAGGTTTAGGGTTAGGGTAAGGGTTAGGGTTAGCGTTAGGGTTAGGGTTAGCATTAAGGTTAGGGTTAGGGTTAGGCTAAGGGTAAGGGTTAGGGTTAGGGTTAGGGTAAAGGTAAGGGTTAGGGTTAGGGTTAGGGTTAGGGTTAGGGTAAGGATTAGTGTTAGGGTTAGGGTTAGGTTTAGGGTTAGGGTAAGGGTTAGGGTTAGGGTTAGGTGTAGGTTAGGGTTAGGGTAAGGGTTAGGGTTAGGGTTAGTTTTAGGGGTAGGGTTAGGTTAAGGGTTAGGGTTAGTGTTAGGGGTAGGGTTAGGGTAAGGTTAGGGTTAGACTTAGCGTTAAGGTTGGGTTCGGGGTTAGGTTTAGGGTAAGAGTTAGGGTTAGGGTAAAGGTTAGTGTTAGGGTTAGGGTTAGGGTAAGGGCCAATGTTAGGGTTAGGGTAAGGGTTAGGGTTGCGGTTAGGGTTAGGGTTAGGGTTAGGGGTTATGATTAGGTTTATTGTAAGGGTAAGGTTTAGGGTTGGGTTTAGGGTTAGGTTTGGGGTTAGGGTTAGGGTAAGAGTAAGGGTTAGGGTTAGGGTTAGGGTTAGGGTTAGGGTAAGGGTAAGGGTTAGGGTTAGGGTTAGGTTTAGAGTTAAGTTTAGGCTTAGTGTTAGGGTTAGGGTTAGGGTTAGGGTTAGTACTAGGGTTAGTGTTAGGTTTTGGGTTAGGGTTAGCGTAAGGGTAAGGTTTAGGGTTAGGGTTAGGGTTAGGGTTAGGGTATGGGTTACGATTAGGTTTATTGTAAGGGTAAGGTTTAGGGTTGGGTTTAGGGTTAGGTTTGGGGTTGGGGTTAGGGTAAGAGTAAGGGTTAGGGTTAGGGTTAGGGTTAGGGTAAGGGTAAGGGTTAGGGTTAGGGTTAGGTTTAGAGTTAAGTTTAGGCTTAGTGTTAGGGTTAGGGTTAGGGTAAGGGTTAGGGGTAGGGTTAGAGGTAGGGTTAGGGTAATGGTAAGGGTTAGGCTAAGGATAAGTTTTAGGTTTAGGGTTACAGTAAAGGTTAGGTTTAGCGTTAGTGTTAGGGTTAGCATTAAGGTTAGAGTTAGGGTTAGGGTAAGGGTAAGGGTTAGGAATAGGGTTAGGGTAAGGATAAGGTTTAGGGTTAGGGTTGGGGTTAGGGTAAGGATTAGTGTTAGGGTTAGGGTTAGGGTTAGGGTAAGGGTAAGATTTAGGGTTAGGGTTAGGGTAAGGGTTAGGGTTAGGGTTAGGTTTATGGTTAAGTTTAGGCTTGTGGTTACAGTTAGGGTAAGGGTTAGGGTTAGGGTAAAGGTTAGGGTTAGGGTTATTGTTAGGTAATGGTAAGTGTTAGGGATAAGGTTAGGGTTAGGGTTATGTTTAGTGTTAGGGTTAGGGTAAGGGTAAGGGTAAGGGTTAAGGTTAGGGTTAGGGTTAGTGTTAGGGTTAGGGTTAGGTTTAGGGTTAAGTTTAGGGTGAGGGTAATGGATAGGGGTTAGGGTTAGGGTTAGGGTTAGGGTTAGGTTTAGGGTTAGGATGAGGATAAGGTTTAGTTTTAAATTTAGGGTTAGGTTTAGGGTTAGGGTTAGGGTAAGGGTAATGGTTAGGTTTAGGGTTAGGGTTAGGGTTAGGGATAGGATTAGGTTTCGGGTTAGGGTTAGGGTTTGCATTAAGGTTAGGGTTAAGTTTAGGGGAAGGGTAAGGGTTAGATTTACGGTTAGGGTCAGGTTTAGGGTTAGGGTAAGGGTTAGGTTTAGGGTTAGGGTTAGGTTTAGGGTTAAGATTAGGATTAGGTTTAGGGTTAGGGTAAGGGTAAGGGCTAGGGTTAGGGTTAGGGTTAGGGTTCTGTTTAGGGTAAGGGTAAGGGTTAGGGTTAGGTTTAGGGATAGGGTTATGGTAAGAGTAAGGGTTAGGGTTAGGGTTAGGGTTAAGGTTAGGGTTAGGGTTAGGGTTAGGTTTAGGGTAAGGTTATGGGTAAGGGTTAGAGTTAGGGTTAGGCTTAGGGTTTAGGGTTAGGTCTAGGGTTAGGTTAAGGGTTAGGGTTAGGGTTAGGGTAATGGTAAGTGTTAGGGTTAGGGTTAGGGTAAGGGTAAGGGTAAGGGTTAGGTTTAGGTTTAGGTTTAGGGTTAGGGTTAGGGTTAGGTTTGGGTTAGGGTTAGGGTAAGGGTAAGGGTTAGGGTTAGGGTTAGGGTTAGGGTTTGGGTAAGGGTAAGGGTAAGGTTTAGGGTTAGGGTTAGTGTTAGGTTTAGGGTTAGGGTTAGGGAAAGGGTTAGGGTTAGGGATAGGGTAATGGTTAACGTAAGGATTAGGGTTACGGTTAGGGCTAGGGTAAGGATTAGGGTTAGGGTTAGGGTTAGCATAAAGGTTAGGGTTCGGGTTAGCATAAGAATAAGATTTAGGGTTAGGGTTAGGGTTAGTGTAGGGGTAAGGGTTAGGTTAGGTTTAGGGTTTGGGTTAGGGTTAGGGTAAGGGTAAGGGTTTGTGTTAGGTTTAGGTTCAGTGTTAGGGTTAGGGTAAGGGTTAGGTTTAGGTTTAGTGTTAGGGTTAGGGTTAGGGTTAAAATTAGGGTGAGGGTTAGGGTAAAGGTAAGGGTTAGTTTAGTGTTAGGGTAAGGGTTAGGGTTAGAGTTAGGGTTAATGTCAGGGTTAGTTTTAGGGTTAGGGTTAGGGTAAGGGTAACGGTTAGGAGTAGGGTTAGTGTTATGGATAGGTTTGGGGTTAGGGTTAGGGTAAGGGTTAGGGTTAGGGTTTAAGTTAGGGTAAGGGCTAGGGTTAGGGTTAAGCTTATGGTTATGGTAAGGGTAAGGGTTAGGGTTAGGGTTACGTTTAGGGTTAGGGGTTCGCATTGCGGTTAGGGTTAGGGTTAGGTATAGGGTTAGGGTAAGGGTAAGGGTTAGGGTTAGGGTTAGGGTTAGGGGTAAGGCGTATGGTTAGGGTTAGTGTTAAGGTTAGGTTTAAGGTTAGGGTTAGGGTAAGGGTAAGTGTTAGGGTTAGGGTTAGGATTAGGGTAAATGTTAGGGTTAGGGTTAGGTTTAGGTAAAGGGTAAGGGTTAGGGTTAGGGTTAGGGTTAGGGTTAGGTTTAGGGTTAGGGTTAGGGTTAGGGTTAGGGTTAGGTTAAGGATTAGGGTTAGGGTTAGGTTTAGGTTTAGGGTTAGGGATTAGGGTTAGGTTAAGGGTAAAGATTAGGGTAAGGTTAGGGTTAGGGTTTAGGTTTAGGGTTAGGGTTAGGGTGAGGGTAGGGGTTAGGGTTAGGGTTAGGGTTAGACTAAGGTTAGGGTTAGGGTAAGCGTAAGGCTTAGAGTTAGGGTTAGGGTTAGGATTAGCGGTTAGGTTTAGGCTTAGGGTTAAGGTTAGGGTAAGGATTAGGGTTAGGTTTAGGGTAAGGGTAAGTGTTAGGGTTAGGGATAGGGTAAGGGTAAGGGTTAGGGTTAGGGGTTAGGGTTAGGGTTAGGGTTAGGTTTAGGGTTAGGTTTAGAGTAAGGGTAAGGGTTCGGGTTAGGGTTAGGTTTAGGATTAAGGTTAGGTTTAGGGAAAGGGTTAGTGTTAGGGTTAGGTTTAGGGTTAGGGTAAGGATTAGGGTTAGGGTTAGGGTTAGGGTAAGGGTTAGGGTTAGGGTTAGGTTTAGGTTTAGCATTAAGTTTAGGGTTAGGGTTAGAGTAAGGGTTAGGTTTAGGGTTAGGGTTAGGGTTAGGGTTAGGGTAAGGATGAGGTTTCGGTTTAGGGTTAGGGTTAGCATTAAGTTTAGGGTTAGGTTTAGAGTAAGGATTCGGGTTAGGATTAGGGTTAGGGTTATTGGTTAGGTGTAGGGTTAGGGTTAGGTATAGGGTTAGCAATAAGGTTAGGTTTAGGGTTAGAGTAAGGGTAAGGATTAGGTTTAGGGTTAAGGTTAGTGTAAGGATTAGGTTTCGCGTTAGGGTTAGGGTTAGCATTAAGGTTAGGATTAGGGTTAGGGTAAGGGTAAGGGTTAGATTTAGGGTTAGGGTTAGGGTAAGGGTGAGGGTAAGGGTAAGGGCTAGGGTTAGGGTTAGGGTTAGGGTTAGGGTTAAGATTAGTGTTAGGGTTAGGGTTAGGGTAAGGGTAAGGGCTAAGGTTAGGGTTAGGGTTAAGGTTAGCGTTAGGGTTAGGGAAAGGGTAAGGATTAGGGTTAGGGTTAGAGTTAGGTTTAGGGTAAGGATTAGGGTTAGAGTTAGGGTTAGGGTACGGGTTAGGTTTAGGGTTAGGGTTAGCATTAAGGTTAGGGTTAGGTTTAGGGTAAGGGTTAGGGTTAGTGTTAGGGTTAGGGTAAGGGTAAGAGTTACAGTTAAGGTTAGGCTTAATGTAAGGTTTAGGGTTAGGGTTAGGGTTAGGTTTAGGGTTAGGGTTAGGGTAAGGGTAAGGATTAGGGTTAGGTTTAGTTTCAGGGTTAGGGTTAGGGTAAAGGTTACGGTTAGGATTAGTGTTAGGTTTAGTGTTACGGTTAGGGTTAGGGTTAGGGTAAGGTTTAGGGTTAAGTTTAGGGGTCATTGTTAGGTTTAGGGTTAGGTTTAGGGTTAGGTTTAGGGTTAGGGTTATGTTTGGCGTGAGGGTTAGGGAAAGAGTAAGGGTTAGGGTTAGGGTAAGAATTACGGTTAGGGTTAGGGTTAGGGTAAGGGTTAGGGTTAGGTTTCGGGTTAGCATTAAGGTTAGGGTTAGGGTTAGGATAAGGGTAAGGTTTAGGGTGAGGGTTAGGGTTAGGTTTGGGGTTAGGGTTAGGGTAAGAGTATGGGTTAGGTTTAGGGTAAGAGTAAGGGTTAGGGTTAGGGTTAGGGTAAGGGTTAGGGTTAGGGTTAGGGATAGGGTTATTTTTGGGGTTGTGTTAGTGTTAGGGTTAGGGTTAGGGTTAGGGTTAGGGTTAGGTTTAGGGTTAGGGTTAGGGTAAGGGTAAGGATTAGGGTTAAGGTTAGGGTTATTGTTAGGTTTAGGGTTAGGGTAAGGATTAGGGTTAGGGTAGGCATTATGGTTAGTTTTAGGGTTAGGTTAAGGGTTAGGGTTAGGGTAAGGGTAAGGGTTAGGGTTAGGTTTAGGGTTGGGTTTATGGTTAGGGTAAGGGTGAGGGTAGGGCTAATGGTTAAGTTTAGGGTTAGTGTGTGGGTTAGGGTTAGGGTTAGGGTTAGGGTAAGGGTAAGGGTTAGGGTTAGGGTTAGGGTTAGGTTAAGGTTAGGGTTAGGGTTAGGGTTAGGCTAAGGGTTAGGGTTAGGTTAAGGTTTAGGGTTAGGGTTAGGGTTAGAGGTAGGTTTAGCGTTAGGGTAAGGGTTAGGGTTAGGGGTTAGGGTTCGGGTTAGGTTTAGGATAGGGTTAGGATTAGGGTTAGGGTTAGGTTTAGGTTTAGGTTTAGGTTTAGGGTTAGGGTAAAGGTTAGGGTTACGGTTAGGGTTAGGGTTAAGGTTAGGGTTAGGTTTAGGGTTAGGGTTAGGGTAAGGGTAAGGTTTATGGTTAGGGTTAGGTTTAGGGTTAAAGTTAGGGTTAGGGTTAGGTTTACGGTTAGGTTTTGGGTACGGGTAAGGTTTAGGGTTAAGGTTATGGTTAGGGTTAGGTTTAGGGTTACGGTTAGGGTTAGGGTTAGGGTTAGGGTTATGGTTAGGGTTAGGTTTGGGATTAGGTTTAGGGTTAGGATTAGGGTAAGGGATAGAGTTAGGTTTAGGGTTCGGTTTAGGGTTAAGTTTAGGGTTAGGTTTAGGGTAAGGGTAAGGGTTAGTGTTAGGGTGAGGGTTAGGCGTTCGTGTTAGGTTAAGGTTAGGTTTATGTTTACGGTAAGGGTAAGGTTTAGTGTTAGGTTTAGTGTTAGGGGTTAAGGTTAGGGTTAGGGTTAGGTTTCGGTTTAGGGTTAGGGTAAGACTAAGGGTTAGGGTTTGGGTTAGGGTTAGGGTTAGGGGAAATGTAACGGTTAGGGTTAGGCTTAGGGTTCATGTTAGGGTTAGGGTTAAGGTTAGGCTAAGGGTTAGGGTTAGGGTTAGGGTTAGGGTTAGGGTTAGGGTAAGTGTAAGGGTTAGGGTAAGGATTAGGGTTAGGGTTAGGGTTAGGGTTAGCATTAAGTTTAGGGTTATTGTCAGGGTTAGGGTTAGGAAAAGGGTAAGGGAAAGGGTTAGGGTTGGGTTTAGGGTTAGGTTAAGAATAAGGGTTAGGTTTAGGTTTAGGGTAAGGGTTATGGTTAGCATTAGGTTTAGGGTTAGCATTAAGGTTAGGGTTAGGGTTAGGGTAAGGGTAAGGGTTAGGGTTAGAGTTACTGTTAGGGTTACGGTTAGGGTAAGGGTAAGGGTTAGGGTTAGGGTTAGGGTAAAGGATAGGGTTACGGTTACGGTTACGGGTAGGGTAAGTGTAAGGGTTAGAGTTTGGGTTAGGGTTAGGGTTAGGGTAGGGTTAGGTTTAGGGTTAGGGTTAGGGTAAGGGTAAGAGTTATGATTATGGTTATGGTTAAAGTTAGGGTTAGGTTTAGGGTACGGGCATGGTTTAGGGTTAGGGTTATGGTTAGGGTTAGGTTTAGGTAATTGTTAGGGTAAGGGTAAGGTTTAGGGTTAGGGTTAGGTTTAGGTTTAGGGTTTAGGGTTAGGGTAAGACTAAGGGTTAGGGTTTGGGTTAGGGTTAGGGTTAGGGGAAATGTAACGGTTAGGGTTAGGCTTAGGGTTAGGGTTAGGGTTAGGGTTAGGGTTCGGTTTAGGGTTAAGTTTAGGGTTAGGTTTAGGGTAAGAGTAAGGGTTAGGGTTAGGGTGAGGGTTAGGTGTTCGTGTTATTGTTAGGGTTAGGTCTATGGGTAGGGTAAGGGTAAGGTTTAGGGTTAGGGTTAGTGTTAGGGGTTAAGGTTATGGTTAGGGTTAGGTTTGGGTTTAGGGTTAGGGTAAGACTAAGGATTAGGTTTTGGGTTAGGGTTAGGGTTAGGGGAAATGTAACGGTTAGGGTTAGGCTTAGGGTAAGGGTTATGGTTAGGGTTAGGGTTAGGGTTAGGCTAAGGGTTAGGGTTAGGGTTAGGCTTAGGTTAAGTGTAAGGGTTAGCGTTAGGCTTAGGGTTAGGTTAAGGGTAAGGGTTAGAGGTAGGGTTAGGGTTAGGGTTAGGGTTAGGGTTAGGGTAAGGGTAAGGGTAAAGTTTAGGGTTAGGTTTAGGGTTAGGGTTAGGATTAGGGAAAGGGTAAGGTTAGGGTTAGGATTAGGGTTAGGGTTAGGGTAAGGATTAGGGTTAGGGTTAGGGTAAGGATTAGGGTTAGGTTTAGGGTTAGCATTAAGTTTAGGGTTAAGGTTAGGGTAAGGGTAAGGGTTAGGGTTAGGTCTAGGCTTAGGGTACGGGTAAGGGATAGGATTAGGGTTAGGGATAGGGTTAGGTTTAGGGTAAGTGTTAGGGTTAGGGTTAGGTTTAGGGTTAGGTTTAGGGTTAGGGTTAGGTTTAGGGAAAGGGTAAGGTTTAGGGTTAGGATTAGGGTTAGGGTTAGGGTAAGGATTAGGATTAGGGTTAGGGTAAGGATTAGGGTTAGGTTTAGGGTTAGCATTAAGTTTAGGGTTAAGGTTAGGGTAAGGGTAAGGGTTAGGGGTAAGTTTAGGGTTAGGGTACGGGTAAGGGATAGGATTAGGTTTAGGGTTAGGGTTAGGTTTAGGGTAAGTGTTAGGGTTAGGGTTAGGTTTAGGTTAGGTTTACGGTTAGGGTTAGGGTAAGGGCAAAGGTTAGGGTTAGGTTTAGGTCTAGGGTTAGGGTTAGGGTAAGGGTTAGGGTTAGGGTTAGTGTTAGGTATAGGGTTAATGTTAGGGTTAGGGTAAAGTTAAGGGTTAGGGTTAGGGTGAGGGTTAGGGGTTATTGTCAGGTTAGGTTTAGGTTTATTGTTAGGGTAAGGTAAGATTTAGGGTTAGGTTTAGGGTTAGGGGTTAGAGTTAGGGTTAGGTTTAGAGGGAGGTTTAGGGTTAGGGTAAGGGTAAGGGTTAGGGTTAGGGTTAGGGTTAGGGTTAGGGTTAGGGTTAGGATAAGGGTAGGGTGTGGGTTCTGGTTAGGGTTAGAGTTAGGGTTAGGTTAGGGTAAAGGTAACGGTTAGGGTTAGGGTTATGGTTAGGGTAAGGGTTAGGGTTAGGAGTTAGGGTTAGGTTTAGGATAAGGGTTAGGTTAGGGTGTAGGGTTAGGGTAAGAGTTACGGTTAGGGTTAGCGTAAGTGTTAGTGTTAAGGTTAGCGTTAGCTTTAGTGCATGGGTTAGGGTTAGGGGTTAGGGTTAGAGTTAGTGTAAGGGTCAGGGTTAGGTTTAGGGTAAGGGTTATGGTTAGGGTTAGGATTAGGGTAAGGCTAACGGTTAGAGTTAGGGTTAGGGTTAGGGTTAGGGTTAGGGTTAGGGTTAAGGTTAGGGTTACGGTTAGGGTAAGGCTAAAGGTTAGGGTTAGGGTTAGGTTAAGGGTTAGGGGTAGGGTTAGAGGTAGGGTTAGGGGTAAGTTAAGGGTAAGGGTTAAGGTTAGGGTAAGGGTTAGGGTTAGGGGTTAGGGTTAGGGTTAGGATTAGGGTAGGGTTAGGATTAGGGTTAGGGTTAGGTTTAGGGTTAGGGTTAGGGTTAGGGTAAAAGTTGGGGTTAGGCTTAGGATTAGAGTCAGGGTAAGTGTTAGGGTTAGGGTTAGGGTTAGGGTTAGGATAAGGGTAAGTGTTAGGGTTAGGGTTAGGGTTGGGTTAGGGTTAGGGTTAGGGTTAGGGTTAGGGTAAGAGTAAGGGTTAGGGTTAGGGTTAGGGTTGGGGTTAGGTTAGGGCTAGGTTTAAGGTTAGAGTTAGGGTAAGGGTAAGGATAAGGGTTAGGGTTAGGGTTAGCGTAAAGTTTTGTTAGGGTTAGGATTAGGGTTAGGGTAAGGGTAAGGGTTAGGGTTAGGGTTAGGGTTAGGGTTAGAGTTACGATTAGGGTTAGGGATAGGGTTAGGGTTAGGGTTATGTAAGGGTAAGTGTTAGGGTTAGGGGTTTGGGTTAATCATAGTTTAGGTTTAGGGTTAGGGTAAGGTAAGGTTTAGGGTTAGGTTTAGGGTTAGGGGTTAGGTATAGGTTTGGGTTAGGGTTAGGGTAAGTGTAAGGGTTAGGGTTAGGGTTAGGGTTAGGCTAAGGGTAAGGGTTAGGGTTAGCGTTAGGGTTGGGGTTAGGGTAAGGGTAAGGGTAAGGGTTATGGTTAGGGTAAGGATTAGGGTTAGAGTTAGTGTAACCATAAGGGTTAGGGTTAGGGTTAGGGTAAGGGTAAGATTTAGGGTTAGTGTTAGGGTGAGGGTTAGGATTAAGGAAAGGGTAAGGATTAGGGTTAGGGTTATGGTTAGGGTAAGGATTAGGGTTAGAGTTAGTGTAACCATAAGGGTTAGGGTTAGGGTTAGGGTAAGGGTAAAGGTTGGGATTAGGGTTAGGGTTAGGGTTAGGGTTAGGGTAAGGGTTAGGGTTAGGGTTAGGTTTACGATGAGGTTAGGGTTAGGGTTATGGTAAGGGTAAGGGTTAGGGATAGGTTTAGGTTTAGGTTTAGGGTTAGGGTAAGGGTTAGGGATAGGGTTAGGATTCAGATTAGGGTTAAGTTTAGGGTTAGGTTTAGGCTAAGGGTAAGGGTTAGGGTTAGGGTGAGGGTTAGGGGTTAGTGTTAGGATTAGGGTTAGGTTTATGGTTAGGGTAAGGGTAAGGTTTAGGGTTAGGGTTAGGGTTAGGGTTATGGTAAGCGTTAAGGTTAGGTTTAGGGTAAGGGTAAGGTTTAGGGTTAGGGTTAGGGTTAGGTTTGGGGTTAGGGTTTAGGTAAGAGTAAGGGTTATTGTTACGGTTAGGGTTAGGGTAAGGGTAAAGGTTAGGGTTTGGGTTAGGGTTAGGGTTAAGGTTAGGGTTAGGGTTAGGGTTAGGCTAAGGGTTAGGGTTAGGGTACGGGTTAGGGTACGGGTTAGGGTTAGGGTTAGAGGTAGGGTTAGGGTTAGGTTAAGTGTAAGGGTTAGGGTTAGGGTTATGGTTAGGTTAAGGGTTAGGGTTAGGGTAATGATTAGGGTTAGGGTAAGGGTTAGGGTTAGAATTACGTTTAGGGTTAGGTTTAGGGTTAGGGTTAGGGTTAGGGAAAGTGTAAGGGTAAGGGTTAGGTTTAGGGTTAGGTTTAGGTTAAGGATAAGGGTTAGGTTTAGGTTTAGTGTAAGGGTTATGGTTAGCGTTAGGGTTAGGGTTAGCATTAAGGTTAGGGTTAGGGTTAGGTATGGGTAAGAGTTTGGGTTAGGGTTAGGGTTAGGGTAAGGGTAAGGGTTAGGGTTAGGGTAAGGATTAGGGAAAGGATTAGTGTTAGGTTTACGGTTAGGTTTAGGCTTAGGGTAAGGGTGAGAGTTAGGTGTAGGTTTAGGGTTAGGGTTAGGGTTAGGTTTAGGGTTAGGGTTAAGGTTAGGGTTAGTGTTAGGGTTAGGGTTAGGGTTAGGGTTAAGGTTAGGGTTAAGTTTAGCGTTAGGGTTAGGGTTAGGCTAAGGGTTAGGGTTAGGTTTAGGGTAAGGTTTAGGGTTTGTGTTAGGGTTAGGGTTAGAGTTAGGGTTAGGGTTAGGGTAAGGTAAGGGTTAGGGTTACGTTAGGGTTAGGGTAAAGGTTAGGGTTACGGTTAGGGTTAGGGGTAGGGTAAGGGAAAGGGTTAGAGTTAGGGTTAGGGTTAGGGTTAGTTTAGGGTTAGTGTTAGGGTAAGGATAAGGGCTATGGTTATGGTTAGGGTTAAGATTAAAGTAAGGGTTAGGGTGAGGGTTAGGGCAAGTTTAAGGCTTAGGGTTAGGGTTAGGGTTAGGTTTAGGGTACGGGCAAGGTTTAGGGTTAGGGTTAGTGTTAGGGTTAGGTTTAGGGTTAGGGTTAGGGTAAGGGTGAGGTTTAGGGTTAGGGTTAGGTTTAGGGTTAAGGTTAGGGTTAGGGTTAGTGTTAGGGTAAGGGTAAGATTAAGGTTTAGGGATACAGTTAGGGTTAGGTTTAGAGTTAGGGAAAGGTTAAGGGTTAGGGTAAGGGTTAGGGTAAGGATTTGGGTTAGTGTTAGTGTAACCGTAAGGGTTAGGGTTAGGGTTCGGGTAAGGGAAATGGTTAGGATTAGGGTTAGGGTTAGGGTTAGGGTTAGGGTAAGGATTAGGGTTAGGGTTAGGTTTCGGGTTAGGTTTAGGGTTAGGGTTAGGGTAAGGGTTAGGGTTAGGTTTAGGTCTAGGGTTAGGGTTAGGGTAAGGGTTAGGGTTAGGGTTAGTGTTAGGTTCAGGGTTAAGGTTAGGGTTAGGGTAAACGTAAGGGTTAGGGTTAGGTGTTAGTGTTAGTGTTAGTGTTAGGTTTATGGATAGGGTAACGTAAGGTTTAGGGTTAGGGTTAGGGTTAGGGGTTAGGGTTAGTGTTAGTGTAAGGGTTAGGGTTAGGTTTAGGGTAAGGGTAAGGTTTAGGGTTAGGGTTAGGGTTAGGTTTGTGGTTAAGGGTAGTGTTAGGTTTAGGTTTAGGGTAGGGTTAGGATTAGTGTTAGGCTTAGGGTACGGGTTAATGTTAGGGTTAGGGTAGAGGTAGAGTTAGGATCAGGGTAAGGGTAAGGGTTAGGGTTAGGGTTAGGGTAAGGTTTAGGGTTAGATGTTAGGGGTTATGGTTAGGGTTAGGTTTAGGGTAGGGTTAGGATCAGTTTTAGGGTTAGGGTAAGGGTTAGGGTTAGGGTTAGAATTAGGGTAAGGGTAAGGGTTAGGGTTAGGGTTAGGGTTAGGGTTAAGGTTATGGTTAGGGTAAAGTTTAGGGTTACGGTTAGGGTTAGGGGTAGGGTAAGGGTAAGGGTTAGAGTTAGGGTTAGGGTTAGGGTTAAGGTTAGGTTTAGGGTTAGGGTTAGGGTAAGGGTGAGGTTTAGGGTTAGCGTTAGGTTTAGGGTTAAGGTTAGGGTTAGGGATAGTGTTAGGGTAAGGGTAAGGTTAAGGTTTAGGGATACAGTTAGGGTTAGGTTTAGGGTTAGGGAAAGGGTAAGGGTTAGGGTAAGGGTTAGGGTAAGGATTTGGGTTAGTGTTAGTGTAACCGTAAGGGTTAGGGTTAGGGTTAGGGTAAGGGTAATGGTTAGGATTAGGGTTAGGGTTAGGGTAAGGATTAGGGTTAGGGTTAGGTTTCGGGTTAGGTTTAGGGTTAGGGTTAGGGTAAGGGTAAGGGTTAGGGTTAGGTTTAGGTCTAGGGTTAGTGTTAGGGTAAGGGTTAGGTTTAGGGTTAGTGTTAGGTTTAGGGTTAAGGTTAGGGTTAGGGTAAACGTAAGGGTTAGGGTTAGGTGTTAGTGTTAGGGTTAGGGTTAGGTTTATGGTTAGGGTAAGGTAAGGTTTAGGGTTAGGGTTAGGGTTAGGGGTTAGGGTTAGTGTTAGTGTAAGGGTTAGGGTTAGGTTTAGGGTAAGGGTAAGGTTTAGGGTTAGGTTTGTGGTTAAGGGTAGTGTTAGGTTTAGGTTTAGGGTAGGGTTAGGATTAGTGTTAGGCTTAGGGTACGGGTTAATGTTAGGGTTAGGGTTAGAGGTAGAGTTAGGATCAGGGTAAGGGTAAGGGTTAGGGTTAGGGTTAGGGTAAGGTTTAGGGTTAGATGTTAGGGGTTATGGTTAGGGTTAGGTTTAGGGTAGGGTTAGGATCAGTTTTAGGGTTAGGGTAAGGGTTAGGGTTAGAATTAGGGTAAGGGTAAGGGTTAGGGTTAGGGTTAGGGTTAGGGTTAAGGTTAGGGTTAGGGTAAAGTTTAGGTTTACGGTTAGGGTTAGGGGTAGGGTAAGGGTAAGGGTTAGAGTTAGGGTTAGGGTTAGGGTTAAGGTTAGGGTTAGGGTTAGGGTTAGGGTTAGGTTTAGGGTTAGGGTTAGGGTAAGGGTGAGGTTTAGGGTTAGGGTTAGGTTTAGGGTTAAGGTTAGGGTTAGGGTTAGTGTTAGGGTAAGGGTAAGGTTAAGGTTTAGGGATACAGTTAGGGTTAGGTTTAGGGTTAGGGAAAGGGTAAGGGTTAGGGTAAGGGTTAGGGTAAGGATTTGGGTTATTGTTAGTGTAACCGTAAGGGTTAGGGTTAGGGTAAGGGTAAGGGTAATGGTTAGTCTTAGGGTTGGGGTTAGGGTTAGGGTAAGGGTAAGGGTTAGGGTTAGGGTTAGGTTTCGGGTTAGGTTTAGTGTTAGGGTTAGGGTAAGGGTAAGGGTTAGGGTTAGGTTTAGGTCTAGGGTTAGGGTTAGGGTAAGGGTTAGGGTTAGGGTTAGTGTTAGGTTTAGGGTTAAGGTTAGGGTTAGGGTAAACGTATGGGTTAGGGTTAGGTGTTAGTGTTAGGGTTAGTGTTAGGTTTATGGTTAGGATAAGGTAAGGTTTAGGGTTAGGGTTAGGGTTAGGGGTTAGGGTTAGTGTTAGTGTAAGGGTTAGGGTTAGGTTTATCGTAAGGGTAAGGTTTAGGGTTAGGGTTAGGGTTAGGTTTGGGGTTAAGGGTAGTGTTAGGTTTAGGTTTAGGGTAGGGTTAGGATTAGTGTTAGGGTTAGGGTAAGGGTTAATGTTAGGATTAGGGTTAGATGTAGAGTTAGGATCAGGGTAAGGGTAAGGGTTAGGGTTAGGGTTAGGGTAAGGTTTATGGTTAGATGTTAGGGGTTATGGTTAGGGTTAGGTTTAGGGTAGGGTTAGGATCAGTTTTAGGGTTAGGGTAAGGGTTAGGGTTAGGGTTAGAGTTAGGGTAAGGGTTAGGGTTAGGGTTAGGGTTAAGGTTAGGGTTAGGGTAAAGTTTAGGGTTACGGTTAGGGTTAGGGGTAGGGTAAGGGTAAGGGTTAGAGTTAGGATTAGGGTTAGGGTTAAGGTTAGGGTTAGGGTTAGGTTAAGGTTAAGGGTTATGGTTATGGTTAGGGTTAGGGTTAAAGTTAGGGTTAGGGTTAGGGATACGGTTAGGGTAAGTTTAAGGCTAGGGTTAGGGTTAGGGTTAGGTTTAGGGTACGTGAAATGTTTAGGGTTAGGGTTAGGGTTAGGGTTATTTTTTGGGTTATGGTTAGGGTAAGGGTTAGGGTTAGTTTTAGGGTAACGGTAAGGTTTAGGGTTAGGGTTATGATTAGTGTTAGGGTTAGGGTAAGGGTTAGGGTTATGGTTAGGTTTAGGGTTAGGTTTAGGGTTAGGGTTAGGGTAAGGGTTAGGGTTAGGTTTAGGTCTAAGGTTAGGGTTAGGGAAAGGGTTAGGGTTAGGGTTAGGGTTAGTGTTAGGTTTAGGGTTAAGTTTAGGGTTAGGGTAAACTTAAAGTTTAGGGTTAGGGGTTAGTGTTAGGGTTACGCTTAGGTTTATGGTTAGGGTAAGGTAAGGATTAGGGTTAGGGTTAGGGTTATTGGTTAGGGTTAGGGTTAGGGTTAGGGTTAGTGTAAGGGTTAGGGTTAGGTTTAGGGTAAGGGTAAGGTTTATGGTTAGGGTTAGGGTTAGGTTTGTGTTTAGGGTTAGGGTTAGGGTTAGGGTTAGGTTAAGGGTAGGATTAGGATTAGTGTTAGGGTTAGGGTAAGGATTAGGGTTAGGGTTAGGGTTAGAGGTAGAGTTGGATCAGGGTAAGGGTACGGGTTAGGGTTAGGGTTAGGGTAACGTTTAGGGTTAGGGATTAGGTTTAGGGTTAGTGTTAGGTTTAGTGTAGTGTTAGGATCAGTGTTAGGGTTAGGATAATAGTTAGGTTTAGGGTTAGGGTTAGAGTTAGGGTAAGGGTAAGCGTTAGGGTTAGGGTTAGGGTTAGGGTTAGTGTAAAGGTTCGGGTTAGGGTTAGGGTTAGGGTAAGGGTAAGGTTTAGGGGTAGGGTTAGGGTTAGGGTTAGATTTAGGGTTAGGTTTAGGGTAAGGGTTAGGGTTTGTGTTAGGGTTAGGGTTAGAGTTAGGGTTAGGGTTAGTGTAAGGATTAGGTTTCA
>JANJXV010000067.1:3237500-3252500 GCA_024803745.1 Megascapheus bottae | reverse complement strand
GTTGGGGTTAGGGTTAGGGTAAGTGTTAGGGTTAGGGTTAGGGTTAAGTTTAGCGTTAGGGTTAGGGTAAGAGTATGAGTTCGGCTTAGGTTAGGTTCACGGTTAGGATTAGGGTAAGGGTTTCGTTTAGGTTTAGTGTTAGATTTAGGGTTAGGGTTAGGGTTAGGGTTAAGGTTAGGGTTAGGGTTAGGGTTAGATTTGGGGTTAGGGTTAGTGTAAGAGTAAGGGTTAGGGTTAGGGTTACGGTTAGGATAAGGGTTAGGGTTATTGTTAGGAATAGGGTTATTTTTGGTGTTAGGGTTATGGTAAGGGTAAGGGTTAAGGTTAGGGTTAGGGTTAGGTTTAGGATTAGGGTTAGGGTTAGGGTTAGGGTAAGGGTAAGGGTTAGGGTTAAGGTTAGGGTTAGGTTTAGGTTTAGGGTTAGGGTAAGGATTAGGGTTATTGTAAGGGTTAGTGTTTAGGGTTAGGTTAAGGGTTAGGGTTAGGGTAAGGGTAAGGGTTAGGGTTATGTTTAGGGTTGGGGTTAGGGTTAGGGTTAGGGTGAGCGTGAGTGTAAGGGTTAGGGTTAGGGTTACGTTTAGGGTAAGGGTTAGGGTTAGGGTTAGGTTTACTGTGAGCGTTAAGGTATGGGTTAAGGTTAGGGGTTAGGGTTAGGGTTAGAGTTAGGTTAAGGGTTATGTTTAGGGTTAGGGTTAGGGTAAGGCTAAGGGTTAGATGTAGGGTTAGGGTTAGCGTAAGTGTTAGGGTTAGGATTATAGGTAGGGTTAGGGTTAGGTTAAGGGTAAGGGTAGGGGTTAGGTTTAGGGTTAGGGTGAGGGTTAGCGTTAGGGGTTAGGGTTAGGGTTAGGGTAGGGTTAGGGTTAGGTTTAAGTTTAGGTTTAGGATAAGGGTAAGGGTTAGGGTTAGTGTTAAGGTTAGGTTTAGGGTTAGGGTTAGGGTTAGGGTTAGGGTTAGGGTAAGGATTAGGGTTTGGGTAAGGGTTAGATTTAAGTTTAGGGTTAGGTTAAGGGTAAGGGTTAGGGTTAGGTTTACGGTGAGGGTTAGGTTTAGGGTTAGGGTTAGATTTAGGTTTATGGTTAGGGTAAGAGTAAGGGTAAGGGTTAGGTTTAGGTTTAGGTTTAGGGTTAGGATTAGGGTAAGTGTTAGGTTTAGGGTAAGGGTTAGGGTTAGGATTATGATAAAAGTTGGGGTTAGGTTTAGGATTAGGGACAGGTTAAGTGTTAGGGTTAGGTTTAGGGTTAGGGTTATGTTTAGGGTTAGGGTTAGGGTTAGGGTTAGGGTTAGGTTTAGGGTTAGGATTAGGGTAAGTGTTAGGTTTAGGGTAAGGGTTAGGGTTAGGATTATGATAAAAGTTGGGGTTAGGTTTAGGATTAGGGACAGGTTAAGTGTTAGGGTTAGGGTTAGGGTTAGGGTTATGTTTAGGGTTAGGGTTAGTGTAAGGATAAGTGTTAGGGTTAGGGTTAGGTTCAGGGTTAGGGTTAGGGTAAGGGTTAGGGTTAGGGTTAGTGTTAATTTTAGGTTTAGGGTTAAGTTTAGGGTTAGATTTAGGGTAAGAGTAAGGGTTATGTTTAGGGTTAGGGTTAGGGGTTAGGGTTAGGGTTAAGGTTAGGTTTAGGGTTAGGGTAAGGGCAAGGTTTAGGGTTAGGTTTAGGGTTAGGGGTTAGCGTTAGGGTTAGGGTTAGGGTAAGGGTCAGGGTTAGGTTTAGGGTAAGGTTAAGGTTTAGGGTTTGGGTTAGGGTTAAGTTTGGGTTTAGGGATAGGGTAAGAGTAAGGGTTAGGGTTAGGGTTAGGGTTATGCTAAGGGTAAGGGTTAGGGTTAAGGTAAGGGTGAGGGTTACGGTAAGAGTAAGGGTTAGGGTTAGGGTTAGGATTAGGTTTAAGATTAGGGTTAGGGTAAGGGTTAGGGTTAGGATTAAGGTTAGTTTTAGGGTAAGGGTTAGGGTTAGGGTAAGGATAAGGATTAGGTTTTGGTTAGGGTTAGGTTTAAGGTTAGGGTTAGGGTAAGGGTAATGGTTAGGGTTAGGTTTAGGGTTAGGGTAAAGGTTAGGGTTACGGTTAGGGTTAGGGTAAGGGTAAGGGTTAGAGTTAGGGTTAGGGTTAGGGTTAGGTTTAGGGTTAGGGTTAGGGTAAGGGTAACGGTTATGGTTAGGGTTAGGATTTGGGTTAAAGTTAGGGTTAGGGTTAGGGTTAGGTTTAGGGTACGGGTAAGGTTTAGGGTTAGTGTTATGGTTAAGGTTAGGTTTAGGTTTAGGGTTAGGGTTAGGGCAGGGTGAGGTTTAGGGTTAGGGTAATGGTTAGGGTTAAGTTTAGTGGTAGGGTTAGTTTTAGGGTTAGGTTAAGGATAAGGGTAAGGTTTAGGGTTAGGGTTAGGGTTAGGGAAAGGGTTAGGTTTAGGGTTAGGGTTAGGTTTAGGGTAAGGGTTAGGGTTAGGGTTATGGTAATAGTTGGGGTTAGGTTTAGGATTAGGGACAGGTTAAGTGTTAGGGTTATGGTTAGGGTTAGGCTTAGTGGTAGGTAAGGGTAAGTGTTAGGGTTAGGGTTAGGGTTAGGGTTAGGTTTAGGGTTAGGGTTAGTGTAAGGATAAGTGTTAGGGTTACTGTTAGCTTCAGGGTTAGGGTTAGGGTAAGGGTTAGAGTTAGGGTTAGTGTTAATGTTAGGTTTAGGGTTAAGTTTAGGGTTAGATTTAGGGTAAGGGTAAGGGTTAGGGTTAGGGTTAGGGGTTAGGGTTAGGGTTAAGGTGAGGTTTAGGGCTAGGGTAAGTGTAAGGTTTAGGGTTAGGTTTAGTGTTATGGGTTAGGGTTAGGGTTAGGGTAAGGGTTAGGGTTATTTTTAGGGTAAGTGTAAGGTTTAGCTTTTGGGTTAGGGTTAGTTTTGGGTTTAGGGATAGGGTAAGATTAAGGGTTAGTGTTAGGGTTAGGGTGAGGCTAAGGGTGAGGGTTTGGGTTAGGGTTAGGGTTACAGTTAGGTTTAGGGTTAGGGTTAGGGTTAGGGTTAGGTTTAGGGTTAGGGTTAAGGTAAGGGTGAGGGTTACGGTAAAGGTAAGGGTTAGGGTTAGGGTTAAGGTTAGTTTTAGGGTAAGGGTTAGGGTTAGGGTAAGGTTAAGGATTAGGTTTTGGGTTAGGGTTATGTTTAAGGTTAGGGTTAGGGTAAGGGTAATGGTTAGGGTTAGGTTTAGGGTTAGGGTAAAGGTTAGGGTTACGGTTAGGGTTAGGGAAAGGGTAAGGGTTAGAGTTAGGGTTAGGGTTAGGGTAAGGTTTAGGGTTAGGTTTAGGGTTACAGTTGGGTTTAGGTTTAGAGTAAGGGTAAGGTTTACGGTTAGGGTTAGGGTTAGGGTTAGGTTTAGGGTTAGGGTAAGGTTTAGGGTACGGGTAAGGTTTAGGGTTAGTGTTATGGTTAGGGTTATGGTTAGGTTTAGGGTTAGGGTTAGGGTAGGGTAAGGTTTAGGGTTAGGGTTAGGGTTAGGGTAAAGGTTAGGGGTAGGGTTAGGTTTAGGTTAAGGGTAAGGGTTACGGTTAGGGTTAGGGTTAGTTGTTAGGGTTAGGGTTAAGGTTAGGTTTAGGGTTAGGGTAAGGGTAAGGTTTAGGGTTAGGTTTAGGGTTAGGGGTTAGGTTTAGGGTAAGTTTAAATTTAGGGTTAGGGTTATGGTTAAGGTTAGGTTTAGGGTTAGGGTAAGGGTAAGGGTTAGGGTTAGGGTTAGGTTTAGGGTTAGTGTTAATGTTAGGTTTAGGGTTAAGTTTAGGGTTAGATTTAGGGTAAGGGTAAGGGTTAGGGTTAGGGTTAGGGCTTAGGGTTAGGGTTATGGTGAGGTTTAGGGCTAGGGTAAGTGTAAGGTTTAGGGTTAGGTTTAGTGTTATGGGTTAGGGTTAGGGTTAGGGTTAGGGTTAGGGTTAGGCTAAGGGTGAGGGTTTGGGTTAGGGTTAGGGTTACAGTTAGGTTTAGGGTTAGGGTTAGGGTTAGGGTTAGTTTTAGGGTTAGTGTTAAGGTAAGGGTGAGGGTTACGGTAAGGGTAAGGGTTAGGGTTAGGGTTAGGGTTAAGGTTAGTTTTAGGGTAAGGGTTAGGGTTAGCGTAAGGTTAAGGATTAGGTTTTGGTTTAGGGTTATGTTTTAGTTTAGGGTTAGGGTAAGGGTAATGGTTAGGGTTAGGTTTAGGGTTAGGGTAAAGGTTAGGGTTACGGTTAGGGTTAGGGTAAGGGTAAGGGTTAGAGTTAGGGTTAGGGTTAGGGTAAGGTTTAGGGTTAGGTTTAGGGTTACAGTTGGGTTTAGGTTTAGGGTAAGGGTAAGGTTTACGGTTAGGGTTAGGGTTAGGTTTAGGGCTAGGGTTAGGTTTAGGGTACGGGTAAGGTTTAGGGTTAGTGTTATGGTTAGGGTTAGGGTTAGGTTTAGGGTTAGGGTTAGGGTAGGGTAAGGTTTAGGGTTAGGGTTAGGGTTAGGGTAAAGGTTAGGGGTAGGGTTAGGGTTAGGGTAAGGGTAAGGATTAGGGTTTGGGTTAGGGTTAGGTTTAAGGTTAGGGTTAAGGTAAGGGTAAGGGTTAGGGTTAGGTTTAGGGTTACAGTTAGGGTTAGGTTAATGGTAAGGGTTCAATTTAGGTTTAGGTTAAGGGTAAGGTTTAGTGTTAGGGTTAGGTTTAGGTTTGGGATTAGGGTTAGGTAAAGGTAAGGGTTAGGTTTAGGGTTAGGGTTAAGGAAAGGGTAAGGGTTAGGATTAGGGTTAGGTTTAGGGTTAAGGAAAGGGTTAGGGTTAGGTTTAGGCTAAGAGTTAGGGTTAGGGTTAGGGTAAGGGTTAGGGTTAGAGTTATGGTTAGGGTTAGGGTTAGAGGTAGGGTTAGGGTTACAGTAAGGGTAAGGGTTAGGGTTAGGGTTAGGGTTAGGGTAAGGGTTAGGGTTAGGGTAAGGATAAGGGTTAGGTTTAGGTTTAGGGTAAGGGTTAAGGTTAGCGTTAGGGTTAGGGTTAGCATTAAGGTTAAGGTTAGGGTAAGAGTAAGTATTAGGGTTAGGGTTAGGGTTAGGGTAAGGGTAAGGGTTAGGGTTAGGGTTAGGGTTAGGGTTAGGGTAAGGATTAGTGTTAAGGTTTGGGTTAGGTTTAGGTTAGGGTTAGGGTAAGGGTAAGGGTTAGGGTTAGAGTTAGGTTTAGGGTTATTGTTAGGGTAAGGGTTAGGGTTAGGATTAGTTTTAGGGTTAGGGTTAGGGTTAGGCTTAGGGTAAGGGTAAGCATTAGGGTTAAGGTAAGGATAAGGGTTAGGGTTAGCGTAAGGGTTAGAGTTAGGGTTAGGATTAGGGTTAGGGTTTGGGTTAGGTTTAGGTTTAGCATTAAGGTTAGGGTTAGGGTTGGGGTTAGGGTTAGCGAAAGGGTAAGTGTTAGGGTTAGGGTTAGGGTTAGGGTACGGAGAAGGGTTAGGTTTAAGGTTAGGATTAGGGTTAGGGTTAGTGTTAGGATTAGGGTAAGGGTAAGGATTAGGGTTTGGGTTAGGGATAGGTTTAAGGTTAGGGTTAGAGTAAGGTTAAGTGTTAGGGTTAGGTTTAGAGTGAGGGTGAGGTTTAGGGTTAGGGTTAGAGTTAGGGTTAGGGTTAGGGTTAGGGTTAGGGTTAGGGTTAGGTATAGGGTTAGGGTTAGGGTTATGGTAAATTTGGGGTTAGGTTTAGGATTAGGGTCAGGTTAAGTGTTAGGGTTATGGTTAGGGTTAGGGTTAGGGTTAAGTTTATGTTTAGGGTTAGTTTAAGGGTAAGGTTTATGGTTAGGTTTAGATTTAGGGGTTAGGTTTAGGGTTAAGGTTAGGTTTAGGGTTATGGTAAGGGTAAGGTTTAGGGTTATGGTTAGGATTAGGGGTCAGGGTTAGGGTAAGGGTTAGGGTTAGGTTTAGGGTTCGGGTAAGGGTTAGGCTTAGGTTTAGGGTTAGGGTTATGGTAAGGGTGAGGGTTAGGGTTAGGGTTAGGGTTAGGATTAGGGTTAGGGTTAGTGTAAGGGTTAGGGTTAGGGTTAGGGTTAAGTTTAGGGGTAGTGTTAGGGTTAGGGTTAGGTTTAGGGTAAGGGTAAGGGTGAGGGTTAGGGTTAAGGTTAGGGTTAAGTTTAGGGTTAAGGTTAGGGTAAGGGTAAGGGTTAGGGGTAAGTTTAGGGTTAGGGTACGGGTAAGGGATAGGATTAGGTTTAGGGTTAGGGTTAGGTTTAGGGTAAGTGTTAGGGTTAGGGTTAGGTTTAGGTTAGGTTTACGGTTAGGGTTAGGGTAAGGGCAAAGGTTAGGGTTAGGTTTAGGTCTAGGGTTAGGGTTAGGGTAAGGGTTAGGGTTAGGGTTAGTGTTAGGTATAGGGTTAATGTTAGGGTTAGGGTAAAGTTAAGGGTTAGGGTTAGGGTGAGGGTTAGGGGTTATTGTCAGGTTAGGTTTAGGTTTATTGTTAGGGTAAGGTAAGATTTAGGGTTAGGTTTAGGGTTAGGGGTTAGAGTTAGGGTTAGGTTTAGAGGGAGGTTTAGGGTTAGGGTAAGGGTAAGGGTTAGGGTTAGGGTTAGGGTTAGGGTTAGGGTTAGGGTTAGGATAAGGGTAGGGTGTGGGTTCTGGTTAGGGTTAGAGTTAGGGTTAGGTTAGGGTAAAGGTAACGGTTAGGGTTAGGGTTATGGTTAGGGTAAGGGTTAGGGTTAGGAGTTAGGGTTAGGTTTAGGATAAGGGTTAGGTTAGGGTGTAGGGTTAGGGTAAGAGTTACGGTTAGGGTTAGCGTAAGTGTTAGTGTTAAGGTTAGCGTTAGCTTTAGTGCATGGGTTAGGGTTAGGGGTTAGGGTTAGAGTTAGTGTAAGGGTCAGGGTTAGGTTTAGGGTAAGGGTTATGGTTAGGGTTAGGATTAGGGTAAGGCTAACGGTTAGAGTTAGGGTTAGGGTTAGGGTTAGGGTTAGGGTTAGGGTTAAGGTTAGGGTTACGGTTAGGGTAAGGCTAAAGGTTAGGGTTAGGGTTAGGTTAAGGGTTAGGGGTAGGGTTAGAGGTAGGGTTAGGGGTAAGTTAAGGGTAAGGGTTAAGGTTAGGGTAAGGGTTAGGGTTAGGGGTTAGGGTTAGGGTTAGGATTAGGGTAGGGTTAGGATTAGGGTTAGGGTTAGGTTTAGGGTTAGGGTTAGGGTTAGGGTAAAAGTTGGGGTTAGGCTTAGGATTAGAGTCAGGGTAAGTGTTAGGGTTAGGGTTAGGGTTAGGGTTAGGATAAGGGTAAGTGTTAGGGTTAGGGTTAGGGTTGGGTTAGGGTTAGGGTTAGGGTTAGGGTTAGGGTAAGAGTAAGGGTTAGGGTTAGGGTTAGGGTTGGGGTTAGGTTAGGGCTAGGTTTAAGGTTAGAGTTAGGGTAAGGGTAAGGATAAGGGTTAGGGTTAGGGTTAGCGTAAAGTTTTGTTAGGGTTAGGATTAGGGTTAGGGTAAGGGTAAGGGTTAGGGTTAGGGTTAGGGTTAGGGTTAGAGTTACGATTAGGGTTAGGGATAGGGTTAGGGTTAGGGTTATGTAAGGGTAAGTGTTAGGGTTAGGGGTTTGGGTTAATCATAGTTTAGGTTTAGGGTTAGGGTAAGGTAAGGTTTAGGGTTAGGTTTAGGGTTAGGGGTTAGGTATAGGTTTGGGTTAGGGTTAGGGTAAGTGTAAGGGTTAGGGTTAGGGTTAGGGTTAGGCTAAGGGTAAGGGTTAGGGTTAGCGTTAGGGTTGGGGTTAGGGTAAGGGTAAGGGTAAGGGTTATGGTTAGGGTAAGGATTAGGGTTAGAGTTAGTGTAACCATAAGGGTTAGGGTTAGGGTTAGGGTAAGGGTAAGATTTAGGGTTAGTGTTAGGGTGAGGGTTAGGATTAAGGAAAGGGTAAGGATTAGGGTTAGGGTTATGGTTAGGGTAAGGATTAGGGTTAGAGTTAGTGTAACCATAAGGGTTAGGGTTAGGGTTAGGGTAAGGGTAAAGGTTGGGATTAGGGTTAGGGTTAGGGTTAGGGTTAGGGTAAGGGTTAGGGTTAGGGTTAGGTTTACGATGAGGTTAGGGTTAGGGTTATGGTAAGGGTAAGGGTTAGGGATAGGTTTAGGTTTAGGTTTAGGGTTAGGGTAAGGGTTAGGGATAGGGTTAGGATTCAGATTAGGGTTAAGTTTAGGGTTAGGTTTAGGCTAAGGGTAAGGGTTAGGGTTAGGGTGAGGGTTAGGGGTTAGTGTTAGGATTAGGGTTAGGTTTATGGTTAGGGTAAGGGTAAGGTTTAGGGTTAGGGTTAGGGTTAGGGTTATGGTAAGCGTTAAGGTTAGGTTTAGGGTAAGGGTAAGGTTTAGGGTTAGGGTTAGGGTTAGGTTTGGGGTTAGGGTTTAGGTAAGAGTAAGGGTTATTGTTACGGTTAGGGTTAGGGTAAGGGTAAAGGTTAGGGTTTGGGTTAGGGTTAGGGTTAAGGTTAGGGTTAGGGTTAGGGTTAGGCTAAGGGTTAGGGTTAGGGTACGGGTTAGGGTACGGGTTAGGGTTAGGGTTAGAGGTAGGGTTAGGGTTAGGTTAAGTGTAAGGGTTAGGGTTAGGGTTATGGTTAGGTTAAGGGTTAGGGTTAGGGTAATGATTAGGGTTAGGGTAAGGGTTAGGGTTAGAATTACGTTTAGGGTTAGGTTTAGGGTTAGGGTTAGGGTTAGGGAAAGTGTAAGGGTAAGGGTTAGGTTTAGGGTTAGGTTTAGGTTAAGGATAAGGGTTAGGTTTAGGTTTAGTGTAAGGGTTATGGTTAGCGTTAGGGTTAGGGTTAGCATTAAGGTTAGGGTTAGGGTTAGGTATGGGTAAGAGTTTGGGTTAGGGTTAGGGTTAGGGTAAGGGTAAGGGTTAGGGTTAGGGTAAGGATTAGGGAAAGGATTAGTGTTAGGTTTACGGTTAGGTTTAGGCTTAGGGTAAGGGTGAGAGTTAGGTGTAGGTTTAGGGTTAGGGTTAGGGTTAGGTTTAGGGTTAGGGTTAAGGTTAGGGTTAGTGTTAGGGTTAGGGTTAGGGTTAGGGTTAAGGTTAGGGTTAAGTTTAGCGTTAGGGTTAGGGTTAGGCTAAGGGTTAGGGTTAGGTTTAGGGTAAGGTTTAGGGTTTGTGTTAGGGTTAGGGTTAGAGTTAGGGTTAGGGTTAGGGTAAGGTAAGGGTTAGGGTTACGTTAGGGTTAGGGTAAAGGTTAGGGTTACGGTTAGGGTTAGGGGTAGGGTAAGGGAAAGGGTTAGAGTTAGGGTTAGGGTTAGGGTTAGTTTAGGGTTAGTGTTAGGGTAAGGATAAGGGCTATGGTTATGGTTAGGGTTAAGATTAAAGTAAGGGTTAGGGTGAGGGTTAGGGCAAGTTTAAGGCTTAGGGTTAGGGTTAGGGTTAGGTTTAGGGTACGGGCAAGGTTTAGGGTTAGGGTTAGTGTTAGGGTTAGGTTTAGGGTTAGGGTTAGGGTAAGGGTGAGGTTTAGGGTTAGGGTTAGGTTTAGGGTTAAGGTTAGGGTTAGGGTTAGTGTTAGGGTAAGGGTAAGATTAAGGTTTAGGGATACAGTTAGGGTTAGGTTTAGAGTTAGGGAAAGGTTAAGGGTTAGGGTAAGGGTTAGGGTAAGGATTTGGGTTAGTGTTAGTGTAACCGTAAGGGTTAGGGTTAGGGTTCGGGTAAGGGAAATGGTTAGGATTAGGGTTAGGGTTAGGGTTAGGGTTAGGGTAAGGATTAGGGTTAGGGTTAGGTTTCGGGTTAGGTTTAGGGTTAGGGTTAGGGTAAGGGTTAGGGTTAGGTTTAGGTCTAGGGTTAGGGTTAGGGTAAGGGTTAGGGTTAGGGTTAGTGTTAGGTTCAGGGTTAAGGTTAGGGTTAGGGTAAACGTAAGGGTTAGGGTTAGGTGTTAGTGTTAGTGTTAGTGTTAGGTTTATGGATAGGGTAACGTAAGGTTTAGGGTTAGGGTTAGGGTTAGGGGTTAGGGTTAGTGTTAGTGTAAGGGTTAGGGTTAGGTTTAGGGTAAGGGTAAGGTTTAGGGTTAGGGTTAGGGTTAGGTTTGTGGTTAAGGGTAGTGTTAGGTTTAGGTTTAGGGTAGGGTTAGGATTAGTGTTAGGCTTAGGGTACGGGTTAATGTTAGGGTTAGGGTAGAGGTAGAGTTAGGATCAGGGTAAGGGTAAGGGTTAGGGTTAGGGTTAGGGTAAGGTTTAGGGTTAGATGTTAGGGGTTATGGTTAGGGTTAGGTTTAGGGTAGGGTTAGGATCAGTTTTAGGGTTAGGGTAAGGGTTAGGGTTAGGGTTAGAATTAGGGTAAGGGTAAGGGTTAGGGTTAGGGTTAGGGTTAGGGTTAAGGTTATGGTTAGGGTAAAGTTTAGGGTTACGGTTAGGGTTAGGGGTAGGGTAAGGGTAAGGGTTAGAGTTAGGGTTAGGGTTAGGGTTAAGGTTAGGTTTAGGGTTAGGGTTAGGGTAAGGGTGAGGTTTAGGGTTAGCGTTAGGTTTAGGGTTAAGGTTAGGGTTAGGGATAGTGTTAGGGTAAGGGTAAGGTTAAGGTTTAGGGATACAGTTAGGGTTAGGTTTAGGGTTAGGGAAAGGGTAAGGGTTAGGGTAAGGGTTAGGGTAAGGATTTGGGTTAGTGTTAGTGTAACCGTAAGGGTTAGGGTTAGGGTTAGGGTAAGGGTAATGGTTAGGATTAGGGTTAGGGTTAGGGTAAGGATTAGGGTTAGGGTTAGGTTTCGGGTTAGGTTTAGGGTTAGGGTTAGGGTAAGGGTAAGGGTTAGGGTTAGGTTTAGGTCTAGGGTTAGTGTTAGGGTAAGGGTTAGGTTTAGGGTTAGTGTTAGGTTTAGGGTTAAGGTTAGGGTTAGGGTAAACGTAAGGGTTAGGGTTAGGTGTTAGTGTTAGGGTTAGGGTTAGGTTTATGGTTAGGGTAAGGTAAGGTTTAGGGTTAGGGTTAGGGTTAGGGGTTAGGGTTAGTGTTAGTGTAAGGGTTAGGGTTAGGTTTAGGGTAAGGGTAAGGTTTAGGGTTAGGTTTGTGGTTAAGGGTAGTGTTAGGTTTAGGTTTAGGGTAGGGTTAGGATTAGTGTTAGGCTTAGGGTACGGGTTAATGTTAGGGTTAGGGTTAGAGGTAGAGTTAGGATCAGGGTAAGGGTAAGGGTTAGGGTTAGGGTTAGGGTAAGGTTTAGGGTTAGATGTTAGGGGTTATGGTTAGGGTTAGGTTTAGGGTAGGGTTAGGATCAGTTTTAGGGTTAGGGTAAGGGTTAGGGTTAGAATTAGGGTAAGGGTAAGGGTTAGGGTTAGGGTTAGGGTTAGGGTTAAGGTTAGGGTTAGGGTAAAGTTTAGGTTTACGGTTAGGGTTAGGGGTAGGGTAAGGGTAAGGGTTAGAGTTACGGTTAGGGTTAGGGTTAAGGTTAGGGTTAGGGTTAGGGTTAGGGTTAGGTTTAGGGTTAGGGTTAGGGTAAGGGTGAGGTTTAGGGTTAGGGTTAGGTTTAGGGTTAAGGTTAGGGTTAGGGTTAGTGTTAGGGTAAGGGTAAGGTTAAGGTTTAGGGATACAGTTAGGGTTAGGTTTAGGGTTAGGGAAAGGGTAAGGGTTAGGGTAAGGGTTAGGGTAAGGATTTGGGTTATTGTTAGTGTAACCGTAAGGGTTAGGGTTAGGGTAAGGGTAAGGGTAATGGTTAGTCTTAGGGTTGGGGTTAGGGTTAGGGTAAGGGTAAGGGTTAGGGTTAGGGTTAGGTTTCGGGTTAGGTTTAGTGTTAGGGTTAGGGTAAGGGTAAGGGTTAGGGTTAGGTTTAGGTCTAGGGTTAGGGTTAGGGTAAGGGTTAGGGTTAGGGTTAGTGTTAGGTTTAGGGTTAAGGTTAGGGTTAGGGTAAACGTATGGGTTAGGGTTAGGTGTTAGTGTTAGGGTTAGTGTTAGGTTTATGGTTAGGATAAGGTAAGGTTTAGGGTTAGGGTTAGGGTTAGGGGTTAGGGTTAGTGTTAGTGTAAGGGTTAGGGTTAGGTTTATCGTAAGGGTAAGGTTTAGGGTTAGGGTTAGGGTTAGGTTTGGGGTTAAGGGTAGTGTTAGGTTTAGGTTTAGGGTAGGGTTAGGATTAGTGTTAGGGTTAGGGTAAGGGTTAATGTTAGGATTAGGGTTAGATGTAGAGTTAGGATCAGGGTAAGGGTAAGGGTTAGGGTTAGGGTTAGGGTAAGGTTTATGGTTAGATGTTAGGGGTTATGGTTAGGGTTAGGTTTAGGGTAGGGTTAGGATCAGTTTTAGGGTTAGGGTAAGGGTTAGGGTTAGGGTTAGAGTTAGGGTAAGGGTTAGGGTTAGGGTTAGGGTTAAGGTTAGGGTTAGGGTAAAGTTTAGGGTTACGGTTAGGGTTAGGGGTAGGGTAAGGGTAAGGGTTAGAGTTAGGATTAGGGTTAGGGTTAAGGTTAGGGTTAGGGTTAGGTTAAGGTTAAGGGTTATGGTTATGGTTAGGGTTAGGGTTAAAGTTAGGGTTAGGGTTAGGGATACGGTTAGGGTAAGTTTAAGGCTAGGGTTAGGGTTAGGGTTAGGTTTAGGGTACGTGAAATGTTTAGGGTTAGGGTTAGGGTTAGGGTTATTTTTTGGGTTATGGTTAGGGTAAGGGTTAGGGTTAGTTTTAGGGTAACGGTAAGGTTTAGGGTTAGGGTTATGATTAGTGTTAGGGTTAGGGTAAGGGTTAGGGTTATGGTTAGGTTTAGGGTTAGGTTTAGGGTTAGGGTTAGGGTAAGGGTTAGGGTTAGGTTTAGGTCTAAGGTTAGGGTTAGGGAAAGGGTTAGGGTTAGGGTTAGGGTTAGTGTTAGGTTTAGGGTTAAGTTTAGGGTTAGGGTAAACTTAAAGTTTAGGGTTAGGGGTTAGTGTTAGGGTTACGCTTAGGTTTATGGTTAGGGTAAGGTAAGGATTAGGGTTAGGGTTAGGGTTATTGGTTAGGGTTAGGGTTAGGGTTAGGGTTAGTGTAAGGGTTAGGGTTAGGTTTAGGGTAAGGGTAAGGTTTATGGTTAGGGTTAGGGTTAGGTTTGTGTTTAGGGTTAGGGTTAGGGTTAGGGTTAGGTTAAGGGTAGGATTAGGATTAGTGTTAGGGTTAGGGTAAGGATTAGGGTTAGGGTTAGGGTTAGAGGTAGAGTTGGATCAGGGTAAGGGTACGGGTTAGGGTTAGGGTTAGGGTAACGTTTAGGGTTAGGGATTAGGTTTAGGGTTAGTGTTAGGTTTAGTGTAGTGTTAGGATCAGTGTTAGGGTTAGGATAATAGTTAGGTTTAGGGTTAGGGTTAGAGTTAGGGTAAGGGTAAGCGTTAGGGTTAGGGTTAGGGTTAGGGTTAGTGTAAAGGTTCGGGTTAGGGTTAGGGTTAGGGTAAGGGTAAGGTTTAGGGGTAGGGTTAGGGTTAGGGTTAGATTTAGGGTTAGGTTTAGGGTAAGGGTTAGGGTTTGTGTTAGGGTTAGGGTTAGAGTTAGGGTTAGGGTTAGTGTAAGGATTAGGTTTCAGGTTAGGGTTAGCGTTAGCATTAAGTTTAGGTTTAGGGTTAGGGTTAGGGTTAAGTTTAGGGTTAGGGTTAGGTTTAGGTTTAGGTTAAGGGTAAGGGCTAGGGTTAGGTTTAGGTTTAGGGTTAGGTTTAGGGCAAGGTTAAGTGTTAGGGTTAGGGTTAGGGTAAGGATTAGGGTTAGGTTTAGGTTTAGGGTTAATGTTAGGGTTAGAGAAAGGATTAGGGTTAGGGTTAGGGTTTGGGTTACGGTAAGTGTTAGGGTTAGAGTTAGGGTAAGGGTTAGGGTTAGGGGTTAGGGTTAGGGTTAGGGTGAGGGTAAGGGTTAGGGTTAGGGTTAGGATTAGGTTTAGGGTGAGGTTTAGGTTTAGGGTATGTTAGGGTTAGGGTTAGGTTAGGGATAGGTAAGGGTAAGGGTTAGGTTTAGGTGTTACGGTTAGGGTTAGGGTTAGGTTTAGGGTTAGGGTTAGAGTAAGGGTAAGGGTGAGGGTTAGGG
Organism: Megascapheus bottae; assembly: GCA_024803745.1. Lineage (NCBI taxonomy): Eukaryota > Metazoa > Chordata > Mammalia > Rodentia > Geomyidae > Megascapheus > Megascapheus bottae. The sequence continues at coordinate 3,238,656 of JANJXV010000067.1, read as the reverse complement.
TTAGGGTTAGGGTTATGGTTAGGTTTAGGGTTAAGGTTAGGGTTAGGGAAAGTGTTAGGATTAGGGTTAGGGTTAGGGTTAGTGTAAGGATTAGGCTTAGGTTAAGGTTAAGGGTTAGGGTTAGGTTAGGTTTAGAGTTAGGGTTTGGGTGAGCGTTAGGGTATTGGTTAGGGTTAGGGTTTAGGGTTAGGGTTAGGGTAAGGGTAAGGTTTAGGGTTAGGGTTAGGGTTAGGGTTAGGGTTTGGGTAAGATTTAGGCTTCAGCTTACGGTTAGTGTTAGCATTAAGGTTAGGGTTAGGGTAAGGGTAAGGGTTATATTTAGGGTTATTGTTAGGGTAAGGGTTAGGGTTAGGGTTAGGGTTAGGGTTAGGTTTAGGCTTAGGGTTAGGGTTAGGGTTAGAATTAGTTTTAGGATAAGGGTTAGGGTTAGGTTTAGGGTTAGAATTAAGGTTAGGGTTAGGTTTAGCGTAAGGGTTAGGATTAGGGTTAGGGTTATGGTAAGGGTAATTGCTTGGTTAGGGTTAGGTTTAGGGTTAGGTTTAGGGTAAGGATAAGGGTTAGGGTTAGGGTTAGGGTTAGGGTTATGTTTAGGGTTACGGTTGGGTTAAGGATAAGGGTTAGGGTTAGGGTTAGAGTTAAGGTTAGGGTTAGGGTTAGGGTTAAGTTTAGGGTAAGGGTAAGGGTAAGGTTTAGGGTTAGGGTTAGAGTTGGGTTAGGGTTAGGGTTAGGGACAGGGAAAGGTAGGGTTAGGCTTAGGGTTAGGGTAATGATTACGGTTAGGGTTAGGGTTAGGGTAAGGGTTAGGGTTAGGGTTAGGGTTACCTTTAAGTTTAGGGTTAGGGTTAGGGTAAGGGTAAGGATTAGTGTTAGAGTTAGGATAAAGGTAAGACTTAGGGTTAGGGTTAGGGTTAGGGTTAGGGTAAGGGTTAGGTTTAGGGTTAGTGTTAGGTTTAGGGTTAAGGTTACGGTTAGGGTTAGTGTAAGGGTAAGGGTTACGGTTAGGTTTAGGTTCAGGGTTAGGGGTCATGTTTAGGTTTCGGGTTAGGTTTAGGGTAAGGGTAAGGTTTAGTTTTAGGGTTCGGGTTAGGTTTGGGGTGAAGTTTAGGGCAAGAGTAATGGTTAGGTTTAGGGTTAGCGTTAGGGAAAGGATTAGGGT